>OY757541.1:38323024-38333024 GCA_963584105.1 Alviniconcha strummeri
TAGGATGGAAATACTGTGAGAAGAGGAAGGTTTTCAGTTTGGCTTTAAAAGATGACAGGGTTGAGCAGAGTCTAAGGTCTTGTGGGAGTGAATTCCAAATGTGGGGTCCAAAGCAAGAGAAGGTGAGAAAGCCATGAGTCTTGCGTTTGTATTTTTGGATTTCCAGCATGCGGGTGTCAGAAGAAGAACGTGGTGTACGAGACGGAGTGTAGACATGCAGCAGTTCAGAGAGGTAAGCAGGACCAGAACCACTTATAGCACTGAAACACATACAAGCGACTTTATACTTAATACGTTCTGAAATGGGAAGCCAGCGCAATTTTTCAAGGAGAGGTGTTGAGTGGTCTGAAGGTCTCACACACCAGTGAATATTAGCGGAGTCGAACGCAAATCCCCGAACTCATCCCACAACACTGAACACTGCTAACAATCAGCGTTCTAAAATACCGGGCAAGTTAGTTCTTGACCGGGATTTTTACGTCCTGTCAACCTCATTTCCTACAACAATACCGTTTAATATTCAGTGCTCTCGGCTGTCAGGAGGATCGACAGTGGCTGCCTGAGGAATGACTGTGATATGTATTACATAATTTAGTACCAGTATCTGTCAGTGCACCCGGCTTTACAACAAAGCTGAGAGAGAGAGAGTTATTTTTTATTATTTTGTGTGTGTGTGTGTGTGTGTGTGTGTGTGTGTGTGTGTGTGTGTGTGGGTGTGTGTGTGTGTGTGTGTGTGCGTGCGTGCGTGCGTGCCATGCGTGCGTGCGTGCGTGCGTGCGTGCGTGCGTGCGTGCGTGCGTGCGTGTGTGTGTGTGTGTGTGTGTGTGAAATATGGAATTATCTAACACGAAGGAAAAAGCAAATGAAAGCCCCACTCAGCTATGTATTTGCATGACAGCTGTCATGTGCAATGCTAACTCCTATTTCGTCTGACCTTGAACTTTACGATTGGTCGCCGGCTTTTTCACCTTTCGGCTTTTGTTTCACCAGCAGTCCTGCTATAGTCATTTCTCTAGAGTGAAGCAGACTCGTATGTTTGAGCGTCTCTACAGCACAAAGTCCAAAATAATTGTGCAATTTTATCTTCTTTCTCTCTCAATCAGTTTGTAGAAGTGCGTCAGTGCAGATATACTGACGGTTGTCAAAAGCGGTCTCCTCGTTGAAGTATTGCTCTGTTTTCAGGTTGGATGCAGGAAATGGCCGATGTGTGTGTGTGTGTGGAGGGGGGGGGGTATGTTCAAGAGTCGAATGTGCATGTGCTTACACGATTTCCTAATAGCCTCCATCGCAAAGGGAAAATGTTTTGTGGCAAAGAATTATTTCTGGACTTCATGTTTTTCTGCCTGGTCAATTATTCGTTCTGATTGACTTCAGCAACACTGCATCTACACTCTAGGAGTGGTGGGGGTGAGGTGGGGGGTGGGGGGACTGGGGAACGAAAGGGTGGCTTAAAGTTCAAACATCTGGCTTGAGTTATGACTGTACATGCTGTATAACTAGAACCGCGAGGCTCCTGTGCGTCTTAGGGGGTTTGCTTGTCTTATCCTTTCAAATGTTCTGTTGAGTATCCACACACACACACACACACACACACACACACACACACAGTGCGCGCAGGCGTTTGCAGACAGACAGAGGGAGGGGGCGAGAGGGAGAAGAGAATAGAGAGAGACGTGGCAAAACCTACAAGTGCGATCTATACGATCGTCATAAACTCACACTCACAGTTGCGTTAATTACTGACAACGCTCGTGCAGGTTCTTGCGAAAATTGCCAGACTGAAGGCGTAAAAAAGTCTGAGATAAATCAGAACCAGTGAGCTGTATAGCTAAGTGATCAGCACCCACGCGGTAAGAACGTATCCATAAAACGATTTCCGAGACGTACTTGATAACTTCCAGGAGATTTGAGCCCAGAAGGGAAGTCAGGGAGGTTTGTTTTTGGAAAGCGGTTCCGCAACTTTCCGCAACGGTGGAGGCAGCACGGTAATAGCAACGAAATGGCAATTAGAGAAGCTAGGCCTGGGCTTGGCAAGTCTGCTCTGGAGCGCAAGGTCGTACGTAGTAAACGCTGGGGGCATACTTGGACTTACTCATTTCCGAAGCCGATAGCAGAGGACGGCGATAAGATCTTGAAGCCCACGTTTGAAGATCTGCAGACGTTAAGGCGTACGGCTTTATGTTTCTTGTTTTTGTTCCTCTGCTAGTACTCGCAGTTTTCCCCAAACCTGGGTGAGTGTTTGCGTGTGTTTACTATCTTCCTGCATGCGCACAGATATGTGCATATGGAGTTTCCCGTGCCATTCAGATGGCTGTGTGCCGACTTCAGGTGATGGTCGTTATAGCAGTCGCAGGACCCGGCGTCCGTGCCTGCCGATCTGTTCGTAATGTACCTTTTTTGTAATGTACCTTCCCCAGGTTTACCTGGAGTTCCTCCGTGCAAAGGTGGACAGGCAAAAGTTACCGCCCGTGTGTGTAAAGAAATACCTATTAGGCTATCCATCCAGAAACTTCAGACAGCTTATTATCTTAGGTGTATTGTTGGTATTCTATAACAACCACGCGCGCAAACTGCATTTGATGTTAGTTGGCTGTACTGATAATTTATGAGCCATTTTTGTTTATTGTGCATCCCAACCGTTCTGTTTTCAATGTATTGTTATGAATATGATTTCCAGTAGCTTTTTATTTTTTATTTTTATTTTTTTAAAGCAAACAATTTAAAAGTGTTTCCTCTAAAGGCATTGAGAAAATAAGTAAGCAATCAAAGACGGCAAATTTCACGTAGGACGTACACCCACACATGCATTTTTTAATGGTGTATGGTATAATGTTCAAGCACTGCAGTCACATGTCCTGTAAGACGTGCATGCTAATCCGCGGACTGCTGCTGGCAGTACCGTGAATTTGCGAGGAACATCCAGGGACGCACGTTGGTATTTCACAGTGAACCAACCGCATGTGTAAATCTGAACACAACAACTTTTTCCGTGCGTTTATGCATGTCTCATGACACGGGGGAAGGGGTAATTCTACAGCTAAAAACACTGGGAGAAGATATCCAAATACAGAAAGGTTCAAACGAACGCTTATTTATTTAGAACGTTAGCAGTCATTTTTTTTTTTTTTTTTTTTTTTTTTCTTTTTCCTTTTTTACTGGGGAAAGAGCTTAGGACTGGATCAGAGAGCAGCACCTGCTGACGTGTGATTAATGGAAGGTTGATGTATGTGGATTCCCGCATGCCTTGGTGCCGAGGTAACAGGGGACTCCCCGAGCTGTGGACGATCAGACTTTACCACAGTCCACGCTGTGACGCGGGGCAGATTTCTTTGTGCAAACAGGTCATATCAGTGTGGTCAGCTCGGCCACGTCACATAAATCTCTCAGCTTCTCGGTCTCTGTCCAGGGTCAGTGGAATGTTACTGCTGCTGCTGCTACTGGTCATGTTTTCGCCAGTCTTCAAGATCGTTGGTCCGGCATGTGCGCTGTCTGTTCTTCCGAAGCATATCACTATATTAATTTTGTTAGGTATGAGTTACTCCCTGTGTTTTTATATTATTATTCATCTCCCCCCCCCCCCCCCCCCCCCACGACACACACACACACACACACACACACACACACACACACACACACACACACACACCACCACCACCACCACCACCACCACCATCACCACCACCACCAGCCTGTACACCAACTCCTCACCCTCATATACCCCACCCCTTCTGGAGTTTATCGTTCGGATATATCCTGCCTGAGAGGGTCGGTTTCGGTGAGATGTTTGGAATTTCATTATTCACGGCAATAAGTGCACTGAGCCGCTAGGCCATAGACAGTCTCACGGAGGGGGGAAAAGGTGTGTGGGTGTGGGGGAACGGGGGTTATTTGGGGTTATTGTGGTGACGTTCACCAAGAGTTCAAGAGGGTTGGGAACTGGGGGTGAAGAGGTTGAAGAAAGGGAGGGGGGAATCCTACAAACTAAGTTAAAGTAACTGATGACAAATAATCAGCGCAGCTTTAGTTTCAGTTTTGGTTCCAAGGTGTTGCATGCGACTGATTAAACCTATAGTCAGTGATGTGCAGCATGCAGTAGTGTACGCCATGAATGATACTCACCCTCTCTGCCAAAAGGAATTGTTTGAAATGTTTATTTATTCATATATTATGTGCGCCTGCGTTTCGTAACTTTGATTTACTTGAGGATTTTGCAAAGCGAGTCTCTTGACATGCGACATACTGCGCACGTTGATGTCACGATCGATTTACTGCGTGTTAAAACTATTGTGTGAGTTAATTATTCATCTGCAGATAGGTACATCACGATGAGTCGTTGTCCAAGGCGTAACTAATTCTTGTCACGTCACACATAGATATTATCCAGGTCATTAAATGGTATGAGATGGTAGGCACGACTGACTTCCGGTCCTTCATGAAGGCGTTGCAATCTGGTCCGCTGCTTCTAGTTGCCTGGAGACAGTGCCTGTTTTTGTTGATTTACGATCAGTTTGTCTTGGCGTATGTAAACGTTGCTAGTTTTCGACCAAGTAGCTCACTGTTTCTGTCAGTAACATCTGTTGATAGCCCTATTGTGTTACATAAAATTAAATAAATGTGCTCACTGATCATCATTGGCATACGCAGGACATTTGCTTTCTCGGAAAATGTGGATGTGGATGTACTTCGGTTATCCCGGGCAATCGTGGAAAAGATACTCGCCAATAAAGCGAAAAACAGGGAAACAGTAACACACAAGCGCTTTCGACGATTCATCTTCTTCAGGTGAAGAAAGACTGACTACAACAATAGAAGAGGAAGTAAAGAAGAGGATAGACAAGAAAGAGCCGTTGCAATGGATTTTGAGAATGAATACGTACGTTAAGAACGACGACATATTTTAATGTACGTATTCATTCTCAACATTCCTTAAAATTTAATGACGTCGTTCTTAACGTACGCATTCATTCTCAACATTCATTGCTCCAGCTCCTTCTTGTCTATCTTCTTCTTTACTTCCTTCTTTTTTATTGTCTGTCAGTCTTCTTTCACCTGAAGAAGACGAATCGTCGAAAGCGCTTGTGTGTTATTGTTTCCCTGTCTCATTGGTAAGTACATTTTCCTAGATCTGTTCCGTTTTGTCAACCTCGCCAGCAGCTGTCCGCTCATTCCCCGGGCAATAGTGTTAGGCGTTATTAGGCTGGTTAGCATGAACGACTCTGTTGCAGCCTGCTTTCCTAGGGGAAAACGTCCCCAATTTCCCTCGGGGGAAAACAAACAGTCTGAACAATGAAACGTACACAAAAATGCACAGTTACCTCACAGGTTCGCTTTTGCTCTTCGTCTCTTGCTCCCGGTAAGTTCTCTTCGTCCTTGCTAAGACAGGAGAGCGGTATTTGGGGCAATGTTTTATTACCTTCGTTGACCGGTCTAGACACGAGCAGCCCGCCCTCCACACTGTCAGCGATTAGCAAGGGCTACTGCAATGATCCCGACTACAAGACAGGAGGAGACGTGCTTATCCCTTAGCCCCCGCCGTTCTGAGTTACGACTTTGTGCACGCACCACACCGGCGCAAAGGAGGAGAGGGGGAGGGTAAAAATAAAATCAAAGTTAAGCCACAGTTCTGCAGCTTTTTGTGCACAAAAATGCCGTACCTTGAAATGGAGATGTCAGCAGATTTATGCGTCTGGCCAAGTTAAAATGCTGTCTCACAGCTAAAAGATCTCTTTGGCGAGTTGTGTTTGTAACTGAAGATGGCGAACAGTGTAGATTCCGCCGATATCACGTGTCCTATTACGATTCTCCACGACGCCTTTCACTCAGCTAAGAACTGCCCACTCGTTGTGAGTCGGGTCTGGAAACGCGTCTGAAATTGTACAGGACATCAAAAAATGGCTAGCTGGAACCGTCTGAGAAGGACTGGCAAGTCCTTTGACACTCGAAAGGGAGCTTCCGTGGTGATGTTTTCTTTTGTAGAGCACACACCGACTACTTCTTTCGGCAGAGTTGGCGATTTCTTTTCCTCCGCAGCCTAGCCCACTCGATCCTGAAAAGTTCTGTAATATTTCTTTTGTGGGCACTTCTTCGTCTGCGGGGGCAGAGGTGCTGGGGTAATGGGCCGACATCATCGTGTTTATCAGACTGATGGAGAGATTGATGAGGCAACGGGGCGATGGGCAGACAGATCAAACTCTTGTTTACGGTGAACCAGACAAACCTACCGACAGAAATGAAGGTGCAGACGAACAAATCAGAGGCAAAAATAGATTGATAATACCAAAAAAAAAAAAAAAAGATCCTCCTCAAGCGGCTCAAACTCTGCAAGCTAGGATCTCAAAAAACTGAGAAGCAGAACAAAAAATATGGGAGTTGATCAATCGATGCTGTGGCCGTTTCGTGAAACCAGCTCGGTAAAAGCCAAAGTAAGGCACAAAAACGGTTCTACAAGATGGTGATCTTTTTAAAAGGGAAAGTCAGTCGATGTCAAGGACAACTCTACCCGGTATTCTGTCTTTTATTATAAATAAACCCAAACGTCATGTTTTTATTATTATTGTTTTATATTTTTATTTTATAGTCTACAAACAAACATCCCCCCACCCCCCAACAAAAAGAAAAAGGTTTTTTGGCTACCCGCCTCCAAAGAATAATAATAATTTGGCTGGAATAATATCAATATCACCAATGGCGGTTCGTCACCGACTGGGTAGCCTTGTATGATGATTTAGCCTTAAATTATTCATAGATGTGTCATGGTGGTGTTCAGTGCCATTTTTGTGGATAAAAGAACTAACTGCAGCGGAGATGGGGGCCGCGGTCAGATGGCGGTGTGTGTGGCAAGCGAGGGACAGAGGCCGACAATTTCTCGCTTGTCACGTAGGTCCACCTCCCAGTGGTCATGCCTTGTCACCTCGCCCGCTGGGCCTCTCTTCACCGTCGACATCTCTACTCCGCCCTCTCTCGCCTCCTGCTCACGCGCCCCCTCCCGACCTCCATCCCAACATCCCCGCTCCACCCCCCATCCAGTTCTCCCCGACACACCCTCCAGACACTTGTCTCGTGCAGGACGGACGGGGAGGGTGTTGTGTGCCATGGTGTTGTTTATTGTTGTTTGCAAAACCCGATACGTTTTTCTCGCCTGAGGTGATACTGTGCGGTTGACGTGACTTGTGTGTGTGTGTGTGTGTGTGTGTGTGTGTGTGTGTGTGTGTGTGTGTGTGTGTGTGTGTGTGTGTGTGAACTATTTAATTATTAATTAATATTGCGTTTTATGACTACTTTCATTATTAATTATTATTATTTATTTAAAATCCTAGGAACTAACCTTTACATTCGCGGTCAGCATATCTGGGTTACTTCCGGTTTCAGAAGTCAAGCACGGATTTTGTTTGTTTCGTTGCCTACTTACCGTATGTGTTCTTGGTACTTTTGTTGTTTTTCGACGGGTTATTTTTTCTTCTAAAATTCAAACTGCTGTTTATGTTTGGATATGTCTTCTGTTCTTTATTTATGCTCTTTGTTTATTTGTTGTTTTTGTTTGGTTTATTTGTTGTTGTTGGTGGGGGTTTCTGTTAACATTCCAATATTTTGAATGAGGATTACGCCGTACCTGTTTTGTTCATACTATGGCATTAGCTACACTTTTCCATTACGTGCTGGAACTAAGCAGTAACGCAATTAGTCAAAAGAAAAAGGCTTAGTGTTATTATAATTCTGTTTCCTGTTTTACTCATTATGTATTTATGCAGTTATGTATTTTATTAAGTGTGTGTGTGTGTGTGTGTGTGTGTGTAGTTGTTGTTGTTGTTTTTTGTTTTTGTTTTTAAATCAGTCGACTCTTCATCTTCAAATTTATTTGTTTTTAAATCAGTCGACTCTTTTCATTTTCAAATTTGCTCAGGCTCTGATTTTCCAGGAGCAGCTGAAGCAGATTCCCAACATGGTTACCATTTTTATGGTTCATTTTGCCCGATAATTACATTCCTCCTGCACAAGAACTCGGTGCGAAAGCCACTCAGACTAAAATCTCCAAGGGACGTAACTGACGCAGTTACCAACAGGAGTGATGCCGCGTGGGTCAAGTTTCTTGGTTTTGGCAACCCGTATAGGGACCTCGTGGACATTATTAACCTTCTCGCCTGTTTCCTTGGGGAGAAATGAAGAGTTGTAGCAGGGAGCTCGAGAAGAAGGGACGGACAGAATTTGCTCTGTGGTTCAGTGAAGGTCGTTTCTCTCTCTTTGGCTGCAGCTTTTGACGAATATTTGCCGTGTGTTTGATTAGATTACGAGATTGAATCGGTAGCAAAAAAATTTACATGTGTTTTCTTTGCCCCCTTTTCTTTTCTTTCTTGTTACACTGATGGCTATTACACTTACGGCTTATATATGATTTTCTCAGCATACAGTGATTGTACTGCAATGAGAAGAAAAAAATGGGGGGTGGGGGCGGAGTTAACAGAACTTGCAATGGGACTGGAGTGTAGGCTATATTTGGATAAAACTTACATTTTTGTGCACAGTAACTTTAGTTCATTAAGTTAAAGGGAATGAAAGTAAAGTATAAAAGAGAGCATTAATTTAAAAGTGAAAAACAACTGAAGAAAACAAGCCAGCGGAGAAGAGAGTTTGTTTATTTCCAAGTAGTAGTACAGTCATCATCAGGCGAAGAAGAAAAAATAGAAGAAAAAGAATAAGAAATCGCTGTACCAAACCTTTGTCTCTACTGACTACGAAAGTCATGTCCTTTTTCCGAATTCAGCAGGATGAGTTGGCAAAGTTTCACTTGCTCATCCATGCAAAACCTTCTCTTCCAAGTGTCTGAACATTGGTGTACAAACTAATGATCTGCTGCATGTCTGCCGTCTTTCATGAGGAAACACACACACACACACACACACACACACACACACACACACACACACACACACACACACACACACACACACACACACACACACACATGCACGAACGCACACACATGCATAGAGAAACACACACACATATACACGCACACGCGCGCGCGCGCACCCCCCCACACACACACACACATACACACACACACACACGCGCGCGCGCGCGCGCGACAGTTCAGTGCTCATCAAATAGTTGTGTGCGGTTCACTGATGCCCGCGAAATGTGTGTACTGACAGCTGAACTCCGCGGCTGACTTTGGTGACCTTTTGGTTTTCAACTCTCTGGGGCACCGTCGTCGCTTCACTTGCGATCTGCTCGCTTCCCCTCGGTTGCTTTTGCTTTCCTAGTCTCGTCTCGGTTTAAACACAGTTTTGTTCAGCACACAACGGAGAGTTTTACAGAGAAATGTTGAATGGACAACGCGGAAAGTTAAAACTTATTTGGAGCATTGCCCAGTTGCCTTTGCCCTTGTTTCGTCTACTTTTGAGACGTCATTGTGAAATAACAGTCAGCCGAATATATGAATTAAGCAAGCAAGACTCGTGTTCTTGGCTTGTCAGTGATTTTAAAGTAACACTGGCAACCGACTGGCTATGGTGCTGTGGTTATTTCTTCGGAATGCGGGTTGCCGGGAAAGTGGTGGTTCGAATAGTTCAGGATATAGGGGGAGTCCCTACAGGTATAGGGCGTGTAGGTATAGGCGTATGTTAAATGAGAACAGGCTTCAATGAATTTCACCGATACGACAAGGCAGCAGTGCGGTGTCTCCTTCGGATGTTAACCCACCGCCGCTTTCTTCTGTGCCCACTACCACTTCCTTCTGTGGGCTTCTGGAAGCAGAACTGCGATGCGGAATGGACCTTGGATGTGGCAGGGCGTGGGTGTGGTTGGACAAGCAGCATGGGGGTGGAGGGGGGAGGTGAGGAACACTATAGGTACAGCATATGCTGAATCAGAAAAGGCCTCACTGAATTTCACCGATGTGACTATAGGCAGCAGTGCGGTGTCTCCTACGGATGTTAAGCCACGACTACTTCCTTCATATTTGTGGGCCTCTGGCAGCAGGACCGCGATGCGGAATGGACCC
>OY757541.1:38338024-38346869 GCA_963584105.1 Alviniconcha strummeri
AGTTCTGCACACTTTTGCCAGGCCTTTTTTCTACTGTTGTGGGTCCTTTGTGTATCTCTAATCTCTAGTCATTTGTGTAGGTCTGATGCAGTGGGAACCTCGGTTTGTTGGTGCATCCTAAGGACTATATACACGCAGCCCATCGCCATGGCTAAGGAGAAGGGGGTTAGTTAGTCAGGATTTAACATTCTGTCAACTACACAGGATCACCTCAGGACGGGGAGTGTGGGGGGAAGGGGGGAAAGGGGGGAGGGGGGCAGAGAGATGGGAGAGAGTTACTGTCCGAACCGGGATTTTAAATTCAACGTCTCCATTCCTGGGTCCAGCACTCTGAGCACTTGGCCACGACGCCTTCTTACGACAGTGCGTGAACAGACTACCCCCTCCTCTCTCCCAGCCACCCAACCTCTCCAATAAACGAATCAGATCACAGAGCACAAAGCGGGTAATCTATAGGGAAAGACGTCATAGACGAAGTCAGTAGGATCAGAGATATTACAGCAAGTGTACGTATTGTCTCTGGCGGGATGATCGAGAAGTTTGTGGCGCGGTCCTATTGTCCCAAGGACGTCGTATTTCTCCAAGAACAGCAGCAGTGTCCTTCTCCCCGGGGAGGGGGAGCGGGCGCACCCCTCCCCACCCCCATCTCTCACTGTTGTCTCTCTCTACCCATGAGATTGGCTGGGTTACGCGTTCTTGGGTTCGATTCCGTCTCGTATCGATCGCCGTGAGGCCTTCATTATTGGTTGTCTAGTCTATTGCTGGATCTCTAGTCTCGTCCTACAAACTCACTGACCGCGTTGGGATAATAAGCCAGAGTCCCTTGTAAAACGAATGTCCGTGTGGTCGGAGGTTGCCGACGCCACTAATGAAAGAGAGTGTCAGAGTGTGTGGCGTTATTTGTAACGGGGTATGATTTATGCTGCTTGCTAACTTGATATAGTCTTGATTTTACTGCGCAACATTTGTTACAATAGCATTTTACTGCAAGGAATACTGCTTTTGTTTTGTACATAATTAAGCCAGTACTAACTGGAAACATTTCTTATTCGCGTATCAAATATCACAACCCATTCTGACACTACTCGCAGAGTCTTGTTCGAAATGATCCCCAGAGAAGAGTGTTTCTCCTGTTGCGAAGGAGCTTGCAGTCCTGCAGGGTATGACAACCTGTCTGCTCAGTCTGATCTGACTGTAGGAGTTTGTTGCGTCCCGACCTCGGCCGTCTGGTAATGTTGATAATGTCTGATAATGTTGATAATGTCTGATAATGTTGACTTTGCTCAGCATTGCTGATCGGGATAGTTCTAACAGAATCAAAAAACATAAACGGTTTAAAAGAACGCTATTTATTATTATTTATTGCTTGCTATAATAAAGCGAGCCTTTCCAAGCTTTGCAAACACTACTGAGCTCAGCTGAGCTTATCCGTTCACAGCAGTTTCGAAAACCTTGTTCATGATCACTGCAGCAGAATACATATGATGGCTAAACATAGTACAAATTTAATAAATAATAACAAACCAAATACGGTACAATGCAAATCGTGACTCACCTCTGTCTCTTTTGGTCATTTCCTACTTTGAATTTCCTTCTGTGTGCACATGTTTGTGAATAACAATTATGTGCTTTGGTGTTATTTTACCTGTATTAAATTTGGAGAGCGAGTCGAGTGAACGTTTGCTCTTGTTGTCTTATAAAGCCCAGACTCAGTGAAGGAACTGCGCTCACTCAGTAAAGATTCTGAGACAAAGCAGCAAAAGAGCGGCTCAGTGTGTTCGTAGAAGCAAGCTAGAGTACAAAAGTGCGTGCGAGTTGTGACAACACCACTACAGTCTTACGTTGTCGATTGGTGATCAGTTGACTCTAACTGCTCGTGTTCCTCACTAAATCCACTTTTCCATCCCTATCTCTGTCCGATGACTCCACCTGCTTGGGTTTCGCTTAGATTCCACTCTGTCCCATCTCTATCTCTGTCCGATGACTCCATCTGCTCGGGTTTCGCTTAAAATCCACTCTGTCCCATCTCTATCTCTGTCAGCTGACTGTGTTTCCCAAAGCCCCGCAGATAGCTGCCTCCCTAACGTTACGGGTGAGGATTAACTGTTTCGGGTGGTACGTGTTTCACGGGCTCTCAAGCTAATCCCGCACAGACGTGGACGGTGTAAGAAGTTGCGTCACACACTACCTGATGGACCTTTCATTAAGCTGCGACCGTACAAACTGTCATCGCCATCTGTGTCCAGTACCTTGTTTGTATGGACTGCCTCGTGTCAGATTCGACCCGGAGCCCTAATTTGATTTGGACAATAGAGAAAGTTTGGTCAGTTTAACTCGACCGTTTCCTCCATGTTGTCTTTGTGACCTACGGTGTAACTAAAGGAACAAAACGAACTTATTATTGGAACAGGATTTGAGCTCAAGCTTTAACGTATAATTTATTATGAGCTCTAGGCTGACGTTTTGGAGCTCTGTTCATGTGCCCTTTAGGCAGAACAGGTCGGCCTGTTTCAGCCAAACATATCGATGTTCACATGCCTGTTGCCGAACACTACCTGTTGTTCTTGACTGCTGTCGTGGAGTACGGAAAACCCAACTGGACGAACGAACTGCAAGTCGGAGACTGTGTAATGAAGACCTGCCTGGTTTTTCTTCTCACTTTTTTTAAAGGGGGGTGGAGGGTGGGGTGGAGAACGTGGATGAGGGGGGACAGGGCGAGGTAGGATGGGGAGGAGGGGGGAGGCAGAAGGGTAACAATTCCGAATCAGACTTGAGTAGGTCCGACAAAGAAATGTCCGTGTAAGCAGCTATACAGAAGAAAAGCCTGGAGACTGAAAGTAGCATTATTACTTCAGTCCTCTTTGTCTGTGCGGCAGTCCTTTTTGCCGCCGGAAATTAAGTTGGCTACAAAATCGCTGCTGTCTGGGCAGAAATGGCCACGGTTGTTTAGGAACGTATTTCAACCTATGTACGCTGCGTCTGTAAAAGTACGGTCGTCTCTGTAAATACTTTTCCAAACTTTTCAGGGTTTTTTCTGAGACGAATCGATCGAGTCATGTGTAACTTTATACTCCTGTATCGTGCGTAGGGTCGGTTACCGTCAACAACTTTTACGTGAAGCAAATTGTACACCTAATGGAGATTATAGAAAACTTATGTAAGCTTACTGTTTAGTTCTGTTAGGCTGACAGGGGGTGAAGGAGGGAGGGATAGAAGAATGTTACGCACGATGCATGATGTACTTTAACAAAACTCTGAATAAAACAATACGGGGACGTCTATCGATCTCTCATGCCCCTTTTTGTTGCTTAATTTTACTGAGAACAAACAGGCAAACAAAGGAATATACCCGTAACACATTTGGCAAAAACGCAAGACAGCAGCCGCAACTTTAAAAAAAATTATACAGACAAAGCAATGGTAAAACAGAAAGGGTGTCCACGGCTGAATAATAATTGACTCTTAAAATCAACTTAAAAAGCTGTCAGGCGTGCACAAGCTCGTGATTTCTCGGCCAAGAGCTGCCAAAGAACTGTTTAGCTCTCAGACTCGTCGACGCCGAGGACAGGAAAAAGCGGAGTTCCAGAGACACCTTGCAGGAAATCAGCAGTGGCACCAGCAGGGAAAATTGTCTCCACGGGAACAGAGTTGGGTAACCGAACTGCTCATTTAGACGGGACAACAACAGCAGGACGCGTTCAGAGTGGTCAAATTTTCTCCGCGCGTGCTTGTATTGGTCTGACATTTTTATTCTGTATAAGTAGGACTGTTTGGCATTTTCTTGGGTGATTTCAAAGAGATTTTCAAACATTTTCTCTGAGAATGTTGTTCAAGAAAACCTGCGTGGAAGATATTTTTGCATTCCTGAAGGAGACAAAATAATCTTTTTCATCAGTTGTAAAAAATCTGTTATTATTATTCCTTTGTTGTTTGCTGCTGTTTTTGTTTTGTTTTGTTTTTTCGTAGTTTTCTTGATTGTTGTTTTATGGTTAGTTGTTTGGTTGGTTTTGTGCTTATGATGTGGTGACCTTTGTTCGTCTTGAAATGGTAGCCCTGATATGACCCTATCTGGTTGACTGGGCTCAAAACACCAACTAACTAACTCTTGAAATTGTTCGTAGATTTGTGGTTAAAATAGCGTTTGTTCATCCTGAGGTGAGGTGACCCTAAGAGGTTGTCGGGAAGTTAAAATGCAAGAGCTAAGTGACCTTTCGTGGAATGGTCGAGCGCAAATCACTCCTGATTTTGCATGATTCTTGGTATTTGATGGATCTCAAATGTAGTGACTTCAGGCCGAGTTTAATATCTGTGTCAGTTGAAAAGTGCTCTCGAGTATTTGCGACCGTACATATATCTTTCAGTGTTGGGAGCCGTGATGTTTGTGGCCTTTGTATACAATGTAGTTCAACAGCTGCAATAAATTACATAAGTAGGGCAGTTTTCTTAATCCCCGCCATGACCTTATCAGCTAGAAGTATATACTGTGCAGACAATACATGATCCAGCACAAGCCACACACATAAGAATTGAAGGTAAATCAGAGGTTCATATCTTCTTGAATGTAGAATATACTTGTTGTCTCGGCTTATTGCCAAATTGCATAATGTTTTTGTAGTGTTGTTGCTTTTCTGTTTTCTTTCTTTCTTTCTTTCTTTCTTTCTTTCTTTCTTCTTCTTCTTCTGCTTCTTCCCTTCATCTTCTTTTCTTGATAGCCTTCTCCATAACAGCTTCCAGGCGGTTACCACTTTCCTTCCCCTGCTGCTTCTCTATATCAGTTTGTTGCCAGATGGTTTTGTGTTTTCCCCTACTGCTCTCTCTCTCTCTCTCTCTCTCTCTCTCTCTCTCTCTCTCTCTCTCTCTCTCTCTCTCTCTCTCTCTCTCTCTCTCTCTCTCTCTCTCTCTCTCTCTCACACACACACACACACACACACACACACACACACACACACACACACACACACACAACTTGTTGCCAGCTGGTTTTGTGTTCTTCCCCTATTGCCGGTTGGTTATATGTTCCTTCCATACTGCCCTCTCTTACAGCTTGTTGCCGGTTGGTTTTGTGTTCTTCCCCTACTGTCCTCTCTCTTACAGCTTGTTGCCAGATGGTTTCAAGTTGATTCCCATCCATTCTTCTTTATTACAGCTTGTTGCCAGATGGTTTCATGTTTCTTCCACTGCAGGCATTCTCATCATAGCTTATTGCCAGGCTCATGTGGCCTTTCCAATAAGAACTTGTTGCCAGACAGTTTCATGTTCATTCCTCGCGGCCGTAAGTAAACACACGAAATCCACACTAAAATGGACATCTTTAAGTAGCTGGGACCGGAATCACTTACAGAAACCTTAGTTGACAATTATCTCTCGAATCGGAGTCAGGAAATCGAATTTCGACCGAACTCGTCGTGTATCTATCAGGCAAAGTGGCATCAGCAAACGACTGTCTGGGTGGATTGCATGACGTTTCCAACGGGGCCGCTTAGCATTTCCATTGTTTACCCCGGGTTCGACCAAAGCCTATAGACTGCGGCGTTTAGTCTAATTGTTACACTGAGATAGGTCAGAGAGGGGCGAGGAAGGCCAGAGCAGATTACTGCTCTCTTTACATACATCATGTCCGACTCCCTGGATGCTGTCCCTGGGTTGCAGATGACAGGCTGGCTCCTTTTCTTCTGGTCATGGTGAGGGTGTTGCTTCTGGGCAGAACGGGTCGAGGATCGTTCTGTGAACACTGGCAGGTCAGGAACAGGATCAGTTGCGATTTAAAGGATGCTGCACTGCTGCTGACCGAGGCTCTCCTTTGAATGTGATGGTGGTGGTAGCCGTGGTTGTGGTGGTGTGGGCGGTGGCTGTCTTTGCTGTTGCTGAAAATAACGATGATGTTCGTGTTGTTGATGTATCGCCTTTCATCTTCTTCTTCCGATCTGAGGTGACCCTGTGTGGTTGACGGAACGTCAAACAGTAAGAACTAACGAACTCTTCTTCTCAGGATCCTTTTCCTTTTTCACTTCTTCCTTTTCTTGTTTCTCCTCCTCTTCCTTTTCTTTTTCTTCACAAGTTCCTCCTTCTCCCTCTTCTTCTTCTTCTTCTTCTTCTTCTTCTTCTTCTTCTTCTTCTTCTTCTTGTCGCCCTGATATAACCGTACCGGTTGACTGGGCGTAAAACACCAACTTACTTACTCCCTCTTCTTCTTCTTCTTCTTCTTCTTCTTCTTCTTCTTCTTCTTCTTCTTCTTCTTCTTCTTCTTCTTCTTCTTCTTCTTCTTCTTCAAGTTTTAAATCATTTATCATTCTTAGCTGGAGACATTCTTGCATGTCTTGGTGCGCCACTTCATTGTGCGGGGTGGGTGGGGGGTAGAGATTCAACCAAACAAAATGTAAATTTGCCAGATTCGAGACTGATAATATCTCTTACGTTACGTGCCACGTGTCATGGCATGGCAAGTTCCGGAAATACTTTTCTTAACAATTAGTTTCAATTGAGTTTTTATTCTGTGTTTTCGCGAAGTTTAACTTGTTCATAATCTGAGAAAAACGGGCTGTCTGGTCACAGTTGGGAACCACGCAATGCCTTAATGTCATGAAATGCCACGGGGTTGGAGGTGGGGTGGGGGTGGGGGGGGGGGGCGTGTTAGTCTGAACTGTTCGTTGACTGGTTGACTGTGTAGAGAGATATTGGACAGCGTGCAATGTACGTGCCAGTAGTATAGAGATTATCACCATTATCGTATCCGTTTACATACTGTTTTTTCGTTCCTTTTTTTTTGGGGGGGGGGGGGGGTGGAGGGGCGGACTTCCGGTTATTCTTCACGACAAAAAGCTGGCTGCGACAGAATCGCACCGTCCGTCCTGCTAATTGATTCCTGATGTTGTAGATCGTGGCGAAGAACTAAAAGAAAAGCAAGTTAATTTATTCCTGAGGTATTATATTCAGGTCTGGAGGACCTTAAACAGAGTAAGATCACAAAAAGTAAAAGAGAAAGGGCCAGCTCCCTTTGTCGTGAATACCTGATGTTGATGCAGTTTCCGCGGAATTTTGCCACGGCAGCATTTTCCGCAGTCGTGGGATCTTCGGCAGCGCAAGTCTGCATGCAACATACAGGCCTCGGTGTTTTGCCTCATCCTCTGGATGCTGCTGATGCTGAACCCACTACCCCCAGACACGAGGTGGAGAGGACGGGGGAGTGGGAGAGAGAGAGAGAGGAAAACAGGCAGACGGAGGCACAGAGGGGAACAGACATGCAGATAGACCGGCAGGCGAGATGACAGAGATACAGAGAGGCTGGCAGACAGGACTGAGAGAGACAGAGAAAGAGAGAAGAAAAAGGAGGTTGCTGTAAGGGAACCAGTCTTTACTGACTGTTCTAACCAGTCTTTAAAACCGCATACCTTTCAGTTATAAATTCAGCGCTTAAACCAGTTAACCACATGGCAACACTACCCCCTTGAAAATGAAGGTTTACAACTGCATGCGACTTCTGTCTGTCTGTCTGTCTGTCTGTCTGTCTGTCTCTGTGTGTGTGTCTCTCTCTCTCTCTCTCTCTCTCTCTCTCTCTCTCTCTCTCTCTCTCTCTCTCTCTCTCTCTCTCTCTCTCCATCGCCCTTCTCTTTCTCTCCCCTCCCTCCCTCTCTCGCGCTCTTCATTAATGGTAACATTAAAGAGCACAACAAAATCTACGTCTAGGGATATTTTAAGATTCCGATTAGTGTTCCAGTCTAGGAGCCTGTCATGTATTTGGGGCCATTTGGGCGTCAGAAGGAACGACACAGCCTCCTCACTTGTCCTCGTGCTGCTGCTCTCAGAATTGCATCCACTCTCAATGGAGTGCCGGCAGAAAATGGCCGGCTGGCAAGACTATAGACTACGCTCTACAGTCATTCCAGACAGGATCGGAGATTCTGTCTACTGACCTGGGCTGTTGTTGGCGTGCAGGAGGCGTCAAAGGGTCCTGCTCGGGGTTCCTTGCACGTAGATGACTCCTTGCTCCGCACCTTCGCCGAAGGCTTTGGCCTCAAGGGACACAACCCGAGAGCCGAGTTACCACAGTTGTCGTTCGTGGAGTCGGCTCGCACTCTGCAATCACACTGATTATTTGGCCGGGTGGGGAGTAGGGGCAGGGGAGGAGCGTGAGGGGGGGGGGGGGGAAGGGGTATCTTCCGGTTTGTGTATATTATTAGCAACTTCTTTTTCTGCCCTCCCTATCTCATTTTCATTTCCGCAAGTCTGAGTGCTCTGGACCCCTTCTTGTAAAAAAAAAAAAAAAAAAAAAAAAAAAGTTTGCTAACATGAAGCTGTAGTATGCTGACGTTAAGCAGAAGGGAATGGCATTTCGTAGTGCATGGACTGAGTGGTGATGTAGGAAAGCCAAATACGCTGATTTTTCATTTTTGGTTCAGATGCTCCATTGTAGACACTAGTAGACAAGTGACTCGTCAAAATGTGCTTGGTAACGACTATATTATTGTGCCTACAGGCGATCGATGTGCAGGTTAAATGTGTGTGTGTAAGAGAGAGAGAGAGAGAGAGAGAGAGAGAGAGAGAGAGAGAGAGAGAGAGAGAGAGAGAGAGAGAGAGAGAGACTGAAACAACTAAGGAAGAATCTGGACACTGTGGGCACCTTTGTGCTTCTTTATAGTTTCCAATACGCTCTACGTAGTTATTATCTGGGGTTCTCAACCATATCGATTTCGTCCAAAGTGCAGTTTAACTGTCAGTATCAAAGATCTTCGCGTGTACGTGCGTCAGATCCAAAATTGATGACATGCTACGCAAGCCCACAAACCGCCCAGCACTGCCAGGACGTAGCAACTTTCCGGTGACAGTTCTGCTGCAAAATAAATCTGTT
>OY757541.1:38347069-38349569 GCA_963584105.1 Alviniconcha strummeri
CCTCTCTCTCTCTCCGTCCGTCTGTCTGTCTGTCTGTCTGTCTGTCTCTGTCTCTGTCTCTGTCTGTCTGTCTGTCTCTGTCTCTCTGTCTCTGTCTCTGTCTGTCTGTCTGTCTGTCTGTCTGTCTGTCTGTCTGTCTGTCTGTCTGTCTGTCTCTCTCTCTCTCTCTCTCTCTCTCTCTCTCTCTCTCTCTCTCTCTCTCTCTCTCTCTCTCTCTCTCTCTCTCTCTCTCTCCATCCCTGTATATTGTTTTTAAAGCATCAATCAATGACTCGATCACCGAGACAGCCAGTCACTCATTCCACTGATTAAATAATTAGTCATTTCAACACAAGCACCTGTATATCGTGACCTGATCAACGCATAAGCACCGCCACATCGTGACCTGATCAACACACAAGCACCTGCACATCGTGACCTGATCAACACACAAGCACCTGCACATCGTGA
Organism: Alviniconcha strummeri; assembly: GCA_963584105.1. Taxonomy (NCBI): domain Eukaryota; kingdom Metazoa; phylum Mollusca; class Gastropoda; family Provannidae; genus Alviniconcha; species Alviniconcha strummeri. The sequence goes on from OY757541.1 coordinate 38,347,520, forward strand.
CCTGATCAACACACAAGCACCTGCACATTGTGACCTGATCAACACACAAGCACCTGCACATCGTGACCACACAAACACATTTAAGTTATTATTCATATTGTATTCCTTCATACTGTGTGCATAGACATTCAGTAAAAATCGTGTCTTTATCAAAACGGCACCAGACATCTGACGCCACCTGACACCTATAATAGACATCATCGGTCAAGCTCATTCCAGGGTTCCAGGCGAGATCAAAAGATCAAGAGATCTTAGAGGAGGAAGGTGGAGCTGGACCCTCACTTTTGCCCAGAAGAGATCATGAGTAGGGAGGTGGAGCTGGGCTGAGCAAGTTGGACGTCTTTTGCTTCGAGTTGTCCAAGTTGTTCGTCAACAGCGGTGCAACGGACATTGTCTTAGTGACTCTGTCCAGCACAGCAGTTGAAAGAGCAATTGCGCAGTGCACAAGTCGCTGGGCAATGGCGAGGGGACACCGCCTTAACACTTCCATTGTTCTGGCGGCGGTCTACGGTCTCTCCGGTCTTTTTCGGGCGGTTTCCGCGGTCGAGCCAATCACCCTGTCCCCTTCCCACACTGTCCCCGTCCCTAATAGGTCATCCCGCCTCCGTGGACGTTAAGCAACACAAAAGCCAAAGAAAGCTCATTCAGACATTGAATATTGATCAAGATGTTAAAGGTTCGCAGTAGTTCGTCAGTTATTTCCTTTGCTGGTTTAGTTAGTTGGTGTGTGAGGTAGTGGTGATGGTGCTGTGTGTGCGTGTGTTGTTTGTTTGTGCGTGTGTGTGTGCGTGTGTACGTGCGTGCGTGCGTGGGTGCGTGCGTGCATGTGTGTGTGTGTGCGTGCGTGCGTGCGTGCGTGCGTGCTGCTTGACTTTACTCTCCCAAAGTTAAATAAATTTGTACGGCTTTCGTTTGAAGCTACGCCGCGTAACACGTTCCAGTAGGTCTCCCCACTGATTTAATGTGACACCTGGTCTGTGTTAAAACGGACTTGTTTACAGAAGAAAATAACACCGAACAGAGCCGTGTGTTACGCGGCACAGATCGATATCTTCTCCGCTGAACCCCCTCCACGCAACCAGCAACCACGCACAGCAGAAAAGCAATCGTTTGTACACGCCTTCGGTTACGGGAACACGCACATTATAAACTGCGGCGGCTCATTATCGAAGTCTATCGAAGTGACCATCTGGGTGGACCCATTGTGCTGGGAACACCACGCCGCGGCCGTTCCTCTGTGGGAGGGCAATGGACGGCTAGGTGTCATACACTGTGGCTTGACAGAGGGAACTGCTCGTGGACGTCTGTTCAGTTCAATGTGCTTTACGTCCACAGAGACTGCACGGACTATTAGGGACTCCCAGGACGTCCACTTCGTCTTTCACACAGCTCCTGAGCTCTGTGGATGACTGACCACACGCACAGAACTTACTGTGTGACTGCCTTCTTCGCAAGAGTGGTGTTAAGGAACCAGTCACTGAAGGAGATATATCACAGGTCACCAAAGAAACAAGTCACAAGTCCCTCAAAGAGCAAGTCACAAGTCACCAAAGAACCAAATCACAAGTCACAGTATCACAATTTTATCACAAATTATAAAGTGAGCGTATCCCTATGTCTTTGTAAGCGCTCCGAGCTCTTCGAGGTGGGGCGCCGTAAATAATATATTTTTATTATTATTATTAAAAATCACTCAAGGAACAAGCCACAAGTTACTAAAGAAGCAAGTCAAGTCACTAAAGGAGCAAGTCAAGTCACTGAAGAAACAAGTCACAAATCACTGTAGGTACAAGTCACAAGTCACTGAAGGAACAAGGCACAAGTTATTGAAGGAACATGTCACAAGTCACCGAAGGAACAAGGCACAAATTACTGAAGGAACAAATCACAAGTCACTGAAGGAACATGTAACAAGTCACCGAAGGAACGAGTCACAAATTACTGAAGGAACAAGTCACAAGTCACTGAAGGAACAAGTCACTAAAGGAACAAGTCGCAACTCTCTTTATTATCCGCATGCACGCGTAGCCTGTCTTTACGGAAAGATTTA
>OY757541.1:38357069-38364504 GCA_963584105.1 Alviniconcha strummeri
TGTGGATTATTGTTGTTAGTTGTTATACCTGTGTGTGTCGTCATTTTCTGCAGTCGTCGGCATCTCGTGGAAGTTTGTTTGCAGAGAGAGTAAGGGAAGAAAAAGATAAAGAAAAAAAGAGAAGGTTATGCGTCGCGAGTGGATCGGGGATTATTACCTGCCGTGTGGGTGCTGACCCTGCACCCTCAGTGATTATCTTACACTCGCGGCGTACTCTCCAATATTATCACCACACATCGTGTACAGCGACGATTCTGGATGTTTTTGTGTGTTTTTAACCAGTGCATGTGAATTGAAACACACGTGGATGGTTATTGTTGATCGTGTTTGTTGGTGAACAGATATATTTTTGGCCTGTTGAAGTGGATCTGATGCAACGTGTGTGAATAGAATAATACTACGGGATTGGGTTTTTTGGCATTTGTTTCGTTGCTGTGTCAGTGTGTCTGTCCCTTGCTGGATGAGGCGTTAGGCCTTAGCGCGAAGGAGCACGACGTGTGTTAGATGGTTGCACCGCTGCCGGCTTGGACTGACGGATATCTGTACGTCTTCGTGAAGTGAGCAGCGCCATGTCTTGGACTAGGAGTGCTCGTCACCGGTTGTCAGTGATCGTGGTCATCGGGCTTACCTTGCTCTGCTCCTGTGGACACACGACAGGTAGGTTACCTTTTCTTTCTTTCTTGTATGTTTGCCAGTGTGTCCTAATCATGTCTGTCCGTGTGTTGGTCAGTGTGTGCTGGTCTGTCCGCGTGTTGGTCAGTTTGTGCTGGTCTGTCAGCGTGTTGGTCGGTGTGTCCTGGTATGTCAGCGTGTTGGTCAATGTGTCCTGGTCTGTCAGAGCGTTGATCAGTATGTCCTGAGCGTGTTGGCCAGTGTGTCCTGGTCTGTCAGCGTGTTAGACAGTGTGACTTGGTCTGCCAGCGTGTTGGTCAGTGTGTCCTAGTATGTCAGCGTGTTAGCCAGTGTGTCCTGGCTTTTCAGTGTGTTGGACAGTGTGTCCTAGTATGCGAACGTGTTTGTCAGTGTGTCCTGGTCTGTCAATGTGTTGGACAGTGTGTCCTATCATGTCAGTGTGTTTGTCAGTGTGTCCTGGTCTGTCAGCGTGTTGGACAGTGAGTCCTAGTATGTCAACGTGTCAGTCATCTGGCCTCATCTGTCAGCGTGTTTGTCTGTGTGTCCTGGTCTGTCAGCGTATTGGGCAGTTTGTCCCTGTCTGTCAGCGTGTTTGTCTGTGTGTCCTGGTCTGTCAGCATGTTTGTGTGTCTTGGTCTGTCAGCGTGTTTGTGTGTCCTGGTCTGTCAGCGTATTTGTCTGTGTGTCTTGGTCTGTCAGCGTCTTGGGCCGTGTCCTGCTTGCTCAGTGCGTGTTAGTCAGCGTATTGGTTTGTGTTGTTGTGATGGTGGTGAAGTGTTGCTTAATGTCCTCAGATGTCAGTTGACATATTAGGGACAAGTTGTGACCAATGCCGAAGCACGGTTCAATAATTCGTTACGTCCACGGAAACCAGAAGGCTCGTTAGGACGGACAGCCCAGGACGTCCACCTCGACTCACACAGCTCCTGAACTATGAGTGTGTTGTTGTTTCAGTGTTCTTGACTATGAGTATTAGTGTACCTGTTGTACTCTCTCTTTCTCTGTGAGTGTGTGTGTGTGTGTGTGTGTGTGTGTGTGTGTGTGTGTGTGTGTGTGTGTGTGTGTGTGCTGTTGTTGTCGCTGCTTGTGGTAGTGGTGACGAAGATGGTCAGTGTTGGTTGTGGTTCTTAATCGTCATTCCTTACCTTTTTTTAGGTACTGGACTGAGCATAATTATAGTTCTAGCGGTTTTGTGAAACTCCAAAGACACTTCGGCGGAAGTTTCATCACGTTCGAAAACGTTACCTACACCGGTGCATGCATGCAAAGCTTTGACGGCCTTGTGTTTATTTTTCCCATAATGCTCCTGCCTAACCGTCTAATTCTCTTCCGCCAATTTCTCTGTCTATCGTTTGATTGAAATTTGAACAATAGCTTCTTATGTACTCGACGTATTATTCGATTTTCCTGTCAACAAAGCGGCGAGGCTGAACTAATTGCTGTTGGCTCACTGGCGTATTGATCGGAGAAAGCAGTGCACACGCTTTACGGGCAGGGAAAGTCACCACCCCACCGATCAAGTGCCGCAGGGATTAAATGGATTAGCGGGAACCAAGGTGCAGGTCACTAATCCATCGAGTTTTAATCAGAGGCGGCGGCCGGTGTGCAAACAGTTGCCGTGGTTAGGTGGTGGTCAGTGGCGTTTCACAGGCGGGTGGCTTGAGTCTCTGAGGAGTCGGACCCGTTTAGGGATTAATTCTTTGACTGTGAGATTATTGGAGCCAAAACGTCGGAACAGTTGCATGGCTTAAATCAATTGTGATGGCTTTTGCTTAATTAATAATGACTGATCTATTGAATCGTGTTCTTTATTTATACATTAAAGAACACGATTCAGTAATATCTTTCTCCGTTCACTCAAAAGGATTTTACTCAATATCTGAATATATGTGCACACGCATGGTGTGCATTACAAGTAACTTTCATGTGTTTCTGTTGTGTTGTGTAATAAATAAGCATGAATACATAAAGGACAAACAAATAGAGCTAGAAAACCGCAGTAAATGCCAGAAATAATGAAGATGTAAGACAGTGTTCACATAAAGGAATATATGCATTTATGAACGAATTCTTTAGTGAATCAGTGATTAAAAAAAAAAAAATGTCAGGCATGAACATATCATAACTGCTAATATACACGTATACTGTTTTGCATGTAGATATATATTTTTTAATAAATCGGTTACAAAAAAATAAAGCTGTTACGAAGGAAATCAATAACTCCCGTCACAGTGTCAGTCATACGCCAGGTTTTTACCTTTGTCCAGCTAAACGATCAAATTAATGTCTGTGGACATGGAACAGTTGCAAAGCATAATTCTGGGTGGCCACATAGTAAGTATGACTGTTTCGGTCCTTATGTGTCCACATCTAAAAATGGGAACACGAGAGAGAGGAGGAGGAGGAGGATACTTTGTTACACAAAGATAAAGATGTAAGCACAACGCCTGTTGGCTTTTTTGTTTGTTTGTTAATAGAATTAGAAATCTGTCCCAGGTGATAAAAGTAGCAACATTCAGAATAAAATACTTATAAGAATGTGCGGCAAGACAAAATAGGAGCAAAATGAAGCAAAAGTAAGATATTGCGAATCTGAATTTACAGGGGGGGGGGGGGGGGGGGGGTAAAAAAGCGAATGTTTTTTGTGAGGAGCCTGACAAGAAAATGTCACAGAACACACATCTGCCCCGGTTGCTTTGATGTCGCAGGTAACAGGGCGTCCCGCAGGGGCCAAACTTACCTGACTTCCAAAGGCTTTGAAAATTTGCCAAGGCTAAATTTACCTGCAGAAAAAAAGGCCAACGGTAAATTGTCAGGACCTGTGTTTATTGTGACAGACTACGAGCCGTCGCTGTTGTGGGAACACTACGTGCTTTTTTTTTTTTTTTTCTCTCCCACCTTTGTTTTTCTTTTCTCTTTTCCCTTTCGTCTTCCTCTGCTCCTGTTCTCTAAAGTTTTCTGGCTGAAACGGCACATTTCTTTTTGGACGAAGAACATAGGTGTACACAGTGTACGTGTAAATTAGTCTGTTCCAGTTATTTTGCTTGTTTTCCTTGTGACAAAATGTCTAATGTTATTCTTTTTGTTATCGAAATAAATTCAGTCTCAGCGTTCTGGTTTGAACTTGTGACGTGCAGAAAGACGAATCGTCGTGATTGTATCTGTGACAAAATGCAAATCTCGTGCACATGCATTATTTTGACCCTTGCGGGACAGCAAGCCAAGGAATAAAATCGGGACAGTGGTCATATTTCTCTTCGCCTATATCATGCTATTGTGGTAATGGTATGTGGCAAGTTTTTTTCCCTAGTTTGTATTTATTCCAAATACAGTCCTCTCAATAACAGCCAGATTTGTGTCAAAATCACGAATTTGTGTAAATTTATGCATGCTTGTTTTTTTTGTTTTGTTTTTTTATTCGATAACCTCCACCGAAAGTATAGCTGTGTAAGGAAACTTCGCTGCGAGAGACTTAATTGTCTCAAACACTGAAGTGGGCAGGGAATCATCCTTGTATTCATACTGTGTACGGAATACTGATTTCAAACGATTTATGAGACGTCTTGTTGCGTTCTCTGCCTTTTCCAACGTTGTGTAATGTACATAAAATTTGTTTAAAAATATATATATATATATAATCAAGCTTCGAAGATGACTAGGGAAAATGCTCTGGCTGCAGTAAACTTCTTTTTTGTTTTTATGTTTTGAGTCGCTTGCTTAAGTTGCCAGCAGCCGAAGGGGGTACCGGTAGAGTCAAGTAACAAGAACACTCAGTACACGTGAAATTGCTGGAAGCTGAAGCCTGGTGGCTGTGTGTCTCGCATTGCACGGTGAATGGTAACAACAAAAACCCTGCCCCTTTCTCTCTGTGTGTGTGTGTGTGTGTGTGTGTGTGTGTGTGTGTGTGTGTGCGTGCGTGCGTGCGTGCGTGCGTGCGTGCGTGTGTGTGTGTGTAAAAAGGTTTTAGAGCTGTGTGTGCTGTGTGTCAGTTTTTCTTGCTCATTCTGGTTTCTCCGTGGGTGTGCAATAGAAAGCATTCAAGTCGAAGAAGCTCAGCTCCGACAAGTTCTCATGTATGTTGCTCCTTTTATGTCATTTATGTCTTTCGGGATTGGCTTTTTACATAGCACCTTTCTTTCTCTTTAGTTCACCCATCCACTCTACCCCTCACACCAAAACTTCCCCTTTTTTTCTTACTTGTAAGGAAAGTTGGAAACTGACAAGTGACACTACTGGGAGTTAACTGGGTCTATTATAAAATGAAAGGGGACGTAATCATTAGAAAGCATTTATTGATCACTGCACAAGCGATGCTTTGTGTTTGAAAATGAACTACGTGCTTTTCATGCAGCCGCCAAGAGTCTATAGATTGTGTAGATAGTTGCTCCAAAAGGTTCTCGCTCGATATGGTTGGACTGGCGGTAATTGAAACTGTTGAGTGTTTGGTCGAAGGTTATTAGAAAGTAGCAGGGTTCTGGGTACAAAGTTATACACATGAAAACAAAACGATTGAAGACATTTGCTCTCCATTCTGCCGCATATTGCCGTATGAGGATATTATAATTACTGAATTAGTATCAGAGATCTGATGATAATGCTGAGATACTAAGAATATTGACGCAATTACTGTGATAATCTGTGTGTGTGGATGAGGAATTTCGTTTTCATTATTGTCAAATTGTATACATTCATAATCGTAATAACACCAGAACTTTCCACGGAGTCCAAAGGCTGGTTAGCATTTAAATGCAGATAAGATCGGCTGAACAGCACATCGGAAAAAGTATCCCTAGTCTTCGTCGTGTAATCGTGCAGTCTTAGTTTGCGAGAACCACAACGGAGATGAAATAGATGATTTAATAAAGGTCACAGGCTCCTGTCTGGAAGCATGCTCCACGATGAGACAAAGCCGGATCGGATATCATCTCACCGGGGGATGGGGAGGGGGGGCGGGGGACTGGTAGAAGAAAGGGGAGTGGGGGGAAGGGGAGTTGAGGGTTACTGGGGGGTATTGGCCCGACCAGATGTGCACACTTTTTTGCTGTTCGCAACGGCAAGCGAAATCTGAGGCGTCGAGGCGTTTTTAGGGTCAATGAGATTTTCTTGCCTAAAAAACACGTGAGCTGCAAGGCTACTTAGTTGAAATCGGGTCACAGCTTGCGTCTGGATGGAAGGGGGTGGGGGGGGGGGGGGCAGGCAGACAGGCAGGCAAACAGAAAGAGGGAGACAGGCAGGCAGGCGGGGGGGCGGGGGGGGGGGATGCAGACAGGCAAACACAGAGGGGGTGGGGGTGGGGGGGCAGAGACAGAGAGGTGGGTGGGGTGGGGGGGCAGACAGATAGAGAGGGAAAGAGACGGAGGCAGACAGAAAGAGATTCCGTGGTATATAACAGAATAGAATAGCCTATAACTCAGTATAAGCAAAAGCTTTCCGCCGTAGGAGAAAAGTCTTTGGTTGGCCGTCCGTAATGCGCCTTCTTCTCGCATGGCAGAAACAACAAACGGGGCACACCCGAGCTGGGGAGGTTTATTTGAAACTGGCTTCAACCCCCTGCCCAATGAAAGCAGAAACAAGGACTGCTCGCCGGGTCTAGCTTGTTTTCTTAGATGTCTGCCTTCATGTGGCTTGTTCTGATCCTAATTTCTACCTGCTGCAGAGATCAGTCTGTTTATAAAACAGTGGTCTTTCTTGCCTATGATGCCGGACTGTCAAGATCCTCCACTGATCCAAACACGGCTTCAGCACTGGCCAAAGACTTCTGTAAGAGTTCGTGTTCTTATCATCAGATGCTTGGCGCACATTGCTCGGTCGTTCTACTGCCTGTTCCATTATGTACTGCATCAGTGCGGTACACCCCCCGCTCAGTCGTCGCCTTACCGTAATGTGGAATTTATGTACCTTGTGTTTACTCGCATGACAGGTGACTGGGAGGTACTGTAGGCGATTAAGGTCTTTGTTGATGTGTTCATGTGACGTCTTTCGGGCGCTAATTAACTATTAACTCCCATTATTTGTTGATTAACACAGTTATTTAAAAAAAAAAGGACAGAATTTATATTTATTTATATCACACACACACACACACACACACACACACATATATATATATTATAATTTTGGTTTATAGGGGGGCCTCCCCGCCGCCCCCTTCCCCTCCTCCTCCCCCCCCCCCCCCCCCATCTCTCTCTGCCTGCCTTTCCCACTATATCCCTGTTGTTATAACCGAAATGATTGACTGGGCGTAAAACACCGAGTTACTGACCTACTTATCCTGTTGCCCGCCTGAAATATAGAAATCAAGGAAAGTGCAAAGCTGAACTGAAGCGGGCTGTTTGGTGGGAAACATGGTGATTGAACCCAGTGTAACGTAATTCCACAGACAGGCCAGTGACTGTAGGTACACACGGCAGGGCGGCGGGCCTAGGAAATGGCTGCGAAGCTCAAGCTGTGCGGGTCTAATCAGATTTGAAGGTGACGATCACTGATTGATTTTCTGTTGGCCCTGTTCCTTTGAGTGGAAACACGGCCTTTGAAGAGGCCAAAGTTTATGTAGTCGGGTCGCGTCTGAAGAGGTGCTGGCTGAGCAGAGCTGGGAAAACGATGGCAGGGGAGTGAGGGTGGAGTTTGTTTTCACGGGCAATTTTGTACAGTACTGTGGTTCTGTACGTTCGGTCGCAGAGTGAAGAATTCATTTTGGTCGTTGTCGGAGGAGAGACAATTATTGTAGTGTGTGCAGGGGGGCGCTAGGATTTTTTTTTTTTTTTTTTTTTTTTGGGGGGGGGGGGGGGGGTGGGGGGGGCTG
>OY757541.1:38364704-38409704 GCA_963584105.1 Alviniconcha strummeri
CAGTGCTGTAAACATGGCGTAAAAAGCCAGCTTGATGCCCACTTTACTGCCGGCCTCTTCACTCGGGGGCTACAGAAAAACGTGTTTTACAAGTGTGGTTTATTCCTTCGCACTGCCCAGAGGCGTCGGAGGGGCCGGGGCGATGCGTCCGTTTGTCTCACTTTAGATCAGAGGCGAATGCCAAGGTGGAAGTGCACGCATTAAGTTTTGGCAAAAGCATTCGGGGCTGAGTGTGCAATAAAGCGACTTTAGCGACTAGCGTACGGTATTTGGCAAAAGCATCCTGGCATGCGGGCTGCTTGTACAAAATGAAGCATTTATGACCTACAGGGAAGAATATATAACACAAATTTTGGCGAAGCATCAGGCATGTAGACGGTGCGGGCGTAATAAAACGTGTTTCAGTCTTTAACGACCACTATAAATGCTGATGGTTTCGGGATGCAGTTAATTGGTTTAAGCAAAGTTTATTCACGTCCACGTAAGTGTGGATAAACATAATTAGTACATAAGCATTAAACAAGCTAAGCTTATAGTAAACGCTCACAAGCATACTTAATTAAACTCATTTTGCAACAACAGGCATTTTTATATCAACATGGAAAAAAGAGAAAAAATCAACAGAGAGAGAGGGTGCTGTTATGGCAGTAACTAGATGGTTTGGGGATTTTTATTCCGTGGCATTATAGTTCGTTGCATTCTGGCATTTTTCGCACGATATAAATACGACGACTGAGAAGCTTCAAAACACGTTTTGATTAAACAGATTATGTGCATGTTGGGGATTTTATTTGCCACATTTACCTCTGCCGCAGTTGTGTTCTCCAGTAAGGGAGGGTTGACAGAAAGAGGAAAAAAGGCTTTTACGCATACTAAACTTTTCTGTCGGCTAAGCCCGCTTTGACATTGGTACCTTTTGAGGAGAGTCCATGCATGTTAAGGATGTGGCGTGTTAAGAGCACCATTTCAAGTCGATTTATGGACTTCTCTGCTCATAGATCACGGCAAAAGGTGCACAAAAAGGACAACGTCTTTGTTGGAAGAGAATTCTAATTGGCCAATAGAAAAGTCGTCCCACGTACCATTTAGAAAATGTCCTCAGCTTACGCACTTGGGTTTCTTATGGGAAAATGTTCTTCGGTGCTGCTGTGTATTCAGTCAATTAAAATTTAGCAGGTAACAGTAAGGGAAAATATTCGTAGAAGAAACACACACAGAGATAGAAAGAGCCTCCATCTCAAGAAAAACAAAACGAAAAACAACAACGAAATAAAATGAAAACAACTGCAGAGCAATTTAAACCAACGAACAATAATTAACAACAAATTTGAATGGATACGGCTTGATTGATAATAATGATCATAATAATAATTAGCATAAAATGAAAACTTGCGCAGTACCACTCCTCATTTACACACACACACACACACATCTGGAGCTGTTTATTTTTTAATGAGGTGAGAAAGGGGGAAGGAAGCGTCCAACTTTTCGCCTCCTCAGGGACTGGGCGGGGAAATTTGCAATAATAATAATAGTAAGTGCTCGAGACGCTTAAAGTACCCATAACGTCATAACGTGTACAGTTTTTGTGCTGGCGGACCGCATCTCACCTTCAGGTTTTTGGCCGCTACGTATGTAGAGGTGCAGCACACTGCAGGTTGCACAACACGTCCAAGTCCAGCTGATGAGAGTCAGGCAGGAGGTCCGGCCATTAATCACGTGTTGCTGCGTGACCAGCCCTCCTCAGCCCCGCTCCTCCGCCAGGTGAAGAAAGAGGGAGGAAAAGCATTAGGCCCGGGGAGGGAAGTCGTCAGATGTGCTCCCTCCTCTCTTTGTGCATGGCGGTCAATCGCTGTGAATGGTCCCTGGAGACCCATATGTGGAGTAGGGAGTGAGCAAACGTCATTGATTATAATCGTTGATACACTACTCCGGCCTCAATCTACTCCATGCAGCACTGGCTGATCCGTCTGTGGGTTGTATCGTTACTGACGTGGCTGAGAGTGAGATATGGCCTGGAAGGTCATGCTGTTTTCAGTTTACATTTTATGGACAAGTTATTATTGTCATTGTTACCATGAGGAGCTGCATGCGTCCCTCAGGTGAACCCAAGGCGCCTACAAACACTTAAAAATAAAACTATTTTTCATAGACATCTGATTGATTGGTTGATGAGTTTTAACGACCTCTCAGTCGCGTAGGTCATATTATCGGGTACCAGGGTGCTAGTACCAGGTTTAGCTGAATTTATCTACATCATTGGAAACAGTTTTGAAGATGAAAATTTTGATAACTACGCCCTCTGTCTTCAGGTTGATTGGTGTTTATTATACGGACAGTTGAGTAACAGACAAGTGGCCAGTACCAGGTTTTGGTGGATTTATTTACATAGATCTATAAGTACAAAAACTATACATGTGTGCCAGTCCATTATGGCTTCTGTGGACGTAAAGCACCATGTTGACTTACTGTACCTGCCATTCACGATGTCATGTTCAGTATCCCTATCAGTAGTGGCAGGAATGATTATTGATTGTGATCAAACCACGCAAGCGGCCTTTTCTGTGCTCACTCGTCTTCTTTCCCCAAACTACACCAGCGTCGTCGAGCTTTGCAGCTAGCTGATAATGAACCAAGCAGTCTCATGCGTTTTTGGTTTCAAAACAATCTTTTATCCGACGGGGCCTGTGTCTGCCCCTTGCTGCGCTGGTGTGAGTGGTGACGCGAGAAGTCATTCGTCACTGGGGACACCCCAGGGCTCGTGTCAAGAGGGGGAGAGGGGCTCGAGGAAGCCTGGGAGCCCTGAGGGGTCTGCAGACATCAGGCGGGACCCCGGGGATCGCCCTGTTTTGGGGTAAATTTACTGCAGGCGTGGTACACTGGTTACAGACTTCTAAAACTCTCTTTCTCTCTCTTTTACTTACCAGTAGCTTAGCAAGGACTAGTTGCTAGGTTTCTGACTGAACCCAAACTACAGTCCTTGTAAATAAAGTATTAAGTTCGAGTTCTCTCTACCCTTTCCCCTCTCTCTCTCTCTCTTTTTATTTTTTATATTTTTTTAATGATCCAGGTTTTGTTGTGATCTATTCGACGTTTACCTTGCTGTTGTTCTCCACAGTTTGCCAAACAACAACAAATGCACAATCAGTCTGCTGGTGGCTTTAGATACTGTACCTAACGGTAAACTGTCACCACCAGAATGACTCTTGCATTAAGACGGGCGAGCCATTTTAATGTTTTATTAACTGTGAAAGGACTATGTCCATAAACCACAAGTTTTCAAGACAGAGGAGAGCCGAAACGGAATCGAACCAAGGTCCTTCTGCTTACCAGCCTAAACGCCTTACCGCTGGGCCAAAGCGGCTCTAGACCATCAGCTCAGATCGTACAGAGCACTTCACCACGTGTTTAGTTGACCCCCGGAAACGATTACCGGTCGCGGGACGTGAAACTCATGAAGCACTTAAAGACAACTGGGGACAGACTATGGTCTTACCTTGATGAAGCAGCGTGTGGAGTGTAATGGAGAGGAGCTTGTCTGGCTGGAGGAGGGAAGGGTGGAGACATCGGTGTGCTATCACATCGCCCAGCGCTCATGACTGATCACCACCAGACTGCATCTGATGAGCCCACGTCCTCGCTAGGGGAAGGGAGCTCTTCAGCCTGAGAGCCGCGGCTCTTCCGGATGGATCGCTTCTGTTTCTGGTTTTGATGTTTTCATTCGAAAGTGCGTGCGAGTGATAGGGTTGTCGTTGTTGTTTGTTTTGTTTTTGGTCTGTGTCCGAAAGTCTCTTGGGGAAAATATTGACATGGAAAGATTCTGTATACCACTGATCTAAATTATATTTTTGGATCAGTAGTATAATACCGTGATTAATGTTACCGGTTACATCATGTTTTATACGGGCATTTCCTGTTTCCGCTTGTTCGTTCGGGCAGTGTTCACGCAAGCATCAATACTGGAGGAAGGAGGAGCAGCTGAGCTGGCACGCAGCCGATAGAATCGCTGACTTGGTCCTTGATGAAACAGCGTTTTTCAAGGCATAGTCCAGATGCTCCGTACACTAATACAGGATGCCGTAATACGGATGGGCTGGTTGTTAGGTGCACATGTCGATATTGTGATTCATACTTTTTTGTCAGTGTTGGAGGTTTAGGCTGACGGATGCGTGAGAAAGGGGGAAGGGGTGGGGAACGCGCGCGCGTGCACACACACACACACACACACACACACACACACACACACACATGAATAAACACGCACACACACACACACACACACACACACACACACACACACACACACACACACACACACACACACACACGCGCGCGCGCGCGCAGGCAGGCAGGCACGCACGCACGCACGCACGCGCGCGCGCGCGCGCACGCACGCACGCACACGCACACACACACACACACGCACACGAGGAAAAAGCGATAAGATGGGTCTGAAGATTGCACGTCCGTTAGCACCTAATTAGCAGTTGTGCGGCGAGATGTGGCAGTGATAAGATTTATTAAGCCCTTCCTTGACAAGATGCATCTTGTGATCGAGACTCCGTCCCCTCTTCCCACCCTACCCTGACCAGGAAGCGGTGTTGCAGCTTGGAATTAAATGTTAATTGAATGAATTCTCACAGCCACTCCACTGAGAGCTGGAGTCGAAATTACCTCCCGCAGTTTACACAAAGAAGAAACTGCAGAGTGGGTGCACGATGTCTGAGTGTGTAAGTCTCTGCAGGCGAGCCCCCACGTTTGTTGTTGTTGTTGTTTTCTTCCAAACTCTCTTTTGTTTCTCTCTCAAAAGTAAGAAATGCGACGCGTAAATAAGTAATACTGGTAGTACCCGAGAATGGTGCAGGTGCAATAATTTAACGACATTCGAAGATAAATTTAATCAAGGCTGACGAAGGCAGGCTGACGAAGGCAGGCTGCCAGGCAGGCAGACAGGCAGACACATGCAGGCAGACGGGCAGGCATACAGGCAGGCAGGCGAATGTTCCCATGTCACAGGACATCCTTTTACACAGCAGGACCGTCACCTCCTGACTGCAGCAACGACGATGACTCAGAGTGAGGAAGGCAGCAGCCGTGGTTGGTGGCAGTAAAGTCGAGGAGCGTAGGAAGGAGGGGTTGGGGGACGGAGGGCGGGGGTGGGGGAGGGATGGCGGAAGGAGGAGAGATGGTCCCACAGACAAAAGGGAGGGTCTGAGGGGAGACTGAGACCCAGGCTCTGGCAGGATTATTCACCAAATCTGCACCATTGCGCTTTCTCAGCTCTGAGGACTTGGGATCGCCGTTCTTCCTCTGCCCAGAAATTTGGGCCAGCTTGCGGAAATAAGCCCTGGGGTGCAAGGGCGGCTCTGGGGACTGGAGGGTTCCACTGGCTGGTCGGAAGAGGGACACTGCTGCTGCGGATTGCCCTTTCCCCCCTCCGACATGGGGATTATGACACGGGTTTATGCAGTTGGCAATAGCTGCCCGGATTTGGATTGTAATTGTCAGTTTTAATTAAATTGGATTTATTAACTTTTCCATAATTAGCTTCATTTTCTTGATGGTAGGAGAAGGGCTTGAAGCGAATAGGTAAATGACAGGGCTATGTAAGAATGTAACTATCACATCAAATCCGTCCTGTGTGGAGGGTTATGGTTTGCCATCAGATCTGTCTTCTGTTTGGGTCTGTAGTGCTCAAGTGCATAGCTGAAACGTTATGTGCTTTTGACTATTTTATGACACAGTACAGCTAGTCGAACAACTGAGAGTCACTGTGAGAAAGGGTACAGTAAAATCGCACAAGATCAAGGGTACAGGCAGTGAATGTTTATGAGCGCAAATATTAATACAAATTCGAGCTTCAAGTAGTGGAGAGAGAGAGAGATGTACAGACAGACAGACAGAGAGAGAGAGAGAGAGAACGCTGTACAGACTATGGAGCCGTCTGGTTCCACAAGCCGCGAAGTTCAGCAGGAACTGGGTCACGAAGTTAATGGATGTGCCTGCCACGTCTGGGTCGTTGGCACTGGCCGTTGATGACAGACCCCTGTGCAGGTATCCGTCGCTCACTTCCTCTCCGCTGGGCCCCTTGAGGGCCCCCAGGCCCTCCGCCTCCCGCTCCCACCACAATTACCCCCGAAAAACATCTTCATCACCGCCGGCAGAGGAAGTTTTTAAGGCGCCAGGCACGAGGGGGACCCAGCTGCCTCCTGCCTCCCTCGCCTGCCGCCTTTGTTCCCTTCGCGACAAAGACAATGGAGGCGAGAGTTGGAGAGGTTCGGCAGGAAGTTGCTGCGGCAGCCTGACATCTTGTAGCCTTGCTGTCCAAGCCCGGTGACCCACACGTAACGAGAGCCAGCGGCTCGTGCGGCTCGCCCCGTTCGACTTGGGGCCCGGGCCCATGTCACCAGCTTTTTCCTGGGCGCAATCGGGCGGCAAAACAAATCTGGGGGGTGGTGTTTATCGGGCAAAAGAACAGGGCCTGGGCGTGATTAAATCATTTTAAGGCACGACGGAAGACGGGGAGAAGGGGCGTGAAACAGTCGCAGATTGGGCAAGTGTCCTTGTTTAAAGTGGAGAAGTTTTGCGCTACGCTTCAGTTAGCAGCTAATGCATCTCGCGAAATTCCATGTTCTCCCTGTCAGACTTGCCTCTTGAAGAGAAGAGTTGAAGGCTTTACCAGTTTTAAAGCTCTATAGCTGGTCGTGGAGTTTGTGAAAGTGTGGAAAGAACGCCAAAGGCGGACAGAGTCGGACATTTCATGTATACTGCAGTCTGTCCTACTGGGAACTAGAGATTAGCTATTGTCTGGTCCGAATTAAGATCTGCCAGAACAGCGCCCTCCACTAGATACAGTTTATCAGTCTGGTGTCGTAAGCAGTATGGCCTGTGGCAGGGACGTCCTTGCGTTTACGACTTTTCTCTGGCCTCAGACCTTGGTCTGGCGGCCCCTCTGACCTCGACCTCTGTGGCTTGTCTCAGGTGTTGACCCACCAGGAATTAGATCCCAGCCGTTGATACTCCCGTCAACATGATCGAGCCTCGCAACAGCGCGCTGACATAGGGAGGACAGATGGTGTTTGCGATGTTTCAGAGGACTGGTGTCGCGGCCCTTGTGTCTCGGCGCTACCTGCTGAGTGCACTCCACTAGACAAGACGTGCAAGATCCGCGCTCCGTGGGAAGCACAGTGGCTCAAAGGTTTAGTCTCACCCCGTGCTCAGATTGCCGGTTGTGGTCATCGTGGTTTGATTCTGGTCCTTCAGTCTGCGGATAGTGGGTCTCAGAGCTCAGGAGCTGTGTGAAAGTCAAGGTGGCCGTCCTGGGCTCCTTGTCCCCGAAAAAGTCTTACGGTTTCTGTGGACGTAAAGCAGTATTTGAAGAAGAATAGTGGGTCATGTGTTCATACGAATCTACCCTTGTCGCCCGTCTCATACAGTATCAACTGATGCACTGGAGGGTATGAAGCCTGTGCCTTTTCGTTTATGAAATTCTGGATAGGACCTTGATGTTCATATGAACGCTTCGATGGCAGATTTTGCAAGATCTTTGTTGAAGCAACCCCGCCCCCTCCTTTATTCAAATTTATTAATTTTGTTCATACCAAGCCCCACCCCCCCACCCCCATCCCATTTTGGGGTCGCATTGATATATTTTTCAGTGGAATCATCAACTTCGTATCAACTGTTTATACTGGAGGGTAGCAGTTTTATATTCTACACCATTCACATACATGATTGTGCTTAGCTGTTACCGTGTTTTAGGCTGATCATTCCTGAACTCCCAAAGCACTTAATGTATGAGCTGACAGTCGAATGTTTGCTTACATCATGGCTTACACAGAATTCCTAACGACCAACTCCCTTTAACCGCAGTCCTCGACCCGACAGTGCCGTAATTCGTTTGTTATCAGTTGGTGAGCTGCTCAGCCTCGTCCGGCAACGCTGGCCACCTGAGGAATGTATTGATTGCAGGTGAAATCCACCCCGCGCTTGCCGAGACGGCAGGGAGCAGGCAGTCTAAAGCCTTGGCCGCTGCATGATGAAGTGCCATTAGGCTCTGGCTTATTGTTGCCACTCCATCGATTTCCCTACCTCCTGGACTCCGTCGCTTCCCTGACGAGCTAGGTAAAAATAGCCATCATGACGAAGCCTGGGCATGAGCTGAAGGGAATGAGATGTATCCGGTGACTAGCCCGATGAAACGTGCCAACGCTTCGAAAGGAGTGAATATCATTCTGCTACTTTGATTTTCTGTTCCTTTTCTTCTTCTTCGGGTATTCGTAGTAATGGTGAGGTCGTGAAGTCTTCAATATAACCGCACAGCCTATTCTAAAGAGGTGATCATGATTTACGTCTAGGGTCTGAAATCAATTGCGGGTACACTTTACCATCACGTACATACACCTGCCTGTGTACTCTCGGGGTGGAACAAAACATAGTACAACTTAGTTGGGGTTATGATAGTGTGCTTACTAGCACGCAGAAATGCCGCTCGCACAAAACGCTTGGTGGGAATTTAATCGCTTACGTTTCACTGTCAGTCGCCACTCTTCGTAAGCTTTGAGCCACGAGCGGAATATAATGTCCACAGGCATGATAATACTGTTTCACGGCTCTTTGATACTACGTAGGTAGTGATATTGCTGTCAGGCAGATGGGTGGCGGACTTGTCCCTCGTTTGACAGGTGGGGTGTCGTGCAGAGAGGGTAGTCGGGTTTCATACATAACGTCTAGGCTTCCAGCTGCACCTGTGCAGAACAGGAAAGGGAAAGGTATCGCGTGGAACCTGTGGCGAAAAGGACAGTTCATAGTGTCCTGTCGACAAACCCTCACCTGTTGGCTATAAATCGCCGTTCGCATTTCACGGCTGGAAGTCTGTCTTACAGGAGTGGTTATGACCCATTAGTTTGACCTACTTGGGCACCTTTTCAGACTCTAAGGAAGTAGGGGTTAGGGGCAGTTGCGGGAAAGTTAACCTAAAAAAGGTATCCAGGGCAGTTACTGAACTTTATCAACCTCCCTTCCAACTTCGACTGCCAAGGGGTGACAGGGAGAGCCACGCAGGTAGATGTGTGAACTCCAGGGAGGGCTCCAACCACCAGCCAGTCAGCCATCATCCATGTCCTGCTAACACACCAACTACACTGTATCATGTTTAATAAGACAGGGGAAATTTGCCATGCAGTCGGTCAATTAATAGCCAATCACCTTGCGTCAGGTGCATGGTTTAAGGGAGAGAAAGCCACTCTAGCAGAAAGAAAGCCTCGACCTACACGCGGCCTATACCGAGCGATGGCCGTGGGATTGATGTAGGCGCCTAGCAAACATGTTTATTCTGTCAACAGCACCCACTGGTTCCCCAACACAGCCCCCGAGGCGAGCAGCAGCGAAGAAAATGGGACTCGACGAGACCCCCTGTCTTTTCGAAGGGCACCGAGCGAAGGGGTTGTTTGAAAAGCTGGATCGCTAAAGAATTTTGGGAGTGAAAGGGGGACAGGTTTTTAGGGAAGACTTTTTGCCCTTTTTCTGCGTTTTGTGCGGTCGCCGTCTGACTTGAAATGGAAGTGGCGCGTTAGTGGGTGTCTGGGTGTTAGTAAGCCTCAGATGCCTGGTACCTGAGCTGAAAACATGTCATGGGCTATACTAGAGCGACACGATAGATTGTGTATTTGGCATAATGTGTTACATTCCCCGTTCACACTTCTTCCTCCGCCCCGCCCCATCTCTGATCCCCTTGTGTTTTGTGTGAGTTTTTTGTCAGTGCTATATGAGCCCATCCAGTGTGATGACACAATCGTTCATCAGAAAAGCCAGAGGTGCCAGCACTAAGGAGTAATCCTACATGTCGCAGGCTCTGTGCGATTTCCGATGACAGGATTCTTCAGAGGCTTAAGTAGCTTTGTTTTGGGGACGTAACACGGAAGGACAGCTGGAACAATGGAGATTAGCACAGCTCGCAGATGGTGCGGCGGGTGTGTGAAGAAATTTGATCTCGATTTGATCATTTGTGGCTGGCAGATGATGCGCCGAGGACGTCCCCTGGAGGACCCAGGGGCAGATTAATTGAGGCAGAGTGTCAAACAGCAGTCAGATCGTGAGAAGACACTGCACGACATGCACGCCTAGCACTGTGCACCAATGGTCACGACTTGGCTTCCCGTACGCTTTTTCTGTTTCTGTTTTTGGCCTGGAGTGGTTATTTCGAATTTAAACCAGAGCATTTGGGCTAGTAAAATTTGGGAGAGATTTTATGGGAATCTCGATAGCTTGAAGGTCATTTCAGTGCTATGTGCTTCCTTTGCTGGGGTTAAAGTATCGAAGTCGACAACTGGCCTGTCAGAATTCAGTTCTTGCTTACATGCAACATGCTGTCATACTGCCTGGCTCATCAAGTCTTTATGTCATGTTCCGGTTACCGGCGCTGTCGGACTGGTGTACATTCAAAACCCTCTTACTCCAGTTTTGGATCATCTCTGACATTTCCTGTATACTGGAGCTAAAGACGTCAGACAACGCGAGCACCCGACGGCCCCACATCCACAGCCGCAAAGACTGCACCACAATGTCGTGCGCGTCAACATTAGTCTGACAGGAAACATTTTCAAGACCTCATGGCTCCGGATTAGTACTCTCTCTCCTCCCCTCTCTCTCTCTCTCTGCAGTGATTTTTACACACAAAAAATAATATGCCAGTTTTATGGCCTTAGGGGAGGATGGGCCAAAATGGGGGACCCAGCATATGGCTATATTATTTTGCGGCCCATTAGGAGCAGGGTTTTAGGGGATCTAATTTCGTTTGTGGGTGTTTGACTGAAAGGCTCGCGACAACGGTGGGGCGAGACGGGAGGATGACGATACGGGGAAATGTGATTGATGCCGTCAGTAGGGAAACACTGGCATTTCCCACTTGAACGGCCTTGGCTCGCCTCCATTTGCATAATGCGCGGGATGAGTCAATGGGCATTAGGCGGGCACGCTTCATTGGGTCGTCAATGGGGTCACCGGCCCGTGGCCTATATGGTCAATACTCTCCGAAGACAAAGATTTATCGTAACTTCGGGTTGATGATATTTGGAGCAGGAAACAGTTCGTTCTTCAGAGGTATTGGATGGAGCACCCAGACAGAACTCCGGAAACGTTGTAGTTACACGTTTTATGGACTGCAGAAACATACATGTAATGCAGTGGAAACATAACGAACAGAAGGGAACCGTAATCACTTAATGTAAAAGATTTATGTCTAGTTTGCCATGTGCAGTTATTTAGTATAGTTTGCCGTGTGCAGATAGTTAGTATAGTTTGCCATGTACAGTATGTAAGTTAGTTAGTACCTGGATTTTAAAGTCATGTCAGCCGCACAGTGTCATCTCAGGGCGAAAATACATCGAATCTGTTAGGTTGATTTTATTACTGCGTAAAAGTCTAACGTAATAAATTTTGCTCTGACAGTGTTGCCTAAACACTCTCCATTTATTTAATTTATTTATTCATTTAGAAATTCGGACGTGCTGGGTGTGTGTGGGGGGGGGGGGGGGGGGAGGGTAGCGTAAACTGAGATTTATAGTTTTTGTTATGGTCAGTTTTATGATTCGTCTCTGTGTACAACTGTTTTAGCTTCCTCGGCATGGCTAATAATGCTTATTATGCTGCATGTCTGGTGTCAACGTCATGGAACGGTTTTGACGAAGTTGACGAAAGGGATGGCTTCACACTATACAATAAACATTACGTGAGCGCGGTTTTCTTTTCCAGCGTGACTCACACGGGCCGATATAATCCAATCACCGTCCATTGACTGGATGCAGCAGTAACCACCGCAAGGTTCCACACGATGACGATGACTAAACTTAGCCGCTCATCCAATATGCATGCATGCACGGTAAAGACCTGCAGCAATTCACCCTCCACCCCACCTCCACCCTCACCCTCCTCACCCTAACCCCCATCTTCACCCTCACCCCATTTCACAAGTGTTAAGCTAGCAGATGCCCGCCTACTCCAGAAGCTTCTGTCTTTCACTAATTAGATTAATCACCTTGCTAGGTCACATGTCATTACACATAGAACATTAAACTTCACGCCTGGACGAACTTCTTGGCGTGAGCAGGAGGACCAGGAAGGGAAGCACGAGAACGGCCTCTCCGTTACCAGACAACACTGCCTCTCATTGAGCGCTCCAATTAAAACAACGCGCTTGTCGCGCGTCTGCTGATTGATCACCAGGGGGCAGTTAGGAGCTGGGCGGGAGTGTTTCGTTTTTCGCTACGCTTCTGTATGTGTCATATCCGCGAGGCGGGTTTCAGGCCCCGACATGATTTTGAGCGACTGTGATCGGACCATTAGGCAGTATATCGTATGGCACAGTGGACCATTAGCAAGGCTGACTGAGAGCAATGTCTGATTTGTTTTACGAGGATTGGGTGATTACACGTCCTTGCTCTGATGACCATTATGCCATCGGCAGGTCGGACTGATCATTGTTGCTTTTAGCCTTGCATGATTAGATGATTAGGATACAATGATGGGGCTGTTGGGAAGGGGAGGGGGTGCTGATTAGAACGATGGGGTACGGTGATCGGGATGGAGTACCCATGTAAATGGATGACACTAACCCATAACTCGGCCACGCCTCATTTTGTCCCTGCTGTCAGACTGCTGGCGGTTTCTGCGAGGTTTCATGTAATAGCAATACTAAGAATGAAGGAAAAACAACGTGTCCAGTCGTATTCTCCCCCCCCCCCCCCCCCTTTTGTTTTTGTTTTTGTTTTGTTGTTTCTTTTTTTCTTCTTCTTTTTTTCTTGATGTAATGTTAACATTGTGGCTGGTGCACTGCGATGAACTGAGTCCCGTGCGTCCATATATCATATGAATGTTCTCAACACCATATGAATGTTCTCAACACCATATGAATGTTCTCAACACCATGCCTCATTTCATGTGCATGATTGTTTTACTTGACACGTGGCAATAAAGATATAGAGATGTAATACGGAGAGGTGGAGCTTTGAATTGCAACTTTACTGGTTAGTTTGGATAGATATTGACTTCCTGTCAACCGCACAAGGTCAGCTCACGACGATGAAGTATTGAAGTGCTGAGTATCGAGTTATGGACACCAGCTTCTTGTTCTTTTAGTCAGACTGCGCAGGTGTATGCATACTGATCGGAGCAGGATAGGGAAGGCATAAAGTGTAGATGGTGACAGGATCATTTTTAATTGTCATGGACACATGACAGTGCTTTTTTGTGGTAGTCGTAAACTTTTGTGAGGGAATGGCATCTGTTGTGTGCGTAGGGGTATCAGGTTAGCATCGTTTTTCGCGAGAGTGGATTCTTTTGTCTCGTTAAAACTATTTGATTGATCGCACCGCCCGTCCTCGTCGATGTCCAGAGGACGAAACAAAAGCCTTATGCCAGCCAGATCATGTTCATATGTACTCGCACAGAGCGTCTCTCCAGAGTAAACTTGTTACGAGTCGGTGGAAACACAAAACAAACAAAAGCAGAACTATTCCACGGCGATGGAAAAGCACGTGCGGCGCAGGGAGGAAGGTAGCCGGTGGAAGTGCACAAACACAGGGGGGCGATAAAGACTGCAGCAGGGGCATCGTTCAACGGAGAGTGGTTGTAGACGACTGGCGGGATCATCACCGGAATGACGGCAAAGGTAAACACAGGTAGACAGGTCCCCCACCCGGAACACCTACACCTCCCTTCTTACCTGCCGATCAGGCCACCTCTGTCATTCAGCTCATTGACACCTGCTGGGCTGCGAGGAGTTTGGGGGAAAGGAGAGACAGGAAAAACACACCTGGAGATGAGGTCGTAAAATTCGGTGTGGATTATGTTCATCTTGTTTTGCCAGCTACCTCTTTTTGCCCATTTCTTTATCCGGTGAGCGTGTTTACGTGCTTGCTAACAGTCCTCCCCCTTCTCTCTTTTCCTCCCCCCACCTTCCCCCTCTCTTTCCGGAGATGACTGGACCTTAAAAACCAGTTACTAGCTCACCATTTAAATCGAAGCATGTGACACATCCACAGACACACCTTTATTAATATTATCTTTTAACTATCTGAAGCGCTTCGACTCTGAACATGCAAGACAATACAGTGGTACGTGCGCAAGTAATCTGTCTGGGAAAACATTTTTGCCTTGGTGATGACAACGATGTTTTCCCTCATCCTCGCCAGCTGCGGATCGTGGGGGTCTGCTGCATGCTGGCAAACGCCGAACACCAACAGCTCCAGCGTACGTTGGGCAGGGGGTAAGACAAACTTAGGCACGTGTAGAGCACATCTTCATGCTTTCCGTGGCCTCTGAGTGCTTTTATATCTGGAAAGCTTGCGGTGGAGAAAGCATCGTTACCGAAGTATCAGCAGATGGAAAATGTGTTATGATTTTCTTTTTCGGATTGTTGTTTTCACCCTCCCACCTGAAGTCCCTAAACCAATGATAAACGGGGGTGCTGCTGGTTTTCCTCTTAGTTTCCCTGCACCTTGAATCGTTTTCTCTCTCATCGTTGTTATGCAAAGTTTCATTCAGCAGATTTTGTTTACTATCACTTTTCCGTGAAGGAAAAAATAAAGCAGTATATCCCGTAGAACTAGCTAGCGTCTTAACCTCAGATCAGTTTCTTTTCAAAACTGAATTATTTTTTTTCCCCCACATTATTTTTGCTCTTTATCGCCACTGTCATCGGGCCCCGGTTTTCTTCCACGTACGATCTTACCCAAATTGCCAGCAGCTTTCCATATAACTTCAGTTCCACGATAGACCCATTCCAGTAGTCTCTTCGAGCAACAGCAAATTGTCGTCTACGTTTGCCTTGTAATAGCGAAGCCGGGAAACAGTAAGGTCTGGGACTGGGAGTTCTTAGTAATATATGTTGATTTTTCAGCGTTTTATGAAGCGCAAGTTGGCTCAGTATAGCTTATCAGTGCAGGTAACTACCGTACACCC
The DNA here is from genome assembly GCA_963584105.1 of Alviniconcha strummeri. Classification (NCBI taxonomy): domain Eukaryota; kingdom Metazoa; phylum Mollusca; class Gastropoda; family Provannidae; genus Alviniconcha; species Alviniconcha strummeri. Next base: position 38,379,663 of record OY757541.1, read on the forward strand.
ATGCAAACAACGCGAATGCATGGTCGACCAGGGTTACTGGGCCTTCATCTTGAAGCGGTGTGTATTCGTCTTTGGCGTGTCTGTCTGCACCCACGACTCCAGCAGATTTTTGCTTGTGCAGACACTGTATGGCCAAATCAGAGTTTGCAGTATTCGTTTCTGCACATCCTGCTTAGCTGCTGGTGTGGAGTTGATGTGAAAGCACTTTACTTGGGGAAGCAAGTTAAGATGAGTTTATCGCCTATGTTTTAACTTGTAATGAGCTGTGAGAGACCCCGCTTGCCTTTTTCTAATAGGATTGTGCTTTGCTTTTTTGGTGAAAATGGATTTTCCAAGAGCGTGGCAAGTTTCTCTCTTGAACAGGAGGAAACGGTTTGTTATTTTTTGTTTTTTGTTTTGTTTTCCAGTGCATGCAGACTTGATGGAATCTTTTAAAGCCTGCGCGGAAAGCAATTTGATTTGTTAAACATTGCGAAACACTTTGAATGTAAGCGGTCAAAAATGTCGGTCTAAATTAACTCGCCCTCCACGCGAGCAAAGGGGATCTTCAGCTCAATGGGTGAGAATATTACGTGAAAACAGCACGGATGTGAATGATCACATGTTTGCTTTTTGACTCACTGCATGAAAATTAAATGCGAGTCTATGAGATGATGAATGTTCGTGCAACAATCCGTGTCAAACACTTCAGTGTGAACTTTTCCTTGAAAATTGTGTGCACGAGATGTTTTCAATTTTACATGAACCTTTATTGAGTTTTACACTTTTATAGATCAGTTTGTGTGACCTTGACCTAATGTCAGGATGACAGGAGCGTCAGAAAAAGAAACAGGGTTTGCAGAATTGCAGGCTACATCAAGTTTTGTGTGCTTGTTCCGCGAGAATTATGTGGACACATTGAGTCATTACAAAATGTCTGCTGTGACTAAGGCGGACCAGTTTGGTCGTTTTCGGTCTCTGCGAAAGTATTACGGTGAGTGTTTTTCGTAGACTATTAAGTGAGATCTGACAACTTCGTATGATAATAATCCCCATGGCATGTGCTTTGTGACGTTCATCAAATACCTTTCAAAGCTGTGTTTTCCATTCTTATTACATGTTGACAAGGCATTGCCCAATATGTGGTTTCCCTAAAACGTACTCGTGTACAGCAAATGGTCAGAGCGAAATATGCAACTTTCTTCAATGTTCCGCTGATCCTGCACAGCATTGTCCTCACCACCCATCGTCTCCTCACCCCTGACGGTTTATGGGTTTGTCGGGCCCGGACTGGTGACTCACAGCGACGTCAAGACAAGACACAGGGGACGAAGAGGCGTTCCCACACGGGCCTCAAGAATGTGCCACCTTTTTCGTTTCAGGGTTCCTGTTTTGAGTAGCGTCTTTCTTGGGCCCCTGACAATGGCCGTCTTCTCTGCTTCTGCCTGACGTGGCCAAGGAAAGGCACAACAGGTGCTGTAATTGAGAATGTTCATACCGCGGCCATCGGGCACAGTGGACTGTATCGAGTCCTTTCGGTTGTACAGCGTTGCCTGGCGGTCTGCGGGACCCTAAGTGATTCATTCGGCGCAATGATAATAGGTGGGGGGGGGAGGGGGGGGGGTGCAAAGCGATGTGTCCTGTCAGAGCCTATTGTGCTCAGCTGGAACACTGGAGAACACACTAGGTGATCTATTACCGCGTTGGGTGAAAAGGTCAGGCTGACCTCAAGTCTGGACAATCGGAACGTTCCGATCGTAATGAATGGAAGAGCGGCTGAAATAGGACGTAGTAAAATATATGAGGGAGGGAGGGAGAGGGAGAGAAAGGCAGACAGACAGACAGACAGACAGACAGACAGTCTGACAGTCTGACAGTCAAACAGACAGACAGGCAGGCAGAGTTGCTGGAGACGATTTTATTTAGGGCAGTAACATTAGACTGCAATGATGTAAATGTTATCAAATAACGTGGTGTTATGCATTAGAGGCTGCACATGCATATCATGAATACTCTGTTATGGACTTGGAAATCTGGATACAAGGAAAAACATATGTGGGGAAACGAGAGATGGAGAGAAATAGAAGGGATGCCCTGCGGAGCAGCTGATATAAAAATAAAATAAAAATGGTCAGCTAGACAATAATGCACAACAGGAGTGGTATCACCCCAGGCAAAACAGATCCCTTTCTTCCCTTACCACTACAGATAACACCATCACTGCCAGGTCCTTCAGACGGAAATAACTGTTTTCGGCTTCAGCGAAATAACGTGAGATACGTGTGGATGTATACTGGAGTCTGACATTTATCAAGGTAGGCAAGAGATGTTTAGTGGATCACACACTTCAGGTCATTGAGAGGAGGGCTGTGTGAGTGCACTGAGTGGACCGAAGAATGCCAAGCAGTCTTCAGCGTAGCTCTTGACTTGCCGGCACCAGCAGCAAATTCCGTGGATGGTCCCAAGATTCGTGCGCTGTTTCTCGGCATTGTTTTTGAGTTGCGTATTTGCACTTTCACGAGAGTAGGTACCAAGGTATACCTAGGCATCGTCCATGGGGGGCGGGCTTTTCCATCTCTGGTGTGTAATGACCACCTGGAACTGGGACGGACCGTTAACCTCAAACTACCTGCTGAGATCAAGGGGCTTAAAGCAGCGTCGGGCCAGGTCTTTGGTCAGCTCGCTCCACCGTGTCCCCTGCTCGACCCCTGTCTAAACACATTAGCACAGACGAGTTTGCACTAATGGGCAGACAATGCATTGAGCTGTCTTATTCACGGTGATTGCCTGTGAGGAAATAAACTGTTCTGGCGGTTCTATTATGGTACAGTCTTTGGTTCTATTGAGTCGGTCCAGGGGGCTGCGGCCTGATCCCGAACTTGCTGCTGTCCACACTCAAAAGCTCCCTTCTACTCGGCGTAGCTGTTGAGAGGCTGCTCGGGCGGAGCGGGCAATGGGGCGTGAAGAAAATCACCGACCATCTCTTGATGCGGGAAGGCAGGTGAAAATGTTTGAGCTCCCCAAACACCTTCAGGTGTAGCCGTGGCCATTCACGTTGTCACCAGAGACGCAATGTCGTCCGGGTCAGAGACTCTACTTGCTGTAGTACGTATCTCCGGCCTGGTCTGTTGAAGGGGTTAAAGGTCCCAGTCATGCGTCTGCAGTAGTTGTGACAGCATGAACAATCCAGGTGAAGGAATTATCTGCTTGTTACATCCGCTTACACGGTGCCGTAAATCAGAGTCTACAGTTTGCACTCTGTCGTAACTCGGACGGCGCGTTTCGAAGCTGTCGCCCTTTAACAGACTGGGACGCGAAGTAACCCGCGATTACTACATTTTAGTGGCTGTCCATTAAAAGTCCACACTGAGGTGATAACAATAAAACATTCCATTTCACTGTTTCCTTTCATCTTGTCCTTCATGACCAGAACTGGGTTACTCTTTTGTATGAACTCAGTTCCAGTTTGACTACACTCAATAGTTATCGCTGGTACTGAATGTAGAAAGAGACGATTAAAGAGACTGCCTAGGTCCACTCGAATACCGGGCTGTGGTCTCCGGTTGTTACACCTTAATGAACAAAAGGATATTAATAGTCATTTTCGGTTCAGTCGCACCCTAGCTAACACATGGTTCTCCGAAAATGTTTAAAGGGACTGTAAGGAAGAAAGCGTCTAACCCGGTTCTACTCATAACATGAACAATAATAAATAATCATAATGTAATAGAGGTTCTATGCTTGTGAGCTCGTAAATTTGTACAGGGTATGGCGTTATATAAGTATTATTATCATGTAGATAGTTATGTGTATCACATAGTCAAACCTTCCGAGTCAGCATTCAGACACTCTTGTAAAAGAATAGACTTGTTGCGAAACCGCAAGTGTCCGTGCAGGAGTTGTTTCTATCACTGTGCCTTCCAGGAGGAGAGAGCCGTTCAGAATTAGTGTTGCTTTACGACCACAGAGACCATTTTAAGGACTATTAGGGACTGGGAGCCTAGGACGGCCACCTCCACTTTCGCACAGCTCCTGAGCTCTGGAGGAGAGAACCGTTCGTCGTTGCCTTTTTGGGCGGCGATGTTTATCAGAAGATTAGCTGTCCATTGTGAGTGGCGCACTCCACCAGTAGATCAATAGGAGTCGAGAAGGGGTGGTTGCGCAACCAATTCGCAATTACCGCCTTAGCGGAGAGGTCCTCACAATGCAATGGGCCGCTGCCAGAACCAAGGTCCATTGCTGCTCAGCTCGGCCCCCTTCCAAACATCGCCGTCTTTATGGCCCTCCTGAAGCCGCTTGCCCTTGTGTGGGGTAATAAAGAAAACTGTGGACTAATGGGGTTTGGTGATAGTGATCTAGATCTACTTGGGGTCGGGCACTGGCTTTCGATACGTTTGAAACATTGCGAGGCCGTTATTTGTAGGTTCATGCACCTTCTAATTGAACGCCTAAGCGGAGAAGGAGGGTCCAGGAATGTTCCCCATTACGCCAGTGGGTTTCAAAGGGTTTCTTATTACCGAGCCGTCGCTGAATGTTCCGCAGGGGTGACGTTCTTGCTGTAGAGGTGTTTTGATTGTTTGGAGGCCTCGTCGATAAGGGTAGTCTGAAGGGCGGGGCTCGAGACGGCTGATGGATAAGGTCTGACGGCACCAGAATGAACGGGAGCTTCAGCCTTACTCGACGGCTCCGATCTTATCGCTAATCCCACTTCCTGACACGACGTGGCTTTTTCATTGGGCTCCCTCTGGTTCCTCTCCCTCCGTGCGTGGCTGAGCTCTTTGTTCACCTTGCAAACTTTGTTTCTCTTCTGAGAGTTTGTTATGAGGCAGTAGTACCTGGAACGAGACAGGTGCGTTCGGGAAGAAAACGGACTTTCGTGTGCACGGCCGTCATGGACGCAGCAACATTACGACTTCGTACGTGTGGTTGTTGCCTGTTTTGTGATTGACACACGTGTGGCCGTGTCATACTTTTACTCATTCCCTTTCCAGCTTCTTTTTGTTTGCGGGGGTCGGGAGGGGGGATGGGGGTGGGGTATAGGGATGGGGATGGATGGGGGGGGGTGGGGGGAGGCAGCATCCAGGTACCTTTGAGAACTCCCATGCCAACGTTGACTAGATCTATCATTATGTGAACGTCGTTAAAGGAATTTTAGTGTTTGCCATCGAAGAAAACATCAATGCATTTCTGGCCTTTTGAACTGTTCCATCAGCCGAATTGGTCCATGCACTCCAGTAAATCAGACACAGAGATCAAAAAGTAGATCAAAAAGTACAAGCAGGCAAGGCCTTCAGTTAACTTCCTTTGAAACCTGTAAAACTGGCTAACTTCACTCCCTCACCCTTTTGGGAGAGGAACTGGCTATTTCTGCCAGGGTGACAAAAAGCGCTTGAGAAGCGTCGTAGAAAGATTTTTGCCTTGGAGGATTCAGCATATCAAGCGCGTCTCTGCCACACACACACACACACACACACACACACACACACACACACACACACACACACACACACACACACACACACACACACAAAGGAAGGAAAAAATGAAACCTTTGCTGTGACAAAAAGATATTAATATAAAAACATGGTATAGAATTTGAACAACCAAACGACGGCAGGTGAATTGGAGTCTACGGACAGTTACTTGGTTAAGTTTGCTGATGACAGTGCTGTACCTTCTCTCCTTCAGGGAACACAAGATGGTCACGATGCAGCCCTCGGTGACTTTACAGAATGGTGTGATGAATCGTACTTTGACCCGAATGTGAACAAGACTAAAGAGATGATGGTTGATTTTAGGAGACAGGGGCACATTTATGGGGCGATCCAAATAAACGATGAATCTGTGGGAATAGTCCACTCGTATAAGTACCTCGGAACGGTCTTTGGGATAAGAGGGATATGTTTATATGTTTTCTGCTGTGATGTATAATTTGCATAATATACTTTTTATCCAGGGGGGCGTCCGGGTCAGTGTGTCCTTTTTATTAAGTTGCCATCAATTATAATACTTTTGATGTTGCTCTAATGTTCATTTGGTATGTTTTTAAATTAGTATGGCTTTAGCAGTTAGTCGAATTGCCCTGTGAGGGATGATTAAAGTCTACTGACATGTCGAGTTGCACGATGATCAAGAGACACCTTGGAACAAGGGTAGGCTTTGTCGCCAAGCCAAGCCTGTCCGATGGCGGCGGGTTCCAGTCCCCTGTTCCCAAGATTGCAAGTAGGTGGCCATGCGGGTGAGAAAAGGGGTGGCTTTGTTACGCCTTCTTTGAGCCAGGAGCTCGTGGCAGTTCTCAGGAGAGTGGAGATGAATGAGAAAGGTGGAGCGGTTGCCGTTGATGATTTGTAGAATTGGCTTCTGGTGCGAGGAATGAAGAAGTGGCTTGTGAACTCTTACTGGGCTGGATTGTTGGAAGGTGTGGATGGACTGTTTGATCTAAAGGGGGACATAGCGTGCATGCAGTGTGGCCACTCATTAGTCTGCCAGCAGTCATGGTCGCATGAATGCACGATTCATTTCCTCCGTTGAGCGGACAGTCGAAAAGCAATGCATTCTTCACTTGTATTACTTTTTTTTATATTTACCTCTCCATCACACTACCACCACCACCATCCACTACACACACACACACACACACACACACACACACACACACACACACACACACACGCACACACACTCACACACACACACACACACACACACACACACACACACACACACACACACACACACACACACACACACACACACGTGCGATTATTGCTTGTACAAATGGAATTGTCAGTATAGTAACGACTGTGGCAAGAGTTCTTGGTCTACGGTCTCTCAGTGAACTACGTTGACCCGCGTCAACAGATACAAAAACAAAGGGTTCACTGTATTATGTGTAAATGTTGACGCAAATGCTGCCTATTTGCTACTAGGCTTAACCCCATATTTAGAGTTTCCCACCGTGCGGTGTGACCCGCTTAACCATGGTGTGTTGGGACTGCAGCGTTTAACCATTTCCCTGCCAGAGAGTTTTTGCTGGTGGTGCTGTTTGCTTGCTTAGTCTAAGTAAAGAGCCGCTAAGCTGGATACCAGTGTTCATTTTGACGGCTGGGCTCCGCGTGAGAAAGCACGAAAAATAGGAAATCAAGCAAGCGGTCAAATGGCGTCCTGTTAAGGCAAATGGAAATCACTTTGGCTATGGACATCAGATGACGTCCTATGGGAGGGGAATGAGTTAAATAGCACAATGTTTATGCAGTTTGCCCGTCGCCTTTACGTCCGACACACGCCTTGCCACTAATAGCTTCGTTTTGCCCCGCCAACAAAGGCAGTGGAAGCGACCATTTGCTCTGCCCCGAAACCGCTTTCTTCTCCACCATCGATCAGGCGGCGGGTCAACTGCTTACTAATGACATTGGTACACTACCGCCACGATTAGATATCCGCTGCGTTTGCCCCTCGGGATTTGCAGCTTGAAATTCATGGGACTCCACCGGTGTGCATTGGTAATTTATCTCGTCCTCTGTGGACAGAGACAGGGGAATAAAATGGGCGTGCGGCCGGTTTGTGTTACGTGGACTCGAGTGCAGATGTCGCGGAGAGGGGAGGTGGGTGGTTGAGATGTGTGGTTTTGTTTGTGTGTTAGCTGTAACTATCTGTGATTGACAAATGCAGCAGTGGACTCGATGGCACGGATCTTAGATACTTTGTTGCTCATTGCAATAAAACCCACTTGGACCCTGAAAGTCATTTAGGAGGAATATGTTAACCTTCGGGGGTTTTCTCCGCCTCCCCGAGTGCTATAGTTTAGTTGCACGCGCGCGCGCGCACACACACACACACACACACACACACACACACACACACACACACACACACACACACACACACACACACACACACACACACAGAGGAAGAACAAACTTGATGCTCGCTCGTTACCAAGTAGACACTGTACCAGTCTCACTCCCCGTCTACACAAGCCTATCATGAAGATTGACTGAAGTCTTTTCTGGTCGATTGTCGTTGCGGCTGTCTCTCCCCCCCCCTCCTCAATCCATCCCCCACCCCCTCTCTCTGCCCCTTTCTCTCGCCCCCCCCCCCTCTCTCTCTCTCTCTCTCTGTACCGCTTTCTCCCCCTCTACCTGTGCCCCTTTGTGTCTCTGTCTGTCTGTCTGTCTCTCTGTCTCTGTCTGTCAGTCTGTGTCTCTCTCTCCCCCTCTCTCTCTCTTCCTCTCCCTCTCTGTCTGTCTGTTTCTGTCTGTCTGTCTCTCCCTCCCTCTCTCTCTGTCCCTTTGTCTATGTCTGTCTGTGTCTCCCTCTCTCTCTGTGTCTGTCTGTCTGTCTGTCTGTCTGTCTCTCTCTCTCTCGCGCGCGCGCGCGCGCGCGCGCGCGCACGCGTCCCACCGGCAGTCGCTACAGTCCTCCGGCGAGTCAAGAGCGGCAGCAGGAGATGAGCATCACGCTTAGAAAATGACTTCCGGAACATGTTGATTCCATCCTACAATTACTTTGGCTGGAGAACTGTGTCACCACCACTCAATTATTTAGCCCCGAAGGCTGCTGACACTTTTGTGTGCTTAACAAAATCAGTAAACAGTCATGATGTAGTCAGTAATTGTTTTCCTCGCTCGGGGATTTGCTGGGATGGGGAGTGTTCTGAATCAAGACTGTGTCCCCGTGTGGGATCGCGTTGGTTTGGGCGCTTTTGCATCACGGATGGGCGTCTCAAAACGCGTCTAAAACGTGACCCTAATATGCTTTATAGCGTCCGAGGACATTAAACAAAAGGTGTGTATTAAGACGTGTTTTGTCCAACGAGTAGAAGAAACGAGGCTAAAATGTTCAAGCTGAGGTTTATGCCCTGTTGATTTAATGTCGAACTTACAGGTGTTGCTTCCATGAGCGACAGGTTGCTTGGGTCAACCATACCTGAGATGTGCTCAGCACCATGAACTTCAAGTGTCACAGCTGGCCTGTCGCACACCAGCGGCGGCTTTGTAGTGTTGTTGCTTGGGGCGATCTTTTCACGTAACACTCACTCACGTTAGCTGATTTCTTTGCGCTAACAAAAACACACTTTTTTTTCCTTTAAAAAAAAAAAAAAAAAAAAATCGACATGAAGCCCGTACCGCGTTTTAGAACAAATTCGTAATACCTTTTAAAGTTTTCGTCTTTTCCGTGGGTTTAGCAATTCGAGATGGCCAGTCCCTTAAAAAACAAACAAACAAAAACAAAGCAAAGCAAAAACATGCACAAAATCAAAACAAAACTAGAAACCAAAGAACAACCAAAAAAAGAAAAAGAAAGAAAGAAAAAGAAAGAAAGAAAGAAAGCGAGAGCGAGAGAAAGAAAAAGAAGGAAAAACGAAGACGAAGAAACGTTAATACTGTTTCTCTGGAGTCAGACTTACTCTCGATCCCAAAATACGCATAGCTTGATGGATTTATGTACTTTACACAGCAATCCGTCTGAGGCTCTGTCCCGGCATGTCGACCGGACTTTGTGCCCGGAGCTAAGCCACGGAAAAGATATTCTCCTGGTAATTGGAGTAAAGGACTGACATTAACAGAACTGACAGCACTGACTTTTAGCATTTGGGTCTCATTTGTATTACGGTTGCTGAAAGGAAGGCACTGATTATCGGATTAGAATCATGCAGAGATTGAAGATAGTGTGTTGAAGAAATTCAGAACACGAAAGGGGACAGTGATTTGTCAGAATTAACGTAATCTTGAGTACAGACGCCCGTTGTATACTAGACAACGACAAATTGATTATGCCTTGCTTTGCAGCAATGCTGACTAATGAAAAAGAGAACTTCATAAAATATATTTCTCTGAACATTATATATCTTTGTCTCCCACGGAAGGCTACAGTTGCCAATATTCTGAGAACTCCGGTCAGAGTTATCAACAGGTTTCCGCTTTTAAGCCAGGATTATGTTGGAATATAGTTTTGTATGCTTGACCTGCTGTCAGAAATGCTGCCTACTTTCTGCCTTCTTGGTTCATTCGTCTTCATTTTTTCAGGCTCATTCTAACATGAGGTGACGTGTCGTAAACAGTGAATCAGACTGGTGCTTTTAATTCCATGATGTTTGTTATATAGATATATAGCTTTGCATGCTTCACCTGCTGTCAGAAATTCTGCCTACTTCCTGTCTTCTTGGTTCATTCGTCTTTATTTTTTCAGTCCCACTTTATACGTGAATCAGAAGGCGGCTTTTGGTTCCATGAAGTTTGTTTTGCGGCCGTGATGCGCCCCTCGTGACTGGCTGCACGTTAAGTATGAATTAACTAACTTCTTTGACACCGTATTTAACGCAACCCATTTTAGTCCTCTTTCCCGCTTTCGTGTTTTCACTTCTTCCGTGCCTTAGTCGGGCTATGCGTGTTTGAACGCGCTTGGATTTTGTCACCGGAGTCATTTTGAAATCGATATTGATTGCATTGTGTTCGCTGCTTGTAATATGATAAAAATAAATGGACGACAGTACATTCTTCAAACATACAAAAGATCGCTTGGGTGATTGATATCTAAAAATGAATTGAAAACACTTCGTCGTGCCATACACCTTTTCCTTTCTGTTCGTGGCACAGTAAAATGAGGAAGACAAACACCTATTTATCTAACCGGGATGTCATCGGGGGAAAAGAAAAAGCAAAAAAAAAAAAAAAAGTGCTGGCAACAGATCTGCCTATAAACATGTCCGCTGCTCCATTATCTTGCCCGCAATGGGTGTATCTTCTGCTTTAGCAAATGTTAGGCTGTCAAGCAGCCCTTATTGAAAGATAAAGTCGTTCTCCTGTCAACGAACTCCTGGCTTTTCCTCCCTAGCTCCCCGATCACTTCCCGTTTATGTTCTTGGCTTTTACCTTGTCTTCGTGGTATCGCGCGATCAGAAGCTGGCGGATACACAAGCAGCATTGTTTAATATTTGCATTTCCTGGCTAAAGTGAAACGAGTGTGTACGACTGAACTATCAGCTCTATCGGGGGATGCTTCAACGCTCGTTTTGTTGCAGCCAGAGTGTCAAAGATAAAGGAGCAACTGTATAGCTATCTGCCCAACACCCACGTCTGACACGGATACAGAAGAAATCTGTTTCTCCCTTGCAGCCGCCGGATATACAGTTTGACACAGTGCGGTGTTTTTGGTGCAAACTAGAACAAGTATTGATGAACCCTTGTTTCCTTTAGTTAGGTGGCAGCGACTGTTGCCATGAAGAAGATCTTCTGGTCTCTGTCACAATCGTAACACCCTAACACCCAAGGTGATGGCATTTCCTTGGAGATCTCTACTCTTGAAATTCTTCATCTTTCCTATTACTGCAAACTGGGAAAGCCTGATGCGGACAAAAGGTGCTGTCCCTCCCAGCTGAACTACCCATTATTTTGCCATTCATTGGCCTGTTAGCGTCGTTGATTCTGCTACTGTCACCGTGTAGAGTGTGGGTCCCGCAGCGGCCACGGACGGACGGACGGACGGCCCGAGGATACAGCAGCTGACGTAGGGTGTATGTGGGTAAACCCGGGCGGATTTAGTTTTGCTCCGCTACACCGACCGTGCTCAGCCTCTTCCCATTTTAGACTGGATCCCTTTCGTTGCTGGCGGCGGTATTACACGGTCGGGGATCTGGCAGCTGACAAGGCGACAGGGTGACAGGTAGCTGCGGTGCGGACTTCAGCAAGGAGACGTTTCTGGCCCCTTCTTGTTTTTCTTTCACTTTAATTTCTCCACTTATTGCCGCCAGTCCCTGGGGTTCTGAAGGGGAATTTCCGGGGAATTCTTGTGAAATTACCAGCTCTTTCTATTCAGCGGCGAATCAATTGAAGTGCTGGCCGCTTGGGAGTTGTGGATAAAATTCAGAGTCAGCTGTAAGGTTCGACTTGTTTTCCTTTATTTTCAGTACTAAGTCCTGTGAAAAGGTTTTACCTTATTGTTTAGAAAACTCATTTACCGCGGCAGTAAAACGTCTGGGTTTAAATTAGGGCTGTTTTCTCTGATTTGTTGGCTTGGGACGATAGTGGGCATGTCTATCTTTGTTCAGTCTTGTTGCTGATTGATTCGTTGAAGTTTGAAAACGTGGAAGATACAGATAAGATCTTTCCTCCACCTGTCAGCAGTGCCGTTGCCCTTTTCATTCGGCGGAAAGCGAGTCACAGTGCATTTATTTTCTTTCACTCTCTCTGGTTCACGCACTCCGTACAGCTAGCAGTTTATCTGTAAAAACAGACGTTTCGATCCTGAAATCTGTCTCGTACATCATCGCACTTTATGCTTGTGCGATAAAGGATGGCAAACAAGGCTCACTTCAAAGCCTGCCGGAATCCCCCACCTGGAGGTGGGTTGACGGGCGGGGGCAGGGTATGTTGCCAATAATAGAGCAGATAGCGAGGAGGTAAGGAAACCCGGCTCAATCTGCCACCGCAAGTTTCGCCCCTGTAAACTTCACAGTCGTTGACATGGCCCGACGATGGATGTGGTGATAAATGGCGGTGCCGGTTTCAGTTTCAGACTACCTGATGAGTTCAAACCCGGGTTGAAGAGTGGAAAGGCATCGGCGGAAGTCATTGGTGTGCCTGTGATCCGTGCATTGTATAGTTATAATAGTAATGACTAATGCACGAGTTTAAATTTAAATTTCTATTTTACACAGTGATGAAAAAAATTGAAAGGCCGAACGAGTTAACATAAGCAGTTAGGCATTAACATATGCTGGCCAGTTAAGAATTTTTACTATTTGAAAAAAAGAAGAAGTGTTATTGGTTGAATGCCAAGTATTGCGTTTAGCATGAAACAGTTTTCTCGATTCCTGCTTTCTTTCTTTTTGTCGAGTCGGCAATAGCAATTGCTGGAATTAAAGTTTTGACCAAGTAAAAATAGAAAAAGATAAAAATGAGTGTAAGATTTTAGTGGGTTTATATATATATATGCATGGAACTTGAAAACGGATCAGGACCTCGGACAAAGAAGAAAATGCCTCCAGTGTTCGGTGAGATATGCAGCAAGAGATCTGCAGCCATTCACTCGTCCCCTCCACAGATAAGGAAGCTGCCCATCTCCGGTCCTTCAGATGGCTGGCTTGAAGTCGTCTTGAAAGATATGATACTTCAACACGTAGCACGTGAGGCTCGTAGAGCACAGCTGCGTTTCCTGCCTACTGGGCATTGTGACGTGTTCTCGTGAGTCTGTTGGGACCAAAGCCCGTAAAATAGACGGGCTTTGATTGGGACGACTCGGCAAGCCGAGTAAACTTCGATTGTTAAATATCGTTTAGGAAGAGAACGTTTGTAGGGATACCACCGAGAGGGACATGAGAAGCAACATAACAGTGTCTGTTGCCTCATGTAGAGAGACTGAATGAACATTGGCGGCATATTCGAAGGGAAGAACAGCACCCCAGGTGTGCACATGCACCTGTCCTGTTTCGTATGGGTATTGTGGGCTCTGTGTGGTGGCCTACCTCTCAAATAACCTCAGTTTGGTTTTTTTTACACACTGTCACACAAAATGATGAGTTGTTGACGACAGACAGGCAGTGTGGGCTCGATCCAGGTCAGCGGCGGAGAGACCTGCGTAGGTACAGGCTATTTCATGGCTGGGTAAGGGTCCCACTGTTCCTGAAGGCTGTGGCTCCTTCCCCACCCCGCATGCAGGTGTCTCCACAATTATGAATGATATAGGGGATTATTTCTTCAGCTATTAAGCGCGCACTGCCGCGGCGAGGCGGGCGGTGACGGGGAAAGGGAAAATGAGGTTTAGTCATCGCTGTCCTTTTTCAGACACTGGAAGCACTCCCCATGGGTTCCCCATCTCGGTGGTGATGAGCTGTAGGCGCTGGGAGAGGTGGTGGTTTTGTGGGGCCGACCAAGGCATTTCGGTGCCCTCCTGTTTTGAGCTATCGCTGCAGTCGGCATTCTGGTATGATAGTTACACCGCTGCCGGAAGAGAGTAAAAATGGTGAAGATCCCAAGGAAGTAGAAAGTATTCCAAATTGCCACTATTGGATTTGGAACGGTATACGATTATAGCCTATACATGTTTGGGGAGACGGAGGGGTCTCTCTGTCTGTTTGCTTTTCGTCTGATGTCGTAGGTCGGTAATTCAGACTGATCAAGTGGTCCTGCTTGAGGCAAGATTTTCTGATGCACCACCAGTCGTTCTCAGTGTGGACGATGTGTTAAAGAGCGACAGGGGGTTGGCGGTGAAGTCGAAGCTGCAGCCAGGTGTTCTTGATTTACGCGCCACAGACCCCAAAAACGACGGCCGTAGATATAGACACCGCCTGCAGATTGTGGCACAAAGCACACAGGTATTCTGAGTTGCGGGTTATGTAACGTAAGGAGGAAAAAACGAATGAAAAGTGGGTCAAATGATGGACTATCCGTCTATAACGTTAAGATTTCACGGATGTCGTGAAAGAGAGGAAGCATAAAACCAGAGGGGATTATGAAATAATTGTCGTCAGTGTAGTCTGTGACTGACGCGACTTGATCGTTAACCCGGTTGCCCCCACGAGGTTATTGACTGTGGGTGGAACCACTTGTCAGCTTGGCTATAGCGATGGTTGTTCCCCGTGGCTTTGTTTTGGGAGTCTTTGTCCAATTAATTTTGCACGCCGAGGATAATGATAGGGACCAACAGTGCTATTACGGGATTGTTTTATCTTATTGCATGGCAAGATCTAAATGTGTTACTAACGCTCGAAAGTCACACTTTAGATATGACCCAGAATGATGCTGTTCATCACCCATTTTGAATCGCATTAACTCGGCGTTTCAGTCGTGTCACAGCCGTAATGTGAAAATTATGCTAACGCTGGGCACAGCAGTTGGTATCAGCGCAGACATATCACCGTTGTTGTCGGAACGTAACACAACGATATTAGACCACAGCGCTCCGTATCGCCACAGACATATCAGCTTTGTCGTCAAAACGTAATACAATAATATTGGTCCATATCGCTCGATATCGGCACAGACATGTTACTCCAGTAGTCAAGGAGAAAGATGACAGCATTGTTTCCGTTGTGTCACTCCGGACCTCCTCCCACCACACGGTCTTTGGTAGCTGGTCGTGTATGATAGCGTGCACAAACACTTAGTGTTAGTAGATGAATGAATCTTGCCAGCGATAGTGTCACCCACACCTTCCACATACCCGTTGTGGTGTTGAAGCTTATCGGGGAAACACATTTTGCTTCTATCTCCGCCCTACGTGACTGCATACACTGATAACCAATCTACGTGCTGCTCGACGTAGCCTATCATCACTGCATTTGGTGCGGTTCGGTCCAAGGACTGGTATTATGTAGGTCCATGGTTAGGTCCAAGTCGGAGCCCCTCATACTTCACAGGAGTTTAACACACATATGCACTCGAGGAAGAGAGAGGGGTAGGGGGATAGGCTGGCACTGACCAGTACCTACAGTTGTCTGACCACATTCCGACTCCAACAGGAAGATTTACTTCCCAGTAAACGGGAAGAGGCGTATGGCGTATTAAACAGTACTCGCCTTGTTCGCTCTCCCATCTTCTCATCTTTTTTTCTTCTTTTTTCTTTCTTCTCTTCTGTTCTTAAAGATATGTACAGATTTGCTTTTGGGGCGAAGAGGACCTGTGTGCCTGGTTACCTAAAAACTCTTCTCATCTGTACTACATCAGAGACGCATGGTCTGGGCCGAGGAAAACCTGTCAGTCCATCCGGGGTGAGACTGTCGGGCACACCTGGGCCACAGGCCGGCTTGTTTACATGCCTTGCAAACGCTTCCTGTCCCTGTTGGCTTTGGGTTCTAGTCCCAAGTGTGATGACTTTCCCTTTTCCTCTTGGACCTGGCTTGACATTACCTATAGTTCCAATGTGTATAGGTTGTTGTCGGTGTAGACGTAAACAGGGATTCCTCGAGCTTTGTCAGAATTGCGTTGGGTTTTGTTTTATTTGCAGAATGTGCTTGATGTGCGTCAGATTGGTATTACTCTCCAGTAGTCTGCGCGTCAACTTGCAGGACGATTTTGTGGCTGAACATCCATCACCCCACCCTTCAAGCAGCGACTGCCAAGCCTGGTGGGTCGCCAGTTGATGATCTGAGTGCTGTCACTCAGGACCGCACTGACGAGCTGAGCCCAGGCAGTGTTCCGACTCTGGCTGGCATAACATCCTAAACAGGTGCAAACGGTCGTTGACAAGACTCGGGGGGATCAGGGCCTTACCGCCATGTCCACCAAGCGGCCGTTTTTATTTCCTGATGGAAAAAGGAAGAGCAACCACCTCCCCCCCCCCCCCCCCTTTTTTTTTTTTTTTTTTTTTTTTTTTTTGCATCTCTTTATCCTACCTATGATGTCGCACATGTACACAGCGTTCGCTGGCCCGTGAGGGATGGCGGGAGAAAAGACCTTCGATTCAGTGTTGCTTCATGGCCACAGAAACCGTACGGTTTATTAGGGACGGGGGTAGGGAGGACTTAGGTTTGTGAAACGACTTGTTTTGTCTGCCTGGCATGGTACCGACGACTACGAAACGACTTTGGTTGGTTAAATATATTTAACGCCGGTTTGTCTCCAAAGAGGTGCTGGCGGCGACTGACATCCCAGGACAAGGGGCGAAGAGGGAGACTATATCGCTACACTGTCATCACCAAAAGAATAATAATAACTCTTATTTAGCGTTATACCCCGTAAAAATTTACGAGCTCGCGGCGCTGTACATTATCAATATCAAAATCCACTTGACAATCAAAAAAAGTATAAGTAATGTAAAATCATACATCCTGACTCCTGCATTAAGATGGTCAGCGATGAGAGCCATTTGACGTTTGATTAATTGTGAAGGACAAAGTCGCAAGACAGTGTCCACTGACCACAACTTTTGAAGAGAGAAGTGAGCCGAATATCCAGCCGAGGTCCTTCTGCTTGTCCCAACCTAAGACGGGCAAAACGACCTCAGCCCCTGCCGTTTTTACAGCCGCCCCGTCAACCGGTAATCTGTGCACTTCAAGTCCATTATACCAACTGTCTCGGCCTGTACGGCGTGCCCATACACCATGCTGTTGGTCCCGAGGAGGTCGCTCCACCGTTCAGGTGTCGGCCGCGTGGACGTCCATCTCCGCTACTGCTGTAAAATATGATCATTGCGTGCAATAAAATGATGACAAACCCACAGCCCCGTTCTAAGTTTAGTACCCGAGTTTACACGTTCGCTCTAGGAAGCTTTTAGATTGCCACACCCGAGGTAGGCGTTTTGGTCACTGAGAGTGCCCACGGTAGTTAACGTCTGGTCATAAAGGGCCTGTTTTGTTGGCAATGCTTCGGGAACGTGGAATGGATTTTGTCCCTTTTTGAGGAGGGTGATTTAAACTTTCATAATGTAAGTGCTTCGGCAGTATAAAACTAAAAATAGCCGTTCTTTTGAAATTTGTTCTTTGATCCACTGGCTGAGAGAACTGCAGAGCCAGCACTCACATTTAGGGAAGTGTTCTGCCATGAGTCTTTGTTTGGCAGGCTCAGCTGTCCTACATGCCTTGCAACAGGTCACAGGTGAGCGTTATCAGAAGACGACAGCCTGTGTTGGGGTGTAAGTACTTCACTAGCCTGTAATTCCTGTGCTCATACCCGAGACCTTAGAAAGACCCCGTAAACGACTGAGATCTCAACTTTATCTCCCGCCCCCTCACCCTTCCCACTCCCACCACCCACATGGCTTCTCGATGCCTTTCCTTCTACAAATGCCTCTGGAAAATCATAAGTCTCTCAAAATAACCCCTGTATATGTTTCTAAGTATGTGTTTAATAAACGTACAATTTCTGTGCATTGGAGATATCCCTATCCCGCCATTCCTTCCCTTCAATGATCCAGGTTTGTTGTTGGAATAATTCGGTTTAAAAACATCCGTCTGTTACAATTCAAAAACAAGGTGTTATTGTGTCAAACAGCAGGCTTTTTTATGTTGAATGAATTTGTCAGCGATATTGGTTCTTGGCCTTGTGTTGTTTTTCACACGAGATTTTCCGTACGTGTTGTCTGCAAGCAAGATCGTTCTTGCCATTGTGGTTTTCACACGAGAGACTCAGTCGCCCCGACCTGCAGGCTATACGGTAATGTGAGGTACAGAGAGCCCCTTGCTCGATCCACAACAGAGCCGGATGAACAATGGACGCCGAAGGTTGTGAACAAGAGAGCCACCACAACCCTGTCCTGGCAAGGAGGGCTAGTAGCAGGGAAAGGGGGGTGGGGGTGTCGGGCTGCGCTCCATAAATCTCCACAACAGCTCAGCGGGGAGCGAACCTGTCAGGTGTTGTGACCCTCACCTGGGCCACAAGGGCCCTAACCCCCTCCCCCCCCCAACCCCCTTTTCCTCTCCCGACCATTCCCACCCGACCCCCAGCTCCCAGAGAGTACGAGAGGCTCGTTGTTATGACCCAGATGGAGGGGGCAGGTTTCTGCTTTGGTGTGTGTGTGTGTGTGTGTGTGTGTGTGTGTGTGTGTGTGTGTGTGTGTGTGTGTGTTCGTTCTATGCAGACATTTATATTAACTAATCATGTATTTTGAAGTGGGGCAGGGGGGCTGTCTTCTTACAGCGGACATTAGAGTATTTGGCAAAACGAATCTCCAGACAGTAACAAAAAAAAAGTGTAAGTTCTATTGTGTGTTGTTATTGTTGTTGCTTGTCGTTCGTGTGCCAGCACTGTTAAATAGACCAGCTTCTCTTCATACAAGTCAAGTCGGAGTTCAGACTGATCGGAAAGACGAAGTCGTGTTTACCAAAGGTCTCTTACACTGACCTTCCCTGTATTGTCGTCTGCGGAGTTGGGGCCTGCAAATGTACTTAGTTTTATGCGTTTCTCCATCTTCTTTCTCCTCTTTGTTGAAGGCCGCGGCAACTGTCTGTTACTCATGGGCCAGCGAGTTTAATAGGCAGGCATCAAAGTTAGCTTGTACTGTGTACAAATCGACTTCAAAAGGCCCCTGCCATTAAAAGCCACATATACCCTCCCCCCCCCCCCCCCCCCCCCCCCACCGCCATCTTTTCAACCACACGCCCTCCGCCTTTGTCGTAAACGTTTCTACCACGTAGTACTTCGAATCATACAGGCTTTACAAACCGGAAGATTTCTGGCAGAATATTACCTGATCTCGCCTAATCTTAATTGATCCATTCAGTTTTGATCCGGTCCATTTAGTCTTGAACCGACGCTTGGCGCGCTCAGCATTCCGCGCCGAGCTGGGTGTTGAAATCCTGCCTCCTCCCGCACTCCTTCGTGCGCTCAGAATGGGAGTTGGTCGGATCCGTGCTTATTATTGTGTTGAGAAATCACTCTCACATAATGATGGAGCGGCAAGGGGTAAGGGGGTCAAGAGCTCATTGACGTCCCTGTGAATGGCCCCACGCGGTAAATTATGGCCGAGGAAGAAGTGTGTGTGTGGAAGGAAGACGAACCGGCAAGAAGTAGAAACGGGCAAGAAGTAGAAACGAGCAGCGAACGAACCGAACTGATCCGAACGGCTCGTGGAAAATGGTTATTGCGCCCACCTGGCCTCGGGCCGGACACAAACACCCCACCCCGCCACTGCTGCCGGAGCGTTTTCAACCGAGGCCATCACAGAGCTTGCTCCGCCTGGTTGACAAGAGAATTATGAAGTGTTTGTCTGGACGACACACAATTTAT
Organism: Alviniconcha strummeri; assembly: GCA_963584105.1. Lineage (NCBI taxonomy): Eukaryota > Metazoa > Mollusca > Gastropoda > Provannidae > Alviniconcha > Alviniconcha strummeri. Next base: position 38,399,306 of record OY757541.1, read on the forward strand.
CTCTGTTTCCTGTCGATAAACTCCTTTCCCCTTTCCCCTTGAAGACGCGGGGGAAAGAAGGTGGCGACAAGGCGGAGGGTCGGGGCCATTGTCGCTCAATTCAACGGTAGAAGCACCGCGATATAAAAGCGATGAATGTCGTGAATGGATCATGCCGGGTTGCTCCTCTCCACGCCGTGTACAGCTCGCCTTCGGTGGATTGCAGGGACGGAAGCCAAGAAGGAGCTAGACTGATGAATGAAGTTACCGGGGCCGTGGGGAGGGAAGCTCAGGTGTGACGACTGATTGGAGAACGGCTGGTGTCCTTTCGCTGCCGCGGTATACAGTCACAGACGGTCACACGCACGCACGCACGCACGCACGCACACAGGCTCTCTCTCCCTCTCTCAGCCACTCGCGCGCGCGCGCGCGCGCGCACACACACACACACACACACACACACACACACACACACACACACACACACACACACACGGATGTACTCAGAATGAACCCCAAGCTGTTTTTGTCTTTTGTTGTACCTGTCGGGAGAGAGAGCGCTGGTGCATTTGGTTAGATTGAACCTGGATCGCGTGTAGTGGTTTTACCGAAATTGTTATGGCAAACTTGCAACGAACCATTAGCATGCTATCGCTGCGTGCTTTATGCTGTAGATGTTGAGAAAGCTGTCTTGCCGGTGCGTGGTTCCTCGCAGGGCATTGCTAGAAAACAAAAGCAAAGAGGAAAAGCCAGCACGGTAAATTACCCAGTACTCATCCAGGTGTACAAGCTCTGTACTGTGGACCAGGATACAGGGAAACAAGGTCAGGAGAATTAACAAATTGTCGATAGTTCCCTTTGCACCATTCCTTCACACTCGTGCCTCAGTGTCCCACATGATTTATAGGAAGCCGAGGTGGTATCCATTTTGAGATTATTGGCATCATGGGCCAGCCCATTAGGTGTGATTTATCGGTCATTAGATGGCTGAAGTGTAAGGACATCGCTTGGATCTGACAGCAGGGATATGTCGGCCTTCTCTGGCGTTAATCCTCACTGGTTTACTGACCAATTCACCGCCGGGGGAACACGACCAAACAGGGGTTGACTGTCATGTCACGGCTGTCTGCGGGAACAAGACCTGTTGCTTAGCGGAGTGGGGTTGTGGTTCTTGGGGTCACTGTGGGGTTGACATCCTCTTTCTCTGTGTCTTCTGTCGCTGTTCGAGACAGGATTTTAGACAAACGACGACAAGGTTCACATTCTTTGCGAATGCACAGCTGCTTGTTCAAAAACAAACGCAAATTAGGTAACAGACGTTTTGATTGGGTATGCGAGTGATCGGCTTGATCGGTAAGTTAAGAAAGGCGGACTGGTTTTTGTCATAGAATTGGGTTTTGCTTCACACACTTCAGTTTGGCTGTACGTACCATCTGTACACGTTACAGGCAGTTGTTTTTCGTTCCAGGCTAAGTGTGTGGGCGAGGGGTGGGGGGGGGGGGGGGAGGGGAGGGGGAGCAGGTTTGGAGGTAGGCTACAGCGGCACCATGACACGTATATTCTCATTTTTGTGGGTCTGGAGAAAAATCCCTAGGAGAGAACTTCCACGGTTATTAAATCATCACGAAGCTGACGTTGAACTGTGTAAGTGTTCACGGGTTGGGTTACGGCCTCACCCGGCGCTTTCCCCTGTTCTCTGTCGGAGGGGAGCGTGGAGGCGGCATCTAATGGTTACCTGGGCCAGGCACCTGGCAGGCAAAAGAGCCAGGTAGTGTTGATAGGTGACACGGCGTAGCGACAAGCCAGCCTGTGTTTGCCACCTTGTGCACACGTTAGCCAAGGCGGCCACGTAGACTGCCGACATCCCGGTGAAGGCGCTCAGGTGTCGACGGTCACGGGGTACGAGATGCTGTAAAACAAACGAGATAGGCAGAATGGAGCGTGGGGAGAGAGAGAGGCGGAGAGAGAGAGAGAGAGAGAGAGAGAGAGAGAGAGAGAGAGAGAGAGAGAGAGAGAGAGAGAGAACTTTATTTTAGAGGGATTGTAGTTTAGGTTCATTCAAAAACATATCCAACAACTAACTAGTCTTTGCTAAGCTACTGATGAGTAAATATAAAATTACAGACATCATTTATATATAAATATAGGCATGAATGAGTGAGTGAAACGTTATACATGAGACAGACAGACATAATCTTTATTCAGCGCTCCTACAGTCAACTGCGAAGGTTATATTAGGGCGAAACCCTTGTCATAAAATCTCAACTCACTTTTCAAGTTACGTGTTAGCTTGTTTGAATGTGATTCGGGAAAAGAAGAAGTTGTTAATGAACTGTAAAAACAGACACACAGACAGACAAGCAGGCAGAGACAGAGAGTGACTTGGCAGTATACACCCGAGGTTGCTCCGGATGGAGTTTTCACCTCAGAAATAGTCGGTTACGTGCCTGCGCTATATCTCACCGGACACTTTTTCTGCCAAACCCGTTATTGATGTTGTAACCGTTATTATTGTTATTGACGCTAGCGTTGCCAGTCAGCGGTAGCTACAGCTAGAACTGCATAATTATGCACGCCAGTCTCGTGACTGATGCAGAACGCTGTCTCGCACCAAAATGTTAATTTTCAGTCGACGCGAGGCTCACTCAAGCTACACGTTAATTTGACAACAGCAAGCTTGGACTAATCACCCTCCAGCTGCAACGTCGAAGGCTCAAGTATATGTAGAGCGAACCCAACCTTTACCGCCATTCTGATCCCGCTTTATGGCTGTTTGAGCTGGACACGAATAAAATATCAGGCCCTGGAGCAGACTGGGAGGTTTCTTAGGCGGCTGATCCTATCATCGTGTGAAGTTTATGACGTGGGGGGATCAAGAAGAGCACAGATATAGACGGAGGACGTGCAGGTGTTTTGTGCGTAATTCAGTTGTAACCCTTTCCCATCGTGTTAACCAGCTGGATTGGATTTTAATGGCGTGGTTTAGGAGGGAAGGCGGCGATGTCGTTGGCGTTCGGTCAGTTATTATGGCCAGGTTATTATTTCAGGACAGCGAGGGTCACCGATAGTTTCGGCAGAATTATAATGTACAAGAGATGGAATTTGTAATGGGCCGAGAAATTTGGTGCCGTGGAAACTCGTAAAGGCATAAATATGACGTTAGGGAGAACTTCTTTGACACCAATGCAAACTATGTAGGGAGTACTTCTTTGACACCAGTGCAAGCTGTGTAGGGTACCAGTAGCACCATAAGGGCAGCAGTTGGTGCACTAATTAACAACATTAATATGCAGATTCTGAGAACAGTGGGACTATTTCCATTTGGTTCATAATTAAAAGCGATTAAGGACCACATCCTGTGGCTGGGAGCTTCGGAGAGACAGCATGCAGAACAGCGCGCGAGATGTAACGGCAAGAAGAGACCGTGAAGCTATAGACAAGTAATGCATGCCGTGTGGGGCAACTCGTTTTTCATGCCAGTGCCAAGACTTGTCCTCACCTCACCGCAGCTCGATCCCCCGTGCAGGTCGTTCCTCAAAATGCAGTGCTTGACGGAAAGTGTGAGGAGAGTAGGAAATACATTTCACGTGTTTTTGTGATTTTGTGTGTGTGTGTGTGTGTGTGTGTGTGTGTGTGTGTGTGTGTGTGTGTGTGTGTGTGTGTGTGTGTGTGGTTTGTGTGTGTGTGTTTCTCTTCTCTCCCCCCCCCCCCCCCCCCCCCCACCACCGACAGTGCTAACGTGACGGTGTGCCAGGCAGGACATCCCTGGAATGGTGCAACACAGCAGCGGAACTCTTCTCACGTCCCTCTTTTTCCCCCTGACCTGCCGGTGTGCCACAAAGTCATACCTGGACCAGTGAAATGCTGGGAGGAAAACACTTTTCGCGTCTGTCTTTTCCCTGACCTGCCAGTGTGCCAGAAAGTCATACCTGGACCAGTGAAATGCTGGGAGGAAAACACTTCATTTGCGCCTGTCTTTTCCCTGACCTGCCGGTGTGATAGACATCCATGGACCGCTGCAATTTTGGAAGGGAAACTCTTTTCACATCTCTCTTTTCTCTGATCTGATGGGCAGGTCATCCCTGGACCTCTGCGGTTTTAGAAGAGGAAGACTTTCCACGTATCTCTTTTCCGTGAAGTTATGGCCTGTTCGGGTGCCAGGCAGGTCATCTATAGACTGCTGTGTTGCTGCAAGGGAAACACTGACTTTTTACGTCTGTCTTTTCCCTGATCTGCCGGGCATGTCATCCCTGGATTATTGCAATTCTGGAAGGGAAACACTTTTCGCAGCTCCTTTTTCCCCCGACCTGCCTGTGTGCTGGCTAGACACCCCTGGACGGCTGAGATGCAGCCAGGAAAACGCTTTTCCCGTTTCTCGTTTTCTCGGCCTGCCCGGGCTGTGTTGGGGCGCTTTGTCAACGTCATGGCGCCGAAGCGGAGTGTCGTGTCCGTGACTAATGTTGCACCGCTGTGACGTAGAGTGGACCCCGTGCCGCTGCCATCATCCTAAAGAGAAAACCCTTTCTGTCTGTGGCATCTCACATTACATGAAACCAGCGTGTTTCAGGCACAGAGAAGGGCATCCTCCCCTTACGAAGGAACACAATGTGTGTGTGTGTGTGTGTGTGTGTGTGTGTGTGTGTGTGTGTGTGTGTGTGTGTGTGTGTGTGTGTGTGTGTGTGTGTGTGTGTGCTCGGTGATATTGCAAAGCGCGGTGTGCTCAGCCTTGTCGGAGAGATACCGCACTATAAAAAGGAACACTATGATGAGGAGGAGGAGTAGGAAGAGGAGGATGAGGCGGAGGAAGAGGATGAGGATGTGACCTCGCTGTCAGTGAGATAACTTCGCTTTTTAATGGGGTGACAACTCTGTTAACGTGGGCTGCTTCATTTGTGAGATGACTTCCCTCTTTTAGTGAAGAGGTGGCTCCTCAGTCTTGCAGTAGATGATTTTCTGATGAAAATTGTTAGTGACTGAGTAGCAGCTCTTTATTTTCAGTTAGATGCCGCGGCATTGCAATAAGAAAGGCGATAGAGTGCTCTGCAGATGTCTCAATGTCAGCGGACCCAGCTTACGATCCCAGTCGGCGTGTCAGATGGTCATCGCTCAGACTGAAAAAAAAATCTGACGATTATGGCTGCACGCGGTGATGGCTCAGTTAGGGAAGTGGGTGTGCAGAGAGGGAGTTGTGCCTCAGTTTAAATCAGTCTTAAGATCGGTTAACCGGCGAAAAAGGGCAGTCTGCACCGGATCATTTTTCACAATGCACCCCAAACACTCATTTATATTCACAGCACAGACAGAAATTGAACTCTCTTTCAAAAGTAATTGGAAGTCCCCGCCGGGGTCGGACGCCGCTGCGGACTAATCCATGCAACAGATGCTTTTCTCCTTCCTACTCCTACCCCTCCTCCCCCTCCCCCTCGCCCCCCTCCTCCCTCCCCCACCCCCTCCTCTTTAAACCCACTTCAGGGAGAAAGGGAGGGGGGAGGGGCTGGGTCTTAAACCAGCACTGCAGCGCATGTTTGACTGAAACAATCCGCCTGTTCTGCCCCAGCTGCGCTGAGGGCCCGTTCAAACATTTACCCAACGAAGACCGCGCGCGGCGGAGAAAGGGCTGCTGACTGCCAACAGCAGTGTCCGCTAGGGAGCAACAGATTCTGTCAACTGGCCAGGCACTGACAGTCCGCGGGGCAAATATTTCCTTCTGCCAGGAGCCCCGGTATCTGTGGTGTCCGGTTACAAGACCAAGCCGGGGACACCTTTCCGGGTCTTGTAGCTTGCTTTGTGGTGGCGGTGTTGTGGGTCGTTTCTCTCCGAGGCCGGGGCTCGTTGTGGTCGCCGCTGTGTTGACCGTTGGTCGTGTGTGGTCAGCATGCTGCTGCACTTGTTGAGCCCGGCGGCTCGGGCCTGGGATCCGCCCACCTGGAGAAGACCTGACACCTCAGTCTGGCTTGAATCGGTTTTGTGCAGAGCTCGGGAGATGTGTGAATGACCATGTGGACGTCCTGGGCTCCCCGTCCCTAAGAGTCCTCCTTATGGTCTTTGTGGACGTAAAGCAACATCATGTGAAGAAAAAGAAGAATCTGTTTTGTCCAAACGTGCATTGGTTTAGACAGAACGTATTACAGCAAGAAAAATTTGCTTATAATTATCAGTACAACCCTAATATTAAACAAATAAAGTCACCAACATAGATCGTATGGACAACAAGGCGAACGGTAATAATATAAAATGAAAATTAATTGTAATAAAGATGATATTGAGATTTGTTAGTTGCGCGCATAAATGCGTGCTTGTGTGTGTGTGTGTGTGTGTGTGTGTGTGTGTGTGTGTGTGTGTGTGTGTGTGTGTGCGCGCGCGCGCGCGCGCGCGTATAATGTGTATAAAGATGGAGAGAAAGTATTCGACTATTAGCCTTGAGGAGTAACGACTCCCTTTCTTTTCTTCTTTTTCTAACGTTGGTCATTCCTCGGCGAAGTCTGATCAAAGGAAGCAGGTCTTTACATGTACCACATCTCTCTCTCTCTCTCTCTCTCTCTCTCTCTCTCTCTCTCTCTCTCTCTCTCTCTCTCTCTCTCTCTCTAACACCAAATTGCTCACTGTAATGTACGTGTAAGGAAATGTATAGACGCATTTTGTGTGCAGTCGCTCCATGCTAGCTCCTGCCTGCCGTCGTGCAAGTGTTCTTTTTGCATGACTGCTGTACGTTCTGGAGCCAAGTAATTACTGACCCTCGGTGTTTCTTTCGCTGCTCCGGTTTTGCCCACTTGCGTGTGCGGGGACCAGCAGTGCGGGTTGCCAAATAGTGTTTATGGTGCTCAGATGACAAGATATGATTAAGAGGCTGGGTGGAGAGCGGGCGGGTAGCGGCGGTGTATCATCACGGCGGCTTGTTGAAGATGCACTGATGTGTGTCAGCCCCCCAGCCATTGCCTTTCACACACTTCCTACTTACGAGGTTAGGTCACGCGAGCTTTGTCTCTCAGTTCCGCCTGCGAGTTGCTGGCACGTACTACACATGTCACACACCGAAAAAGAAAAGCAAAACCTCAAAAAGGTTACCTACATAATCGGAATTCCGCAACTGTCGTTACTTTCGCGGACATAATTTTGCTTTAATAATCCTTTACACCCGAACTGCAGCCGGAGAAGAGAAAAGTGAGCTGAGGGAGATCCGCGAGCCATCATGAATGCAAGGTTACAGGCGATGGCATATGTCTATGCACAAGTGTCGGAAGGTGGCGCAACAAGAGAGTAATCACACACACGCAAACCGTTTGCACCTCGAGATGCCACTGAGGCAGATGATCGCATCTCCCCCCCCTCCCCCCAAGCCCACCCACCCACCCCACACTTCCCTCCCCCCTCACCCTTTCGTGGTCCTTCAGCTGCTTATCTGCCTCGCCAAGTTAGGCAATGGATTTGGAAGGTCGTCAAGGCATGAAATTGAGAACTTGTTTTTGAATTTCCAGCACACAAAACTTTATGTTGCGCATCGCCAAATGCTGCGGGGTTAGTGACAGGTTTACGGCAGGGATGGGCCGGAAAAGGGTAGAGGAAAGGAGGTTAGGGAGAAGTCGTGAAATCCAAAGCGGAACAGTTTTGAGACTCTACAAAATCCTCATTTTTCCATGCTGCTCTTGTTATTAGACGTTTATTATGACATATTTTTGACATGACACGCAAGGCGTTGCACACTCTTCAAGAATCACAGGGGTTCCAAGAAGAAGAAGAAGGTTGGTAGAAGGTACTTGTATATGTTTTCATAGAAGTGTCATTGAAGATCTGGTGATTGCGCTTTATCGTTTCGATTTCAGAGACATGTTGATAGTCGTGACAAAACATGGAGTTTGAATTTACAGATGGTCATTCTGTGACGTTTATGATCTGACTCAGGCGAGTGGCAGCATGGAGACAAGGGAAACGCTGGGCTTCCTGACGTTTATTGCTCGGCATTAAGGATGTTTGGTCGCTGCCGCTTTTCCCGTGGCGTTCTGAGGGAGAGAACGTCGCAATCCAACAACTGTTCCCTGTCATGAAAAGAGGAAGATAGCGTTTATGGTCGTGGCTGACACAGCCTTGCAAATGGTTTTCATAACTGGCCGTGATAAACTACACAGAAGCTGAAGCAAACGAGGTGTACGTGCACTCTGGGGGCTGTTTCGTGACATAGACCAGCCAGTCGCCTCATACCTCAACAATGACTGAATGGAAGATGTTTTCATGGACAGTGTGTGTGTGTGTGTGTGTGTGTGTGTGTGTGTGTGTGTGTGTGTGTGTGTGTGTGTGTGTGTGTGTGTGTGTGTGTGTGTGAACCGGACCGTATTCTTTTCTTCCGTTTCAAAAGTTGCAATACCCTGCTGCCCCCCCCCCCCCCCCCACCCCCCCGCCCCCCCGAAACACACACACACTCCGGGCCCCAATTTGCTCATCCTTTCCCATATTTTCATCTCTTGTGTTCCCTAGCTTTTGGTGGTTTTACTTTTCATAACCAACCCTCAAACAGCTGCTGAAGGCATACATGTATACTGATAAGTACGGGAAACGCTGTTGTATACTAGTCCCTTGAGCCGGAGCACCGGTGCATGGCATGTGTGTGGCGCCACTTTCTGCTTACTGCTTACAAAAACCATTAGGGGATGGAGGCGGAGCAGAGGAGGGTTTAACACTTAATGTTAAAATATGTCCTCTCGTCCCCCTTCCCCTCCCCCACCTCAGGGTCAACCCCCTCCTCTTTTCGCCTTTCTTGGCATTTGGTTGCGTTTCTAATTTCGACTCCTCAGCCAAACCCATTTGGTTGCGTTTCTAATTTCGACTCCTCAGCCAAACCCATCAATGGAGGAAGAAGCAAAGTAGCAAAGTGGCTATAGTCCCTGGAGTTGGGTCCTGGTGGTATGAGTTATTGGTCAGGTACAAGGGTTAGTGTTGCGCTACAAGCTACGTACAAATGTTGGCCGTGTCCCGGTGTGATGGAGCACCAACAGGTGACTCAGCCTTCCCCGGGCCCCGTGAACACAACTCACCCAGCGCCAACTCATGTGGCAGGTATACAGCTCGCTTCTGCAGTGTAGCAGCGCCAGGAGTGCGGTACGGTCAAAGAGCTGCCGTATTTGTGGCCTTTGATAGGGAGAGGGGCTGTTTGCTTTATTTCCTCGCCTCTTCCCGTAAATCATTACCCAAATTATCCAAATAGTCAAAACAAACTTGTTTTGTTGTTGGTTTATTTTTTGCACGCTAATTATGTCCGATGTGTAAAATCCTCTGTGTGTGTGTGTGTGTGTGTGTGTGTGTGTGTGTGTGTGTGTGTGTGTGTGTGTGTGTGTGTGTGTGTCTGTCTGTCTGTCTGTCTGTGTGTCTGTCTGTGAGTGTGGTTGTGTGTTTTTCTGATCCGTTCAGCTGTTGGACACTTGCTGCGGTCATTGTAAGAAGTTGCTGATTTAACATTCACTTGAATGCTGAGCCAGCAACTTCGACCTCTCGATCCACCTTCCAGTTCCGCCACTTGTAGAAGACCCTTGGTAGCGGTATTCATTCCAAACACTTTTATCCTTGACACGAGTCACGCGGCCGCGATAAAAGTGCAGCAGTCGTCAAGCGATGGTCGACTCTTTTCCAGCACACGCCGCTCAACGTCGACACCATCTCTTTAGTCTTCCTCCTGCAAGGCAAGCCGACTGGCAATCCCATTAAGATACTTTAATCTCCATCAGCAAATGATCGTCCCAGCAGGCCAGACCATCGACATCCCCCTCGTGCATTCGGACAGTTCTTCATGATCACAGGTGAAGCCCTATCTGCCTCCTGGGGCTTGGTCAGCCAGGCAGGTATTTATATTTTGTGTGACCAACGACCTCTCCTGATGGGTCGGGGAGGCCGACATTTCCTATCAGGCCGCTATCTGTCAGGGATAAATATTTGCGGTTCAGGTTTCTGATAGACGGATTCAGTTGCGGAACTGTGCTTTCTTTCTTTCTTTCTTTCTTTCTTCCCTACGTAGGGCCGTCTGGTCTGGTCGAGTCATGGCGAGCTCGCCGAAGACAGGGAGATAGGCGAGGAAGAAGATAAATGCCCGTGACACCAGACTGCACGTAGACTTCCAGGATGAATGTCAAGTGGCTTTGGCTGGAGAGCGGCACAGTCACGTTTTGATAGCCACACTTGAGACCGCCTTCGTGCTGAGCTTTGGAGACTGACACACTTCGTTATGTTCACTCAGCCACCTCTCAATCAACCTGTGGGGAGGAAGTGGACTGGGGGATGTGACCATGAGATGGGTGTTTGTGTGTGTATGTGTGTGTGTGTGTGTGGGGGGGGGGGTGGGGTGTCAGCGGATACAACATCGAGAGAAGCATCCCATTCACAAAGAGCCGTGTGAAAGCCGGTCGAGTTGGCCGTCCTGGGCTGCCCGTCCCTAATA
>OY757541.1:38412204-38414704 GCA_963584105.1 Alviniconcha strummeri
TAATGAAACGGGGCAAATGGTCAGTTCACGGCGAAGGAATGCAATATCTGTCATCCAGGAATGTGTCCATCGCTCTGTGAATGGCGGCCTGTCCGATAAGCAGTGACACACGCTGCAGAACCATTCCTCCTACACTTGATGCCCGAGAGATGTCTCGTGGATATATCGGATACTACAGGATGCTGCGCTGACTAGTCAGTCAGATCTGCGAAGAGGAGGCTCGGGCAGAGCGGGAGGATTGACCGTAATCGTATTCTAAGGCTTCACATCTCTCGGGGAGTACAAGCGAGTACAAAACTATGTATGCGTACATAGGTGTGACGTAGGAATCCAGCCGACCGGGCAGACCTTAACGAGGCCCTTATGGGCAAACATTTGGATTAAAAGTATGCATAGAACCAGGACATGCTTGGACTGTTGTTCTACGTTCTCTGTCTGTGTGTCTGTGTGTCTGTCTGTCTGTCTCTCTCTCTCTCTCTCTCTCTCTCTCTCTCTCTCTCTCTCTCTCTCTCTCTCTCTCTCTCTCTCTCTCTCTCTCTCTCTCTCTCTCTGTATATATATATATTCTCTGGATGTAATAATGTCAACAGTGGGCAGCAAGGCACGTCCAGGTGAATCGGAGCAAAGTCCAGTCATGTCAGCAGGTATGACAAAAACAGAAGACATGCCAGATGGAATAGATTATGTATCTAAATGCCGAACGGGTTATGACAAACAGGTGGAACCCACCATCCCACCCCCAACAGAGAGAAAGAACCGAGCCGAGTTGGTCGTCCAGTGTTGCTGGGTGTCAGAAGCGTCAGATTCACCTGATCGCTACAAGAGAAGCGGCGGAACGCGAACGTTTGTCACGTGCAGCTGTTGTGGTGGTCATTACCTGTGGAGCTGTACCTCGCCTGCCTCTGTCACCTCTCTTTCCGAATATCCCATATGCTGCTGCTGACTGCCTGCATGCAACTACAAGTTATTGGCCAGATCGCTGCTGCCGCTGGCATTTTTGGCTCACATTGCCGGAAGCCTCCACACTCTCCACCGGTGGGGGTTGTCAGACTGCACTGCGGGAAGAGCGGGTTGTTTTGTGCTGGACAAACAGATGGTTATGACTGAGATGTTTTCATCCAGCTGTGTGGCATGGAAGCAGCGGAGAGAAGCACGTAAAAACCATCTCCGTCCATTGTACTGGGGTAGCCGGTGATTAATAGGAGGCTGGCAGAGGAGGAGGATAAGCTTAATAATCAAATATTTTTTCGCACTTCTGTGTTCAGATCATTCGATGAAATAAGCTTTTGGCATACTCTGGCTGACCGGTTATGGCTGACGTCTGCAGATTAATGTGTTACTAACTCACAGATCAAAACCGGCAGAGCAGCTGCCACGTGGCAGTGCAGCAGTGGAAGATGTAGCGAGCCGAGGGGCGGAGGACAATTTATCGCGAGGGCTGGCCGAGGGTCGCTGCAAAGGGGCTGGCTAGGACCCGGGCTTCCCGATAAAAGTGTCATTATCGTCCCACGATTCCAATAAAACTTTCTACGCCGTAACTTGCACGGCACGATGTAGCACCAGGCAGGTGACACATGCGTTATATTCATTGCCTTAGCAGTAGATAAATTATTGAAACTATGTCGGTGTCTCATTTGTAGGTATGGGATGTGTTTGGAAAGCATTGAATATTTTTTCTTCACAGTTGCGTTCATTAATCGTGCCAGGTAATGCTATCTGTGTGTGAGGCATTCATACAACAGTACTCCTTTACTACATTTGTATGCAAGAAGCAGAGTGCGGACCGGTGCATAATTCAGAGACTCTTTGTTGTGGGTGTCTGCGAAAGTAGATCGATTTGCTGTTACAAGCATTGGATCATACCGTTGTCCTGGTGTACCTTTGCTTTGGTGTGTGTGTGTGTGTGTGTGTGTGTGTGTGTGTGTGTGTGTGTGTGTGTGTGTGTGTGTGTGTGTGTGTTTCGCCTTCTTCTTTTATTTTATTTTATATTAAATTGTGCAGTGGAACCCCTATTTTAGACCACCCTAATGAGAGACCACCTTTTTTATATATATATTTTTTAGACCACTTCTCTTAAAACGTTTCCATTTAAATGTAAATGGGATATGTCGTTCCTTAAGACCACTTTTGCGATGTGTGAGTTGGTGTGTGTGTGGGGTGGGGGAGGGTTTCACTGTACTGCTTTAATTGGTGAGTTGTCACGGTCAAGGTCACCATGCACCCTGCTTTGTGGGAGTGTTCGTTTTGCTGTAGTCGTGGGTGGGGTTTCCACACAGAGTTCGATTTGCTCCATTGCTACGGTGTCCTGCACGAAGCTTGATGGGGCACTGCTGCTTTAATTAATGAATTGGAACCGGGGTAACCGCCAGTTGTTTCGGAAAGTGGATTCACGCTGACAGCCGTGTAACGACTGACAGGATGCACGTGCATGATATTGTAGTGACTCTCACTCTCTCTCTTTTTCTCCCTCCCTCCATCCCTGTCTCTCTCCTCCCTCCCT
>OY757541.1:38419704-38430017 GCA_963584105.1 Alviniconcha strummeri
CGGCTGAAATCCACTGCATGATTTGTACTCCTCGCCCAGCTCCGGGGTTTCTCTTTGCACACCATTTTTTTTCTTTTCTTTTCATTTTTTCATTATTGCGTTGAAGACATATATATATATATGGTCTTCGATGCAATAATATATGTGTTTTTTGATACTGTATAAATGACATAAATTATAAGGGGGACAGGGAAGCAATTGACCATTGAAGCATCATATTTAACTATGTTGAAAGAGAGACAGACAGACAGAGACACAGAGAGAGAGAGAGAGAGAGAGAGAGAGAGAGAGAGAGAGAGAGAGAGAGAGAGAGAGAGATTGTTTCATATATAGTCGATGTACTGCTTGAACTCTGCCTTTGCTTCAGCCAAACTTACAACCGAAGCTTCGCTTTGCAATACCAGTTTCTCTTTTGAAAACGGGTTGACAAACCGGCAAATATGAGTGAAATTTTATTAAATAACTGTTAGTATTAGTTTGTAAGTTCCCCTTTTCTGATTTTTTCCCTCCTCCGTGCCACCGGTGTCGTTAGTGTTAAAGTGGTTTGCAATACAGTCGCGCCATACACTCGTTCAAAGGGTTTTCAGAAGGAGGCTCTATATTAGCCGTCATGCCCCTCTCTTCCTCTCATGAATACGCTGTGAGGGTGACAATAACTTCATTAGCTCTCATTTTGTTGACTTTTGTAAAAGATCGGCACGGGCGGCGGCGCGTCACGTGGCCCCGGCACGCCCGGCGTGCCTTGCATCCGGCACAGGCGCTTGTGGTGCATGACGGGTTTCCGTGGGACCGAACTATTTTAATGTGGAGCAGAACGTGAACTGAATGGATCTGGGTATCTCCGCTTCTGAGCTCGGGTTTAGTTCAGCGTGTTCTTCAAGTCTACAAGAGCCAGTTTGCGGGTTGGTGGTGTTTTGTCGAAATCTCAACATCACTCAGGTGACTTGTCAACGCAGATTTGATGCTGATTAATAACCGATGCAAGTGGCAAGTTTCAGTGCATCGTATAGAATTGAATGCGTTCAGTATTTCCGCTTCAGTGCTGAGGTTGAGTTCTGCATTTTCCTCAGTCTGCAAGATCCATCTTCCTGGAAGGTGTTTTGTTGTCGTTTCAGCAGCCTTCTCAGACGACTTGATGACGTAGCAGATTTCATGCTGAGCAGTTGATGCAAGAGGCATCCATTCAGCAGGTTTTTAGTGTACTGCATAGACTTGAAGTACGCCCATCAATTACAAGTGCCTATAGAGTGGAGTCGGCCGCAGAGAGAATTGTGTCTGGCACACAGGGAGCGACACTTTGAAACCTGCCTGTATTGATCCGGGGGATGAGGCGGGGATGCGAATGGTTGTGAAAAGTCAGAAGGGCGGACGGGGTAGCTGTGCCAGCTGGCTGAAATTATAGCCCAGACCTCCCCCCCCCCTCTTTTTCTCCTCCCTCCCCCCCCCCCCCCCCCTTTCGATTCCACCCCACCCCCCCTCCCCTACTCTCCTTGACGGTCTTGCCGCCTTCCCCGAGTGGGAAGGCTTCAGTGTAGCGGAGAGAGGCAGGGAGAGCGGAGGAACAATGAGCCGAGTGTTGTGTGGACAATGCTGGATGATAGGACCTGGCTGTGGCGCGGGGGGCCGCGAAAGCTCTTGATGCTCCCTGTTTACCTTGCTACTGTCTGAGATGTTTTGGATACACTTCTGGGCGCTGCAGTTTGTGTTGCTGAGGAGTTAGTGTTGTTTTCGTTGTCTTCAATAGCGATGGCCACCCAGGGCAGATTACTGGTTAGAATATGCCTGCCTGGCTCAGTGATTGGAGACGCTTTTGCTTTTCTGTGCACTGTCTCCATCCTGTTCATTAAGTCCTGTAGGGAAGTGTCGTCCATTATTAGGCTGCATGCTGTGTTCGGCATCTTATCGCATTCTTCTCTGCCGTGTTCGTTGCCGTTGTGAATTAGTGTTGTGTGTTTTGTCATACAGGGTATACGTGTTTCTCTGTCATACATACAGGGTATACGTGTTTCTCTGTCATACAGCGTATACCTGTTTCTCTCTTATACAGGGTATACATGATTCTCTGTCATACAGGGTATACGTGCTCCTTTGTCATACAGGGTGTACGTGTTTCTGTCATAATGGGTATACGTGTTCCTTTGTTATACAGGGTATACGTGTTTCTTTGTCATACAGGGTATACGTGTTACTCTGTCATACAGGATATACGTGTTTCTCTGTCATACAGGGTACATGTGTCTCTCTGTCATACGTGCTCCTTTGTCATACAGGGTGTACGTGTTTCTTTGTCATACAGGGTATACGTGTTTTACGTCGCTGCTGTCAGACCTTCGTTGTTATTTGTAATGTTTGTTTTCATTGTTTCACGTCACACACTGAGCTACGCCCTTTTCGGCGGGGGAGGGGGGAGGGAGATAAGTGCATTTGTTTTGTAAACGTCTGCAGCAGAACATCACACCACACTGATGGCAAATTTGAGACACTGGCTTCTCTGTCTCAGTACCCTTTATCTTGCTTCTTTGTGTTGATTAGTGGAGTACAAAACTGTTGTCTATCTAGCCAGCCAACTAAGCAACGTTTTCTGTTCTGTCAGTGTCCTTCACCCGTATCAGTCTCAGTACAATTGTGTGTGTGTGTGCGCGCGCGCGCGCGCGCGTATGTGTGTGTGTGTATATATATGTGTGTGTGTGCGCGCGCGTGTATGTGTTTTTACGTACGTGTTTTGCATACAGTCAATTATCGTGTGTTGCATGTAGTCAGTTATTGTTTGGGCTGGTGTTTATGTGTACATGATTTGTTAGCTGTGTGTTAATTCTTTATCAAAGAGCGCTGTCACTGTGTGTTGAAGGCTACCAAGCAACGTGTTCACTTAACTGATCGTACTCACCGATTGCTGCCATTGTGTGTTTTGTTTATAAGTGGATCATCTACCTGCCTAACTAAGCAAGGTTTTCACTGAACCCATCGTACTCACAGAGCTCTGTCACTTCAGGGTAACTACCTAACTCAGCAACGTTTTCACTAACCTGTCGTATTCACAGAGCTCTGTCACTGTGTGTTTTCTTCAGGGTAACTACCTAAGCAACGTTTTCACATAACCCATCGTACTCACAGAGCTCTGTCACTGTGTGTTTTCTTCAGGGTAACTACCTAAGCAACGTTTTCACATAACCCATCGTACTCACAGAGCTCTGTCACTGACGGTGTGCTTTGTTCAGGGTCAGTAACGATCTAACTGAGCAACGTTTTCACATATTCCATCGTACTCACAGAGCGCCTTGGTTGTGTGTTGCAGGCGACTTCCCGTTTGGCAGCAGCGACCCGCTGAACCAGGGCCTGCCCGAATGGCGCATGCAGCCCGAGCCCAACTACTACGTGGTGCGCAACAAGCCCGTTGTGATCACGTGCCGGGCCACGCCGGCCATCCAGATCACCTTCCGGTGTGCCGGCAGTCTGGTCAGTGCCTTCACTCTTCTCTCTCTACTCGCTCCAGGTCGGAGGGCGAATGATGATGATGGTGATAGTGATAATCGATGGTGATAGTGATGATAATGATATCGATGATGGTGATAATATTGATAATTATGGTGATGATGTTGATGATATCTATAATGATGATAATTATATCGATAATGATGTTGATTATTATAATGATGTCGATGTTGATGCTCATATCGATGATGATGATGATGATGATGATGATATCGACAATGATGGTGGTGATGTCGATGGTGATCATCATCATGATATTGATAATGATGGTGATGGTGATAGTGATGTCGGTATTGATGGTGATGATGATGATAAAAAAGATTTCTGTCGAGCATTATGTTAGCCAACTAGGATTCATGAGCACACTGCGTTTTACGATGAGAAACATCAACGTGTTTGCCTGCATAGAGGACTGGTATTGGCCCCATCGAAGTGGTTGTTACAATGCCTGCATACAGGACTGGTACTGGTCACAGAGAAGTGGTTGTTACAGGTGTGATGCTGTTGGTGGTGCAGTGGCTGTTACTGTTAGATATATATATGGCATTAAGCCACAGTGCTTTGTGTAGCTGGGCCAGAAGAATGGTTGTTTGATGTAGAACGTGTACTAATGCAACATGACGTGTTCATTTGACTGTTTTCTTTTTAGATCAGCAAGTGTGTGTGTGTGTGTGTGTGTGTGTGTGTGTGTGTGTGTGTGTGTGTGTGTGTGTGTGTGTGTGTGTGTGTGTGTGTGAAAGAGAGACAGACAGACAGACAGACAGATACAGACAGACAGGGAAGACGTGACATGGAACCAAACCAGAAAGAGTCCGCTTCACGGTGTGCTTACGGCTAACATAGCTGATGACCAAGTCTGTTTCCTTCAGGTGCCTGTCAAGCACCAGACGAACCTGGAGCTGATCGACCCGGTGACGGGACGCAAGACGCTGCAGAGCAGCATCGAGGTGACGCGGGACGAGGTGGAGGACTACTACGGGGACGACGGCTACTGGTGCGAGTGCTACGCCTGGAACACCGTGCAGGGCTCCTCCAACCCTCAGCATGTCAAGAGCACCAGGGCACAGATCGAGGCCGCATGTAAGTCGCCCTTTGGCCACTGGTCTTCGTGCTCTTCTGCAGCTTCTTACTCTTCGTCATCATCAGTATTATTCTCCTTTACCCTTCCTCCATCTTTTGTTGTTGTGGTTGTTGTTGTGCTTTCCATCCTCGTCTGCAGCTTCCTACTCTTCATCATCAGTATACTTCTCCTCCACCTTCCCTCCATCTTCTGTTGTTGTTGTTCTGCTTGTCATCCTCGTCTGCAGCTTCTTACGCTTCATCATCATCAGTAGACTTCTTCTCTACCTTCCCTCCATCTTTTGTTGCTGTTGTTGTTCTGTTTCCTATCCTCGTCTTCTTTTTTGGCTGGTGTTCTTCTACTGCCTTTGTTATCCTTCTTCTTCTTCTGCCTCTTTTTGCTTATTACGCCACTCATCCTCCTCATCAGTATATATAAGGCGAAGGGAGAAGAGTGATATATATATATCACTCTTCTCCCGTCGCCTTTCTTATTATTATTCTGTTTCCCTTCCTTGTCCTACTTCTGCTGCGGCTGTTTTTCTTCCTCCCCTCATCTTCCCCCCTCCCCTCCCCCCTCTCCTTACCCGCCCCCCTCCCAGTCCCCACCTCCTGATCCTTCTTGTTCTTCCGTTGCTAATTACTCCTCACCAGCATCACTGTCCTCCCCTTTCATTTTTCTTCTTCTGCTGCTGCTGCTGATGCTTTCTTCTCTTCCCTTCATCATCCTTTTTCTTCTTCCTCTTCTGCTGCTTACTGCTCCTACTCGTACCTGTTTCCCCCCCCCCCCCCTCCCGGCCCCGCCACCTTTCTTTTTCGTCGTCTTCTGCTGAGACCTTGCTGCTGCTGCTGCTGCTGCTGTTTCTTCCCCTCTCCTCCTCGTCCTTGACTGGGCGTAAAACGCGTAGTTACTTACTTACTCCTCCTCGTCCTTGACTGGACGTAAAACGCGTAGTTACTTACTCCTCCTCGTCCTTGACTGGGCGTAAAACGCGTAGTTACTTACTCCTCCTCGTCCTTGACTGGACGTAAAACACGTAGTTACTTACTTACTCCTCCTCGTCCTTGACTGGACGTAAAACAGGTAGTTACTTACTTACTCCTCCTAGTCCTCAATCCTCTGCCGCTGCTGCAGTTGCTGCTTTTCATTTCCTCTCTTCCCCATCCTTTATATTCCGCAGCTTAATATACTCCTCCTAGTCGTCATCATCATCCTTCCTTTACTATCTCATTCTCAGCCTTCTTCTTCTTCTTCGCCCTGATAAGACTAGACGTTAAGATTGAACTGTAAGCCTATTTTCTGTCCTCAGTTTTTACTGCGCTTGTGATTTAGTTCATCTTTTATGTAACACCATCCTGAGCGATGCGTCCCTACATTTAAATATCCATCCATCCAGAATTACGCACCCGCCCTTTTTCCGCGCCTTTTCCTGTTCGAGCATGCATCCATTCAAACGTTTATGCCCGCCATACTTTTGCATTCTACGCCAATCAAAGCTATGCAATTAATTTTTTTTCTCTCCATTTCATAGAGTTTCCAGCAGGACTCCAGCTAGACTCGTTAGGAAAGACGGGTGAATTATGGAACAAGAAATCGAGAACATAAATTCGCGTCTTGAACGTTTTTGCCTTTGAAGTCGGCAGTTTTTTCTTTTTTCTTTCTTCTTCTCTCTCTCTCTCTCTCTCTCTCTCTCTCTCTCTCTCTCTCTCTCTCTCTCTCTCTCTCTCTCTCTCTCTCTCTCTTTGTCGTTTTTTTCTTTTTTTTTTCTTCTTCTATCTTGCAATGGGCTCTTCCTCACTGCAAGTGCGCCATATCCGCTCATTGGATGAGCGGACGAAGTTTCGCCCATCAATACTTATCCTGACATCGCCAGTTGCGCCCGTGGGAGCCATTGGCCGTAGCGCCTTGCCCGTCGTGTGTACATTTTACTGTGATGAGCTGTGAAATATTGATGAAGCAGCAGCCGACTTCGGTGAAATGGGTTAAAGGCGTTCCGAGAGGCTGGTGGCAGACTGAGGCGGGGTGAGACGCAGTTCAGAGAGACTGGGCAAGCGAGGCGGGAGGACATTAACTGCGAGTTGTCACGACATTAGTGCTCCAAGTGAGCGTACCGACGGTGTGTAATGAACCACGGATCCTAATCAACTTTGAAGTGTCGGGTGAGAGGCGTTGTTGCTTCCTTGGTTAAAGTAAGTAAGCGATCGGAGCGAGCTGTACACTAACTTGCCTATCGGCCAGACGTCACGTGACCGTGCTTCGTGGAAAATTGCACTTCCGCAGCTTACAGGGAAGTGGGCAGAGATCTGAAGGCAGGGGGTGGCTTTAGCACTGATGAGCCACTGATAGACTGTCAGGGCACGGGGTCCGGAAAATAACGCATCTGTCACATCTTCATCATCGGCCAATATAGGCAAGTCAGCCTGATCAGCCAGCATGGAATGAGGCAGACGAAGACCAGGAGAGATAGAGAGCCCCGAGCGGAGGGAGGATTGGAAGGGTAAAAAGGGAGGCAGCGAGGCCGAGGGCGAGCGAGTGTGGAAATGGAAATAATTCTGACGAGCTGTCTCCATTCCGACATATCTGCCTTTGATGTGAAGAGGGCAGCAGTGATTGGCCCGCACACTACTTTCCACACACGAGTGAAGAAGGAGATGAGCAGAACACGAGACATCGCTCAGCCACCGTCACAGAAACTGGCTTCCTTGCAGTCTTCGGTCTTCTGCTCCTCACTGTCGAGAGAGAAGAAGATGCGTGGAAAACAAGGAACAGTTGCCACGAACTCTGCGTCAGAAAAGTCAGGAAGAAACTCTTTACTTTGCGTTTGTGGTGGAACCATCAGTGTTAAAGTTTATAATTATGTAGAGGGGAGGAAGGAGTTTTTATTTTTTTAAATCAGTGTGGATAGACAACACGCGAAATATCCCACTCGTACAACTGTGGATATGAAAGGTTTGGGGTTATTTTTCAATGCGTATACATTGTCTTGGTTAAGTATATTGAACCAGTTGGTATTACATACTTGCACTGCATTGAAATTTTAATATCACAAAACGACCCATGTGAATTCTAAACTGTATGCACATTTTTTTAATTTATTTTTTCCATTGCGAATTCCCGCAAGCCCGCATCATGGGCTGAGAATGAGACGTCCACGTGCAAGTTAAAGTGGCACCTTCTCGCCTGTGACGTATGTACCAGAGGTGACACACATGAAGAAGACAGCTAGCTGGTCAACACGGACTTGGCATAACGAGTCACACAATGGCACACTGTAGGAGGAAAACTGCAGGGGGATGAGGAAAACTGCAAGAGGAGGAAGACTGCAGGAAGAGGACGAAAACTGTAGGACGATGAGGAAAAACTGCAGGAAGAGAGAGGGAGTCTGCAGCAGGAGGAGAAAACTGCTGGAAGAGGAGGAAAAACTGCAGGAAGAGGAGGAAACTGCAGGAAGAAAGAGGGAAACTTCAGCTGGAGAAGAAAACTGCAGGAAGAGGAGAATACTGCAGGAAGAGAGAGGGAAACTGCAGCAGGAGGAGAAAACTGCAGAAGAGGACGAGGAAACTGCAGGAAGAGGACGAGGAAACTGCAGGAAGAGGAGGAAAACTGCAGGAAGAGGACGAGGAAACTGCAGGAAGAGGAGGAGGAAAACTGCAGGAGAAGAAAGACTTCTGCAGGAGGAGGCGGAAGAAAAGACTGCCCACAGCTTGATGCTGACTGTGATCTATAGTGTCAGGACGAACGTCAGAAGGCAGCCCCAAGAAGGAAGACTGGGGGGGGGGGGGGGGGGGGGGGCAGTTATCTGGTGCTTTCCATCACTCGATCTGCATCCCCAGTCTGGACGTACCCGCCTGTATTCCGCACTGTAGCTGCAGCCACTCGGCAGTAAATAGTCATAAATATCGGAGTGTTTGATGCATGGAAAACGTAGTCTCAGACCACCCAGTCCCGCCTTTCTTTTTCTGATGGCGGGCGTGTGTGTGTGTGTGTGTGTGTGTGTGTGTGTGTGTGTGTGTGTGTGTGTGTGTGTGTGTGTGTGTGTGTGTGTGTGTTTCAGTTTTGTTTTGTTGTTCTCATAGAATTTCGCTTCGCAGTTAAAGTGAAGCAAGAAGATTCAAGACTAGTGTACTTTACATTCTGGTACTGATCATATTTTGCATGGGCTAGTATTTCAGCTGGTTAGAGCGGGCGCGTTCTGATCCAAGCGAACCTTATTACTGGCTCAGAAGGTTGAGTTCGAATCCCATTAGGGTTAGCATTGATGGCTTTTTGTCCCTAAAAGTGTGTGGTACCGATGTTGGTATAAACACGTTTTTATTATGCACACAACAAAAGGTTTTACACAGGAAAAAACGCTGACTGGACAATGCAAAATGTTGAAACTTATTTGCAGCATTGCCCGATGACAGTTTACAACATACATTTGCTGGCTATCATATCAATCAGTGTTTTCTTTGATGTCTTTTCACAGCAAGGTGATGTTAGATTCCCCCCCCCCCCCCAAAAAAAAAAGAGAGAGAGAGAGAGAGAGAGAGAGAGAGAGAGAGAGAGAGAGAGAGAGAGAGAGAGAGAAGATTTTTTTAAATAGGGAAAAAGTATTTGTTTTTGTTTGTTTGTTCAAGACAGTTATGTCAACAACAAAAAAGAGAAAACAACAACCGATGTTCGGACTGGACGCCGGGGGCTTTCTCGGAGCACTCCGGATTATTTCCTCATCTCTTATTCTCCCGTACTTGGAAGAACTCCCGTACTCTCAACCCTGTTATCATCGAGCATATTTCTGCACAGTAAATAGAACTGTGGTCATATGCACAGGAAGCGGATGCTTACCATTAATAGAGGGTTTCAAAAATGTCAGCCTTGCGGCGCTTTGAACCGATTTTGAAAGCATTTGGGATAATTGCTCCCGTTAGTCTTATTATAATATTCCCCTCTCTCCCTCTCTCTCTCTCTCTCTCTCTCTCTCTCTCTCTCTCTCTCTCTCTCTCTCTCTCTCTCCCCCCCCCCCCCCCCCAAGCGATAAACAGTTAAACACAAATGAGTTGACGCTTGTTTTTTCTTCTTGCTTTTCTTCTATCTCAGTGTTTGTTTTAGCTATCCAAGTCTGCGTTGTGCTTCTGTTTGTAGAGATAGCTGATGTCATCCAAACGGTAAGAGGTTTGTTCGGGTGGATGGGGCGGTCGGGGTGGGTGGGGAGTGAGGGAGGGGCGGGCGGGGGGGGGGGGGGGGGCACTGGTTGCATAAACTAAGGGGTCTCCGTGCGTATCTTTGGGTCACAAGCTGCATCAACGAGACCAATGCAAGAGATCGTGCCGGTGATTGAATTTTGTCGTAGATACGTGGCATGGCTTAACGACGGTTTGACGCTGAGAAACGAGTTGTCTGTTTATGCTGAATAGCGTTAACTCCGTACTCCGCAATGACACCGAGCTCTTTTTCGTTCTAGAGAGTGACGGTGTCATAGAACCTTGACAGCTTGACAGGAAACAGTGGGTTCTCTATGTCTACACACGGTTGGCAGACGGTCCGATCCACTGATACCGTCGCCTTTGTCGCCACTGTCTTACTCCATTCACTCCCCGCCCTCAAGACGTCGCAATTTGTGATGACCTTAGCAACGTGCTCCCCATTTACCCCTAGGACGTCATAATTATGATCTTTCGCTTCAATGCAGACATCTCGTGCATTCTCAGGTGGGGCAAACTTCTTAAAAAGGGCACTCCGAGCGATAATGGGTCTCTTTGTGTGTGGCGGGGGCGGGAAG
>OY757541.1:38430217-38437717 GCA_963584105.1 Alviniconcha strummeri
CGGGAAGGGGTGAGGTGGGAGGAGGGGGACGGGTGCCAGAGGGGGACGGGTGCCAGAGGGGGAGGGGACATTTTGACAATCACTTGTCGTAGTCGAGGCTGTTCTTCGAAATGACTTTCCTTGGGCGTAAAAAAATAAAATAAAATAAAAATGAACTACTACTAAGTACAAGTTACAGAAAATTACACCAACCGTACAGAATCTTCGACAAGGAATGGGTTATGTAACGCCAGCGGTGAAAACTCAACTACAAGTTATAAAAAAATTACAGCAACGGTAGAGAATCTTCGACAAGGAAGGGGTTATGTAACGTCAGTACGGAGGCTGGGGGGGGGGGGGGGGGGGGGGCGCTCTCTCACTTGTCCTCCGTCGCGGCCCAATCCCAAAGTTCTTGATTTCTTGCAGACAATACATCTTAATTCACACGCAAACCAGTCCCGCCACTCGCAACATAAATAGGCGGCCAGCCGGGCTGCAGAAGCCCACAGAAGCGAAGACTGCATAGTACTTTCTACAGGCTCAGCAGCGAAGACTGTGATCACGACGGTGTTTGGCAAGGTTTGGTTGGTTAAATGTGTTTAACGCCGAGTTGTCTCCGGCGAGGTACTGGCGGGGACCGAGGTCCCAGGAGGTAGGAGAAGAGGGAGACTATACCTAACACTACACTGTCACCACCAGGATAGAGAGCCGGTTTAGTCTAGCGGTAAGGCGGTAGGTTGGTAAGCGGAAGGACCTCGGTTCGATACCGCTTCGGCTCTCCTTTCTCTTCAAAAGTTGTGGTTTGTGGACACTGTCTTGTGACTTTGCCATTCACAATTAATGAAACATTAAAATGGCTCTCATCGGTGCCCATCTTAATGCAGGTCATTCTGGTGGTGAGAGTGTAGCGGTAGGTATATACTCTCCCTCTTACCCCACATCCATACCCCTTCCCCCCATTCTCCCCGTCCCTAATAAGCCTTATGGTTTCTGTGGACGTTAAGCACCATGTTTACCACCAGAATTTCTGCACTAGTGTAGAAAGTGGTGTCGTCCATTTTAATGTTCCATTAAATGTGAGGGCACCGTTACAAGACGGTGTCCGTAAACACATTTTGAAGATAAAAGAGAGCCGAAGCGGAATCGAACCTAGATCCTTCTGCTCACCAGC
This sequence comes from Alviniconcha strummeri, assembly GCA_963584105.1. Lineage (NCBI taxonomy): Eukaryota > Metazoa > Mollusca > Gastropoda > Provannidae > Alviniconcha > Alviniconcha strummeri. The sequence continues at coordinate 38,431,368 of OY757541.1, forward strand.
CTAACGCCTTACCGCCAGGCCAAACCGACTCACGCGTGGCAAGGTGGAAGTGAAGGGTCCACCCCCAGATGAAACAGTGGAGCTCTCAGGGCAGCGTTCAGCGACGTGTGGCTGGTGTGAGGAAGCTGATAGGGAAGGCGTGTTGTAAAGACACTCAGCTTGTCGCGGTGTCTTGGTCACGATACACACCATTTGTCACTACAGTCCGGCCTCGGAAGAACACAGACGTGAAGGCTCTTCTTCTTCTTCTTCTTCTTCTTCTTCTTCTTTTTCTTCTTCTTCTTGGGTGGGGGGTGGGCGGAGGTGGGGGGTATGGGGGTTGGGGGATGACAGTTGTAGACACAGGCCTATCAGACCAAGTACCATCAAAGACCACAAGAACCAGAACACTGAAGCACAGTTCGTAAGAAACAACTCCACAGCTTTGAAGTTGAACTTGGAAAGACAGAGGAGTACAAAAACAGTTTCCTACCCAGGACTGTGACAGTGTGAGAGACTGAAACAGCCTGGATGAATCTACACTCTTTGCCGAGCCGACTGAGGAATTCAAAAACCTCCTCTCGACTCATGACCGAAACTAAGACAGAACCGACTGTTTTAGCCGTTATTTAACATTTGACTTTTGAGGGGATAATTTGTGCTCTCCCCATTTATGTTTCCTCTGTTGACGTATATGCCAGATGTGATCATGTCACTAACGGTGTCAACGGCTTTCTACCCTCGTCCTGCGGGGCTGACCTCAACGATCAATCCAGATCTAGATTTCTTTTTAGGAGTTTTGGTGGAGTTTATGTACTTTGTATTTTACTCACATGCCAGGTTACATGATTATATTGGCTGACTGACGAAAGGTGCAGAGCAAAACTCTGCTTATGCCAGTAACACAGATGTATTTAGGTCTCAAATTTTAGTTTCCGAAACTTGAAATAACTAACTCTTATTTCTTAGCACGGTTTGCATGCATGTTGTACACACGCAGACCATCCTGTATATGTCATCTATGCGTTTGGGCTTGTACTCACCATTCAACATGAACTATGTCATTGAGAAACAGCAGAAGCATGCAGTGCTTATTGGCGAAAAGCGACTAAGCCCTCATTACTTCCGGAGATTGAAAGCAATGAAGCAAATTGATCGGCCATTCGGCGTAGCTGCTGCAGACACTCATTGTAATATATGTATCACAGAATCGGCCGTTCCTTTCTGGGAAGCACTGCATTTGCACTCACTCCTCCACTCTCTGACTTATTGCAGTCTCCCTTTCCCCATCGCCTGCCTGCCTGTGGATCTGGCGGATCGCGGGTGACGGGGGTTCGGAGACATGATTAGTTGGGTCGAGATGTGATTTTCTGGCATTTAGTCTGATCTGGCACTCGGTCGGCCCCTAGAATCAATCACCCTCAGCAGCGCGAGGCGAGCGGCACGACAACTCCGCTTCTCTGATCCCACTCCCCTGCCCAATGATAAAAATGAAAAAAAGAAAGAGACCCCGGCCCAATACAATTGCACTGCTGGCTGTTTGTCCTCATCGGCGCCTTATTGATGGACGGTTCCATGGCTCTGATCCGATCAGGTGACAATGTGCTTCCTCCCCTTTTCCTTCGGTGTTTAAAAGCGAACCTTTCACGCTCTTGCTCCATCCATTGCCTTCTCCTTTCGTTGGGGTTCTCGTATCTGTCGCAGCACGTTAAGCCCACACTACCGAGCCGGGAACGAATTGGTTCCTTGTAGGCAAAATGTGCAGCAATTGGATTGGTTCCGTATTTTAGCATCGCCCTGTCGAGCTTTGTTTGCCGAAGGAAGGATACTTCCCAGAGGAGAGGATCTCTTCATCAAGGCGTTCGCACTGCTCTTTGCGAATCGATCAGCTGGAGGCGCTGTTGGTGTAGGTACGTGAAGTGGAGGGCTCCTCCGGGGGCCTGATTCAATGAAGGCGATGAGCGCAGGGGACCCGCGGGACCGCCAACTGACAGTCGGAAGGGGAGACGGCTTTCCACCCTCGTCCTGCGGGGCTGACCTCAACGATCAATTCTCCGCAGCTTTCAAGCCCAATACTTAACTCCTTTTCTTTCTTCTCCCTCCCTCTCTCTCTCCCTCTCTGCCCGTTTTTTATTTTATTTTATTTTTATCTCCCCCCTCCTCCCTCTCTCTCTCTCTGCACTGCTACACCGGCTTTTGTTCTGGGGATAAGGTTTAGATTCAAAGAAAAGAGTTAATGCTGCAAGCCAGGTCTGATTCTTTGCTGCATTTCAAAAAGACTGGGCTGTGTGAAGTGGGTCGGCGAAAAACCCCAACCGATTTCTGACTCGTCTTACGACTTTTGAACACGAACACCGTAGTTCAGTTTCTTGATGGCGGTTTTGGAGTTGGAGAACAAGAACAGAGCACCGCCAGTTGAGATGAGGGCCTGTAAGGGTGTTTGTGTGAAGCTGCCTCAAGGCCCTCTTGTCAAGTTCTGCAAAATTCTAGATTTATTGTTCCGCACTGACATACAACCCATGAGCTGAGACTAGTCTGACCCCCAAGGGAGCAAGGTGTTGACAGGTGCACTTTGCACACACCGCCGTTCACGATCCGGTATCTGATGAAGGTGACTGTCAACAGCAAATATAGTAGTAGCTATTTATTATGAAGAGTTAGGAGAAAAACACGGCTGATGACGACGTTCAGCCCGAGAGGATAATATTATATTGTTGTTTTGTAAATAGAATGTCAAAAAATTTAGAAAGTAGTAATTATTACACGTATTCTTTGCTTCTGTTTCTCACTTGTCTTCCGTGTCTTGAACTGTTGTGCACGTATAGATACTGGCGGAGTTTGAAAAAAGAAGAAGAGTATTATTACTGTTATTGTTATTATTATCAAGCGGTCAACAGACAGTCACCACCGCTACGCCAGGAACTGATGCCACTGCCAGTAAGGCAGCAACAGCTGTGGTTCAACATGTAGAAGCACCTTGGCCCATCGCCGATACAGTAACGCAGCCCCGAAGGCATCAGGCCACCGCAGCCCTGTAACTGGATGAAGTTAGCAGCTTGGAAAGGAAGCGACGAGAAGTGAAATTAGCAGCAACAACCGCCCGCCTCGGGATCAATGGTGACTGAATGCTTGGCCGGTCTGTATCAATGGGCTGATGGTCGACAACTCGACTGCAGATAATTAGACATTGATCTTTCCTGGATAGGCTGGGCGGCGGGGGAGAAAATCTCCCAATGAAAGATTTGTCGAAGATATTTTCTGCAGCTGGATTCATTTCCGGTCCGTTTAAATACTAGTCCGAGGGCTGACCGAGGTTTGGACGGGTGAGTGCTTTCGCTGGGCCTGAAAGGCGTTGCCGCCGTTTAACATTCTTGGTTTTGACGACCCCAACACATCAGGTGTGATTGAGGAGTGGATTTTCAGTCGTGGAAGCCGTTTAAATCCAACAACTACGGTGTTTAAAATCGATTTGCAGATTTATTAATGAATCTTCTGATCTTCGTCTCACACACACACACGCACGCACGCACGCCTGGTCTTGCATAGGAGAGGATGGTTTGGAGAACGGACTGTAAAGATATGAGTATGGTTCTCTTTAGAGATACGTTTAAAAAACCTGCTTCTTCTTCTTCTTCTTCCCTTGCATGTTCACGGAAGATGTTGTCTATCATATTGTTTACGTTTGGTAATTGAAGGTAAAGAATGGTTGAAATGCAAGAGAGACAAAAGTGAGTGTGCTTCTTGTCATGTTCTTGTTTCCCGATGCGAATCTTAAAAGTGAAGATTTCAAAGAGAAGGCGTCGGCACCTGAGAGAGGTCTGACTGATGATGACACTCAACCCGAGAGAAGTTCGTTCAAAAGCGGGACTAATTGACTCGGGGAAAGCCAGGCTGGATTTTTTGTTTGTTTTGTTTTTTGTTTTTGTTTGTTTGTTTGTTTTGTGTGTGAGAGGATTCTGGAGGGGAGGGAGGGAGGGGAGGAGTGTGGTTTGGAAGGGGGGGGGGGGTGTTGTTCTTAAAAAGAAAAAAGGTATGCTCATCAGCAGACTGGCAAGAGCAATTGCAGGGTCTTCTGTGGCTTAGCTAAGCGTGTCTGCGGGATTGCCTGTTGAGGGCTCACTGTCACTGGGTCTAGCCAGGAAATTGCAGAGGTCTACATTACTCTCTGTCAGTTTGTCGGTCTGTCGGTCTGCCTGCTTTTTCTCCCCCCCCCCCTCCTCTGTTTGTCCTTCACACACACACACACACACACACACACACACACACACACACACACACACACACACACACACACACACACACACACACACACAATAATAATAATAATAATGTACATTTATCATGTGCTCATCAACGCCCTGAGCGCTCACATGATACATATTAACCTTAATGTGATATTCTATACACATGTATAGTCCTACCAAAACAATTTACATAAAGTAATACAAAAAAACTCTCACACACACACACACCATGCCAACAGCAGCTTCGTGTTGATGTGATTATTTGTAATAATGAGTAATATTCTGGCATTGTCATTAATTCTTTTGATTTTATTCAAGACGCCGTTATTTCACAGGCACAGTTAAAAGTTAAAACTGTTAACACAATTGCTGTAGATGATACGTCCAACCAGTACGCATGAATTTAAGATTTCCACTCAAAGTACTGTTGATAAGAGTACTGGAAGCTGATAAATGCAATTTTTACCGCCTTATACATACACTCAGCACCCGGACCGAAACGCCGAGCCCACAGCAAATGGGCCCACGGCCCGATTCTGATGTCCTGCGCTGTGAAATCAATTACCAGGGCCACGAGGACTACTTAAAAGCTCTCAGAGGATCTACTGATCGTTTATTCCATCCATATCCCTGTTTATTGCCATCCATATCCACAGAATGCTCACAGGTTTTCCCCGCCTGCAAAGGTCAGACGTTTCTGGCTCAGGGCAGATGCGGTAACGAGACTATATCCCACAAGAAGGATACGTGGGGCCGACACTAGTGCAATCACTGCAAGGAGCAGGGTGTCAGTCTGAAGTGGTACGTGATACGTCGATGGGCCGACTGCGCACTGTGCACGGATGAGTTTGGCAGAGTTTCGACAAATAAAGTTGGGAGAGATGAGTCCTGATAATGATTGTGCAAAGGTCGTGCTGCTTTATACACACAAAGAAAATACACTGACAGGAAGGCCAGTTGCCAAGGCAAATGTATTGAGGTGTGTGAAAAGAGGAACGGAGGAGCACGTCCCGCTGTACGCTGCCCTTCCTGCAACGGTGGCTGTGGAGAAGACAAGCTTTTTCTGCCTCGCTTTTTGTATCCGAGTCAACAAACACTGGCGCAGCCTCTGTTGTTCTTGTGTTTATCGGCCGTTAAACATTTGTTTGCTCTTATTTGCCGGGGTACCAGAATTAGCGCGCGTTTTCGTGTTCTTTTGATAGATGTCATAATGTTTGATGTTCGACAGAGTGCTGCTTTCTGTTCGCGGTTGTAAAAGGTACCTTCAAGGTGGGCCGCACTCGCTCACCGCCGCATTCCATTGCCTCGTGCCTACATGGACAGTGATGTTTATTTTCTGTAGTTATTGCCGCCTGCGTTCCGGACCGAGCAGTTGCATTCAAGCAAGAATCAATAACACCCTCGTGCTCACAGCCCCCCGTCGTCTTCCCTCGACACCACACGATGCTGTCGGACCTCCGGATCGAGTCACAGGCACTCAAACACTCGAGAAGGGCCGGTCGTGGCGGAGTTGATTGTTGTTGTAGGCCTGCCCAAGTACTGATTATAGTCTTCTTTCGGCTCTGCTTACCGCTTCTTCTTTTTTTCTTTTTTTCTTTCTTTTTTTCTCTCCACGGAATGCTTTTGTACATTTCGGTCTGATAAGTTCGCGAGAGATTCTTAAAAGCCTCGTGCAGGTAATTCCGCCTTGTTTGAGAAAATGAGAGACAGACAGACAGACTGACATGCAGACAGACAGAGAAACAGACAGAGACAGAGAGATGCAAAGGGAGAAGACCCACGTGTAATGTAAAGGGAAAGCAGTGCACACGAAAGGGAGAGAAGTGTAGACACGAAAGCGATCAAACGCCGTTGCAGCTCGTGTTATGACTTGCGTGAGTAGTTATGGAACAGTTAGTCCACTCGGGTACCAGACGGCCAGTGCTGAGAGGGTGTAATCACACAAAGACAAGCCATATATCTACCTCAGACGTTTGTGTTGGGTGGGGGTGGTGGAGGTAAATATGGGAGGTTATGGGTCTTTGGGCTAGAGGGTGAGGGTGTTGGGACTGACGTAGGTACAAGGGAAAGCTGTTAGATTAGTGCGAAGTTGTGCTGTGTCGGTCATTGTGTCACCGTGCCCTGTGC
>OY757541.1:38442717-38459856 GCA_963584105.1 Alviniconcha strummeri
GTTCCCAAGAGGCTTCCACTTGGGAAAAGTGCCACGACCATCGTCACCGCATACACAGGCATCCAGCAATGAAGGCTCCACTACTCAGTCTGCGCTGTCGCAATAAAGAACCCGGCAAGCACAGGGTTTGAAGGAGCAACACTTAGGATAACGCTCACAGCAAGACACTTGTCAGAAAAAGGTGTATTATAAGTCCTTGGCGTATTTCCGATGATTGCAACACGGAGGAGGTGGAGGTCATGACAGATTGGTTGCTTTGACTGACTGATGGCGTAGGCCATACGTTTTAATCTAATCGGGCATCGTAACAGGTGATGAGCGTAGAGTTGTCGACACTGATATGTTTGGTGTGGTGACCTTTGTTGACCGAGACGTTGATTGCTGGGACGAGTTATCTATATATATTTTGCAGTATTAGCTGTTTGGCATTATCAGTTACGTCTGTACTTCTGCCATTCATCCACCGTTGGTTTTTACAAGGTTAGTTATTAGTTCTTGATTTTAACGTCCCTTCAACCGCATATATGGACACATACCTCAGTGCAAACTGGACTAAAGGTCTGCAAGCGTTATGGAAAACTCCGAGAAGTTGAAGTGTCAAATAGTCAGTCTCGATTTAAAGTTCAGTTAAATTGTATAGGATGCAACAAATTTATGAACAAATAACAAAATCTACTGAATTTAGTCACGAAGTTTTAAATGGAACCGACACTTTCAAAAACAAGAAGTATTCCAATAGGTCTGTGCATTATGTATACATAACAGTTCATTGATCAGCCGGCTGGAGGATCCAGTGTGTGTTGGGGGGGGGGGGGAGGGGGGAGGTAAAGAGACAGAGTAAGGAACGGTATTTATGTTTTTATACACACTTTATATGTTTACACACGCACGCACGCACGCACGCACGCACGCACGCACGCACTCACTCACACGACCGCCCCTACCTCCCCTTAGGAAAGACGTCCACTCGGGCAAACAAACAAAACATGACCGCTAAAAAGGAAACTGACGAACTTGTTTAGCTATTATCTTTCCGACATGACAATGGGGCCAACAGAAGAAGAAGAACATAACGAACGAACGAACAACAAACACACGCCGTACACAGCTGAGCTCCCGTTCCAGAATTGGACAGATTGTATCACCACAAAGAAGTAACTACGGTTTTTCTTGTTTATCGACTTTTCCCCTCACGCCTTACCCATTGCATTAGCACGGGACTGCACACGGCCCCTCGCGTTCCGCTCTAGTGTGGGCCGTGCACGTCCAAACCGTACACCACAACGCCCCTTACCTGCAGAAAGAGAGCAGTCATTACTATTCATACTCAGGCGCTAGGTAATTGCTTGTCTGCGAGCCCTTGTTCCTCAGCGCAGATGGGAGGCACATGGCTGGAAAGAATTTAGTGTACATGCTTACTACAAGAACCGTCAAGTTATTGGTCTGGCGTTTAGGCCCATTTCTGTCGCTGTTTTTTCTTCTTTTTTTGTTCTTCTCATCTTCCCCAGCGAGTTTCAAACCGTGCGGAGAACGACACAACAAACAGAAGAATGCAGCCGAAGAAGCGCAAAAATCCTGCAGGAGAAAGGGAAGGAGGAGGGGGAAGCAGAAACGTAGAAGAAAAAAAGACGATAGAAAAGAAGAGGAAGAAACAGCAAGAGGAGGTGAAAGAGAACAATGAGGAGGACGAGGGGTTGGTTAGTTGCTGGATTTTAACGTCCCGTCAAGCGCATTGGGTGACCTCGTCAGGACGAGGGAGGAAGGTGAGGGTAAAAATGAACTAGGTGAAAGTTGGGGATGAGCTAACCAGTTAGCGAAAGAAAGGTGACGAGAGCGTGCCACGAGACCTCGAAATGCAGGTCAACCAATCAACAACAGAAAGGAGGCGAGAGCTAGAGCGTGCTACGAGACACCGAAATGCGGGTCAGCTCTCCAGACTTGGCAGTGCTGCACCACGAACTCTGCAGGTCAAAATCATAACCCGTGGCTTTCCACGCCGCTGCTTCTTTCGAGGGGCCTGGGGGAAAGGGGGGGGGGGGGGGGGGCGGCAGTCTGTACTATAACAAAATAACAGCGATAAAGCAGGCGACACGACTGAATGGAAATGATTAGTCTTTGTAGGCCTGGTCGTAGGAATAATATTGGGGGAAGGGAGGGTGGAGCTCCTGTATAGCTGTATGCCAGTGGGGGAGGTTGGGAGGGGGGGCAAGATGACAAGCTGTGGATATTTGTGTGTGTGTGTGTGTGTGTGTGTGTGTGTGTTGTGTGTGTGTATGTGTGTGTGTGTGTGTGTGTGTGTGTGTGTGTGTGTGTGTGTGTGTGTACGAGAGAGAGAGAGAGTGGAGGGGGGATGAGGAAGAAAAAAGCCTAAGGTGTACAGTGGCTGGTGTCCAGAGTGAGGTGCGTGCACGGCGGGGACCATTTTCCCGTCAAAGATGAGTGAGTGGTGCGCCATTAGCGGCTTGCCGGAGACAAGATGGAGAGGGTCGGCGGTCAGGGGGACAGGCCTGTCACCCACCTTGCCCTTTACCTGTTGTCTGACAGCCTTGAACACGTCGCTGTACACCGGGGAAAACGACACCCTTCTTCCCTTACCTCTCTCTCGGGTCTTTTGCTCCGTTCCTTTCCCGTTTCGCTACCTTTTCTCATGAAATCCATCCCGAGCACCTGGGTGTTCCGTGCAAAGATGGAGGAGGGTAGGGTGACTGAAAATGAGGCTGCGGGATTGTGGCTAGCTTTGCACGTTTCTGCCAAATTTGCACGTGAGCCCTCTAATTCATTTTCGTACGCCGAGACATGGGTGGAAACACAATAGGCATCGGGGGATTAGATACCTGTGGCGGATTTCGGCGAGAAGAAGACGATAGTGGTCCAGGATTAAGGTTGAAATCTGATAACAATCGGGAGAGATGAAAATGGTCGTTATTTTGTGAAAGGAATCCACAGAAGCTTGATAACGAGGTTCCGGGATGCCGGGTTTCGGTCGGCGGAAAGGAGGTGCCGGCCATTGTTGTATCGGCTGAACCGTCGTATTTATTATTTGTATCACGTGAGAGCGACCAGGCGAAAGAGAGTTATCTGTAACTGTAGCAGCTGTTTAGCCACTATTTCATCTGTCACCATGCCAACATCAAGGTACCAGTGGGGGAGAAATTGAAGGCAAATTCTCAGTCACGCGCGACTGAAAAGACCTTTCTTTACAAAACATTTTTTAATTTTTTATAAATGTATTGTTTTGCTTGTGAACAGTATCACTTTCTTCACTTTACTGCACCAATTTGCACAGTATTTTCTATGTGACCATTATGTTCCATTTTACTGTACGAGTTCGCACAGGTTTCTCATGTCCCTGACGATGTGATGCCTACGTTTTGTTTATGTTTATGCGGCGATCGAGAAGAAGTTTACGTTTATTAAGGTTCCCCTTTCCTGTGGTCGCTGTCTTGGTGATACCAATGATGATGATGGTGATAATGATGATGCGCTATGACAGGCTGTTTGATACATCGCTTTGACTTGGACGAGCTGTTAGTGCGGCTATGCAGAAGTAAGTAAGTAATTTGGTCTTTTACGCCCAGTCAACCATTACGTTTATATCAGGGCGAGGCTATGCTTGTGGAATGACCGTCCACAGATCCCATACCTGACTCACTGCTCTTGGCCCAGCTAAGTCAGACTCGTAGTGGGCGCAGTTAAAACTTAACGATCCCGTGTGCGCACGTTTGTGTAAGCCTCGCCCGGTATCCTACACCATCTTCGAGGTAGGGCCCCCCCCCCCCCCTCCTGCCTCCCTCCACCCCCCGCCCCCACCCCCACCCCACCCCCCACCCCTGGACACACACAGAGGATACTCTGGCAAACACCGCGCACCATGCCCGCTCATTCGCAACCATTCACAGATACGTAATGGAAAAAGCACCTTTGGTTTAATGCCTTGCTAAGGTAGGTTTAGAGTTCCTCTGGAGCAGTGTCGAGTTCCCGGCGAGGGCTTTAATGGCGAATAGACTGCCATCGTAACAATCGGAATGACTCGGAGTTTGGCCTTCAAGAACAAAAAGCCGCCATTAGCCTGCCGCTCTCTGTCTGTCTGTCTATCTCTGTTTGTCTGCTAGTGTGTGTGTGTGTGTATGTATGCCAGTGTGTGTGTGTGTGTGTGTGTGTCTGTGCATGCGCGCACTTCTTTTTGTCTTCCATCTTCTTCACATCTGCACCCATTGCTGCTCTGACAAAAAGTTTGCATTTTACGTTTTGTTTTGCTTTTTGTTTTTTGTTTTCATTCTCGGCTGGCAAGTTCATTGTAGGATCACTAATGCTGGCGTTACCAACTTGCGATGCTGACTCATGAGGGATTTAATCACAACAAGTGGGAATTACTAATGTGGCCTCAGTGTAATAATCACCGGGATGGTATTTTCGGGACTTTAAAAGAAGCGCAATACATGGACAAATTTAGTGGCTTCGGTCTGGTAAAAGGAAACATATGGACTTCACGGTTCACATGCTTATGATACGGAATTGCAAATAAAAGTATGCCAAATAAAGGTTACGAATCGTGTGATGCTGTGTGTGAACTGCACATAAAATCACAGTACAGCGTATCAGTTGCAATAATTATAGGAAAAGGAAGGTGGAGAAGGGTGGAGAAAATAAAGAACAGAAAAAAAGCAAGCATAAAAATTAAAAAAAGCCAATACGTACTTCTTCTTTTTCTTGCCTAGCGCGCCTCAGACCCAGATCGTAAAGCGAATAAGTCGGGCTTCAAAGTGATCTGCTTGTTAATTGTTAATGTGCTTTGTGTGCAACGTCTGGGCTACGAGCGGAAAGAGCAATTCTTCGAAGTTCTTGGCGCCGAGTGAATGTGGACAAAAGTCCTTTATCTTTTTTGTAACGGTGCCTATGCGATTGTGTGATGTGCGTTCGCGCTGGTGTTGGTGTAGAGTGGTGTACATCGTCATGAATACTTATTTTTAAGAAAGAGTTTTACTTTGTATATATTTCTACATAATTATTGTAACTACTTTGTATTGTTGTACTTTCTTGGGTGGGGTTGTTGTGTACTTTATTGATATGAATGTCTTTGGTAGCTTTAGTTTGTGAAAATGTACATGTATGCACTGTGTGCAAACTTTCCCTTCTGTAGAGTTTGTACTGTTGGTGCAAACTCCTTCTAAGAATCGTCTCGAAGACTTGCTAAACTAACCAGAGCGATTGTTTTTAGAACGTTGTTTCATGTAAGTATGCACGAAAAGTAAAAACTGGAAGAAAAGTCTTATTATGATGTGCTGTATAGACAAAGAAAAAGCAGTTTGCCAAGGATATATTTCATTTTATTACGAGGGCCGACGGGTATGGAACAGGTTAAAACTATAGTTTTAAATACCACTGCATTGTATGTATATACACAGAGAGTTAATAGAATTTTTAGTCGAGTAAGATTTTATTTTACCTATATGAATACAATAATCAATAAACCAGTTGAGTATGCACTGACATGGGGAATAATCCGGTAAGCAAGTCTGCTTACTACACGCCTGAAAATTCAGGCTGGCAAATCCTAGTCTTCCCGAAAGCGAGACAGCGCTAACCTGAGAACGGACGCGCTCGGAACAGCGTGTATCTGGGCACACACACCTCCTGGTATTTAGAATTTTCTTCAACAGCAATAATGGAAACAGCATTCCCAGAAGCTGACACAGAGGTAGGGGGAGAAAGGGGGGAAGGAGGGGTGGGAGTGGGAGGGGGGGATGTTTTGTCTTGTGGGCTAAGTAGAGTTTTATCGTGGCACTCGCAGAGATGGAGCCGAGTTTGAATGAAGCCGTTTCTCCGTTTTCTCATCAGAAGTATTGTGTTCGCTGGGGCGAAGAGTCTTGATTGAAATAGTGTGATCGGTTTTGTTTGCGTTGGCAAACGTTGGCAAGGAGAGGCTGGCTGAGGTGATTGGAGAAAGACGAAGAAGCAGCAGAATTAGAGTGAAATAAAAATGATGTAAGAGGAAAAAAACAGACACACGAAACCTAAACGGGAGCTATGTAAACAGAAAAAGAGTGACATTCTAAAACATAGCAGAGGTTTTTCTTTCTGTCCTTGTTGAGATCGCGGTGGTAGTTTGTTCATTTCCTGTTTATCGTTGTTGTTTGTGTATCGACTGTTCATTTCCTGTTTATCGTTGTTGTTTGTGTATTGACTGTTCATTTCCTGTTTATCGTTGTTTGTGTATCGATTGTTCATTTCCTGTTTATCGTTGTTGTTTGCGTGTCCGTTGTTCATTTCCTGTTTATCGTTGTTGTTTGTGTATCGATTGCTGTGCGTTGTCGGTTTTGTTTTGCTGTGTTTTGGTGGCGGTACTATTGTTGTTGTTGCATTTACGTAAATTGGGTCTGAAAATAACAATAAGGTAAATAATTTACTCTCTGTCTGTGTCTGTCTGTCTGTCTGTCTGTCTGTCTCTCAGTCTGTCTCTCTCTCTCTCTTTCTCTCTCTCTCTCTCTCTCTCTCTCTCTCTCTCTCTCTCTCTCTCTCTCTCTCTCTCCCCCCCCCCTCTCTCTCTCGCTCTCTCTCGTTTCTTTCAGTTCAGCTTTGGCACATTCACTTCTCCCCCCTTCTCTGTCTAGAATTTTCCTACCTGCTGTACCTTCAGCTTATGTACCTGTCTGCATCAGCATCAATGCTTTCAGCAAGACAAGGCTTGTCCATTTAGCTGATTAACGTCCAAACTGACCACCTGCGCCCAGCGGGGGCAAAACTGACCAATCTGTTTATGCAGTACACTAATGCCGAAATCGCCGGCCAGTCAGGGAGACAGGGGCGTGGGTTTGGTTTCATCACCCAACGCCTGCACTGTAAACAAAGCAGTCTAGACCTGCCTCGTTTGCCGTGGAGTTATCAGCTCATGGTGCAGTTCAGATACTTGACGTCACAGGAAGCAGAAGGCATGTTTTGCTAATTGTCGGATAGGTCTGTTGATCAGCTATTAAATTCTCGTGTTTTGCTTTGGGTTGAATGGTGCCGGGAGGTGGACGCTTGTAATGCGAGTGGCCGGGAAACCAAGTACAGTGTAGCGTTCACGAAAGGAGCCAGTAGAGCTCAGCTGACATCAAACATGTAGCAAAGGGCACAGCAACAGAGACATGAATCGCCAACAATAGCTATCACCTGGCATGCATGTAACTACGAGGTACATGATTAAAAATACACCTGGGTCACATTCAGATCTTTGGTGTTGACCCTCAGTGCTGTTTGTGCTGTTATGAGTGTTTTACCTGACATCTTCAGTCCTTAACACAATCCGGAGTTGACACTGGGTGTTGTTCGTGACGTTTCGTGTCTTCTAGCTGAAATCATCAGTTCTTAGCAAGTTGATGTGACGATGAGTGTTGTTTGTGGTGTTCGAGGTGTTGTGTCTAAAGTTTTTAGTACTTCGCAACTCAGTGTTGACGATGATGGTTGTGTGTGATGTTGTACCTGGATTTATTTTATGATAGGTTTTATTTTAAGGCTGCTGTTGTTTGAGTGTAATTTCCTGACATATGTTGTTTCCTTGATAATCGCAAGATAAGTCTGATACCACTTATATGAAAAGACTTTAAGTAAAAACGAAGAAGAAGAACCTGAAGTTTTCAGTTCTTCACGACCCTGCGTTGACTATATTCGCATGTTTGTGACTGTGCTGGTGTTCTGGCTGAAGTCACCAGTTCTTTTCTCACAGTGCTTACAATGAGTGTTGTTTGTGACGGTGCTGGTGTTCTGGCTGGAGTCGCCAGTTCTCTGATCACAGTGCTGACGATGAGTGTTGTTTGTGATGGTGCAGGTGTTCTGGCTGAAGGACAACGTGGAGCTGAACGTGCAGCAGGACATCAACTTCATCATCTCCAGCGAGGGCAGCCTCATCATCAACCAGGCCCGTCTGCAGGACACGGGCAACTACACGTGCGGAGCCACCAACCAGGCCTCCCGCCGTCTGTCCGACTCGGCCAGCCTCCTCGTCTACTGTGAGTCGTCTGGCCTTGTCGCCTTTGTTGCTGTCTGCATAGAAGGAGGGGGGAGGGGACGGAGGGAAGCGGGGCGTGGGGGGGGGGGGGAAGTAGGGGAGAGGGGTAGATTTGAATTTATATTTGTATAGTCTTTAATCAATAGGTTTATGCGTAGACACAGTGTGCGAGCTCGAAGTCACGAATTTGGACACACACACACTCACTCACTCACTCACACACACACACACACACACACACACACACACACACACACACACACACACACACACACACACACACACACACACACACACACACACACACACACACAGAAGCGCCATGGCTTCCACCGACTGGAGCTGGAAGCGCCCATATTTAAAAACAAAAGTGTGGAAAAGAGGTCTGATGCGAGTGGGGAAGAAGAAGCGAATTATTCGCAGCTTCAGAAACCACAGATCAAGAAGGGTGCAGACGCTGTGCACGGTTTTTCTTTGTGCGTTCTGTGCCTGCGTTTCTTTTTCTTCGGTCTCTAACAAGACATGTGATGAGCTGCAGAAGGATTTGTGGGTAGGCGAAAACCCCAGAGAGGCTGCAAAGCGACGGGAAGGCAGGGAAGAGAGGGGGCGCAGGGTGGGGGGGGGGGGGGGGCGGTATGGAGGGGGGTGTCGAACAGAAAACATTATTTTTCAGAGTTCGGTATAGAAAACACTGGTTGGTGTCGCTGTATTTTCATGGACCTTGGTAGAGATATAGGGTATAGACTCATAGATACTGAAGTGCTCCTGTAGTAGTCCATAGACACTACAGCGCTCCCGTCGTAGGGTCTGTAGACACGGGAGTTTAATTCCACCTTGATCACCTCGATGTATCGCTTCTACAACGTGTGTGTGTGTGTGTGTGTGTGTGTGTGTGTGTGTGTGTGTGTGTGTGTGTGTGTGACGGTGTGTGTGTGTGTGTGCGTGTGCGCGTGTGTGTGTGTGTGTGTGTGTGTGTGTGTGTGTGTGTGTGTGTGTGTGTGTGTGTGTGTGTGTGTTCATGTGTGTGTTCGTGCGTTGATGCAGTGGATGGAGGGTGGTCACCGTGGACGGAATGGTCGGAGTGCTCAGCTTCCTGCGGCAAAGGCAAGAAGCGACGGACCCGCACCTGCGATAACCCCGCCCCCCTCAACGGCGGTGCCCCCTGCATTGGGGAATCCCAGTCCTTCGTCGACTGCACCTCCCTCTGCCCAGGTGAGTCGGCTTCCATTCCTTCAACCCGCCCCAGCCTCGCTCCTTTCTCCACTGCCTCTGTCTCTTTCTCTCTTCTCCTGGTCGTGTTACAAATGACTGGAGTCCCTGTCCCTTTCTCTCTTCTCCTGGTCGTGTTACAAATGACTGGAGTGTTTTGGGAAGACATCGTTCTCGTAGTAGTCTCTTCAGTTGGTCCTTTTTATATATATAGAGAGAGAAAGAGTCGGAAGTGTTTTTCGTGTGTTATTCTGTTACGGCGTTCCGTATTCCGTACCGCCTTTTCAGTTTGTGGTTAAGGCGTAGGGTAGGATTTTTGGTCCTGATGGAACATTTTGTTGTATTGGTACTGTGTGTGTGTGTGTGTGTGTGTGTGTGTGTGTGTGTGTGTGTGTGTGTGTGTGTGTGTGTGTGTGTGTGTGTGTGTGTTCACGGGTTCCGGGTATACACATACACACAAAATGGCTGATGTTTTTTGTGACGGTTGTGTAGTTTTTTTTTTTTGTGTGTGTGTGTGTGTGTGTGTGTGTGTGTGTGTGTGTGTGTGTGTGTGTGTGTGTGTGTGTGTGAAATTTGTAAGTAAAAATAGTTGTTTTTTAGGCGGGATGATTTTTTTTTCTTTGCTAAGAAAGAAAGATTTGAACCATTTGTAAAATGGATGTATAACAGCAGAAATAAAATTGGGACCCTGTGTAGAGTGCGTTTGGCACGTAAAACAAACCTGGAACGTCGATCGATAGAAAACCCAACTCGTCAGATCAAACGCAGCGCTTCCTTTGTCATCGGGCGCTGAAATGGGTCGATGCCAGCGTATCAAGGCGTTGTTGACAGTGTCTTACCACTGACTGGTTCAGCAAATCAAACAAGTCGATCATGTCCGTTTGGACTTGGGCTTATCGTGTGCAAAGGGCAGCAGTGTCATCCAGTTCAGGACTGAGCGGACCGGTGGTGTTGTGCACCAAAACCTTGGCCAGGAAGGTCTGTGTGCACTGACAGGGCCCTGTCACCTTTCAGCTCCCAGACCACTCGTCCTTTTCAACCACAAACCTGTGCACTTGCTGCCGTATTGACACCCTCCCTCCCTCCGCCACCACCACCACCAGCACCCCTTTGCCCCGTTCCCCCACCCTTCCGGGAAAGAAGTAACAAATAAGTAAATGAACAAAACCTGAAATAAGTCAACCCCAAGCTTGTTCCACACATTACAACGGAACCCGCGGATATCTGACTTGAAAGGGAGATCAATACACAAATCTTTGTGCAAAATAGGTGGGGGAGAGAGGGAGGGAGGTGGGGGAGAAGAGGGAAGAAAGTACCTTTTTTTTTCTTTCTTTCTTTTTTCTCACACCGGTCCGTTAAGCAAACAGTTTCTTCTAGAAAGCTAGGTTTACTTACTTGCTGGAGAAAGAGAAAAACGTCTCGTGCTTAGCCTCCTTTCTTCCCTCCTAAGCTCGGGGAGTCGTCTGAGTTTTCTGTGCAGACAAAGGAAAACAGTGAAAGGCTAAAACATTAAATTTCCAGCGCAGCTGTGTCAATAGTCTCGTGTCGGGGGCAAGTCGACGTGTATATTCGCTGGAATTTCAGGCTATTCTTTGCGGGGAAGCGTGGCTGTTTTCTGTTTTGCTACACAAACACCACCTCCCGTTATCAGTTTGTGGTCTAAATTGTTTTGGCATCGTTGTGAAACAGTGCATTAGCCGGATAATTGCAGTCGGTGGTGTTGTTCTCCCACCTTCCTTCCCTGTATAATACGGCTTTAGTCAGTTGTACTGTAGTATTTTATTTGAAGCATTGATCTGAATTTCCGCCCGTCGTACATTCGCATGGCACATTCTCCGCTATCCACGCGCGCTCGCGGGCGCGTGCACACACACACACACACACGTGCCCCCCCCCCCCCCCCCCCCCGCACACACACACACACGTGCCCACATGACACACTCTCGTGCCCACACACGCGAATCGAAACCACCTTTCAGTCCAACATTCGCTGAACACTTGACAAAACGTGTTGGAGTGTTAGCAATTACATCACTCAGCTCCAAAACTTTCACGCCACTTCCACGACGCATTACGTCAAGGAACAATCCACTCAGGACCAGACCCGTGAGCCAGGGCACACGTTGGAACCACCGGGCCCAAATTCCAGCCTCGCTGTCCTCCCCTTGTTGCGCAGTGGGTGCGATATTGTTTCAGCTGATGGAGAATGACAGTCTAAGTGCAGACTGACAGTCTTGAGTGTATTTTCCTCACGGAGACCCGTAATTGCGAGGTGTTTGCTCCAGTATTTTACCAGGCATTGTCTGGCCAGGGGACCCACCTGGTCCAGGAACGCCGTCAGTGGAAGGTGTCATCGCGCGGCAGAGCCGCCAGCTCGCGGCCGGCGCTATGAGTAATGAGGAAGGTGACAGGAAGAGCCAGGCAGTCGCCCGATGAAATTTATGTCCCCTTTTTTTGGAACGGCGGCGGTTAAGCCGCTGAAAGACGCCAGGAACAACAAGTAGCATAACCTGAAGGTGTGGGACAGCCTCAAGGACAGCATGACATGAAGGTGCGGGACAGCCTCAAGGACAGCATGACATGAAGGCGCGGGACAGCCTCAAGGACAGCATGACATGAAGGCGCGACAGCCTCAAGGACAGCATGCCGTGAAGGTACAGGACAGCCTCAAGGACAGCAAGCAGCATGCCGTGAAATGCGGGACAGCCTCAAGGACAGCTGGACAGTGGTCTCTGTGACCAGGACACGATGCCGGCGGACCTTCTCCTTCCTCTCTCCTTCCCTCTTTAGTTACTGTCCTTCCCACAGCCTTCCCACATCATTTTCCACGCCCTTGCTGTAATCCTTCCCACAGACTTCCCACATCATTTTCCACGTACATAGATAGGCCCTTGCTGTAATCCTTCCCACATCCTTCCCACATTATTTTCCACGTACATAGATAGGCCCTTGCTGTAATCCTTCCCACATCCTTCCCACATCATTTTCCACGTACATAGATAGGCCCTTGCTGTAATCCTTCCCACAGCCTTCCCGCATCATTTTCCATGTACATAGATAGGTCCAGCTATCTCCCTTTTCATCGATTCCGCATAGTTTCAAAGACACGTGTTGGCTTACTCCCCGCGTTGTACACTTTGTCATTTTGAGTGTCCGTTGTATAGGTTGACTTGTCTGGCGCTTAGAGAACTACTCTATCATTGTCTGTTGATATGCTTTCATCACGAAACCATGCTTAAACCAAATAGCTTCAACTTGTGCGTTCGGAAAGGAGTAAAGTTTACCTGTCAGGACCACCTGTATCGCCGACATCCTGCCTCGATGTACCATTGTGCGGGAAGACGAATCAAGACTGAGGTTTTGTAAGCAAAGCTCGTTTTTCTTTGCCACTCATTTCGCTGTCAGTGCCTGACTTAAGAAAACGATGTGGGGATTAAGGGGGGTTACCGGTGCGTATGATAAACTTGTCTCCCTCTTCGAGCTGTGAGGTCAGCCCTGCCTTTCTCAGTGCTAATTGGCTTGTGGTGGGGAGTCCTCTGCTGCCGGTACGCCGAAAAGCCTCACAGCATTGAAAACGTAAACCCGTTCCGAGTTTTCGATTTCGAGAGAGATAAGTCAATCTGGGTGGAGGGGAGAGGTGGGTTAGGGGTGGAGGTGGGTATAGATGTAATATTTGTTAGGGTTCGTAGTTGCAGAGTACTGCCGCTCAACTCACAAAAAAGCTTCCCTGAATTTGCTTGAAGTTCCCAGCGCGGTGCAGCGACTTTCAGTCTTGTTAAAGTACATTCGTTCTCTTTCTTGGCGTTTTAATAGCTCAGCCAGGGTCAAGGTGTAATGAATGAGCGAGACAGGCAGGCAGGCCGGCAGACAGAAAGAGATGCCGTTTGTGCAGACATGCCATGGAGTACCTCAGTCCATTCTGCCTAATCACACACACAAAAACGTAGTGATAAACCCGAAAAGGCTGATCTCTAGACAAAGTAATCTGCAACCCTGACTGCCTTGAGACACAGCTCTCCAGTCGGATTAAAAAGCCATCGCAACGTGCATACCTGAACACGGAAATAGCAAGACTGAATAAATTAGAGAACAAAAGTATATGAATAATCCTGACAACAGGAAGGACACGGAACATAAAGTTGATCAGGCTAACAGCTTTGCAATAAAACAAAAACAGGACTGTTCAGTATTGTTAAAGACTTCTTTTCTTTTCTTTTTCTTTTTCTTTTTTCTTTCTTTTTGTCTTTTTAGATGCTGTTTTACTATGGTGGCTTACCCATGCATTAGTACCGCGTCGAGCGGTTGGACCGAGACTTTGCTCGTTAAAGATCGCCGCAGTCCTCATCTCCACCTCCTCTTTTCTCATTTTTATTGTTTCTCGCGCATCAATGGGTTTTCGGTGTTTCGTCATAAAGCGCCGAAGCGACTGAACGGCACCACACTTGGTTAGCATGGTGTTGTAAAGTACGCGTTAGCTCGACGAAATCTGGACATCATGGAGCCAACATACACGGCAGGTTTTTACGATGGAAAAGCGGTAAACAGCTGGAGCGGTATTGAGCGAGGCCAGCAGCTACAGACGGCATGGGGCCGACCAGCGAAGGCTGGACAGGGTTGGAGGCTCCAGGCGGACTCTCCTGCTGCGTTTGGTGCAGCTCTCTGTGGACGTTTCAACGACAGAGAGAAGAGTTCTTGGGCAATGTACAGGAGTCTGAACTGACAGTGTTCTGTCAAAGAGCGCGGGTTACTGATAGCATCTGTTATCACTGAAAGCAGTTTCAGTCACTGTAAGCTTTGTTTCCCTCATCTGCCTCCTTCCTTCTCTTCAGTCTTCTTTTCGTCCTCGGGTCTCTTTCTGTCACTGAATCTCAGACAGGGATTAGTTTCGTCTTCCTCCTCTTTTGTCTTCCCCATGCGATGCTTTCTTTTCTTTTCTTCCTTCTCCTCTCTCATAGTGGATACAAACATCAAGGTCGCTTCTGCTGAGAATTCAGAGGTATCGAAGGTTCCCTACCTAGAGCAAGTAGGTCAGTCCAGGTTTGCATGCTTTGCCTAAGCCCGGAATTCTACTTTCATATAAATTCCACATTTCCAGTTTATTCCCCCCCCCCCCCCACTTCCCGAACAATCCTCACCAACTATAAAGCGACCTTGCCGTGAGCAGTGGTTCACTTACAGTTTGTCCCTAATGTGTCAACCCGACATCCAAGGACATGAAGCCCCACATCATCAGCAGCAGTGGTTCAGGCACCAGTCGAAGACCGTACTACGACCATCTTCCCTTGATGACCTTAGCACTTGGCTAAAAAAAATAAAAAAAAATGTTGAATCCCCCTAGCCATTTTTTTGTGTTAAATCCCCTTCCCTGCCCTTCTCTCTAACCCCCCCCCCCCCACCCACCACCCACCCACCCATTCCCCCAATACGCTTAGTTCTTTTCTCAGACAGTGCATCAGTTTTGCTTTGCTGTGACCACCCACACCCGCCCCCAGTCTCTAGTCTCTTGACACACTACAGGAAAGACAGCACATGGCTCAGCATCCTCTCCGTCATCGCCGACCCCACAACCACGGTAAACAATACGAGAAACGGCGCGTGCAGCCTGGTTGGTGTGGGGGGTGGAGAAGGGGGGACACAGCAGTGGAGCCCCCCCCCCCCCCCCCGCCCCCCTCACCAAGCATCTCTTCTTCTACAATGTCTTAGCCGCGTACCGGCCCCCGAGGGACGCATCTGGAATCTACATAGACAATCAGCGGCTCAATGGTTATGTTTGAGCAGGACTATTCAGACCGTGCGCTGAAGCATATCAAAAATAAATAGACAGTTCGCCGTCTGAGCGGAGTGTAGAGAGGAAAGAGCCAGGTAGTCGGTGTGGCGAAAGTGAAGCGGGAAGAAGTGAGGTGACCGATTGTATTTGATCGGTAGCAGCGTTATTGTTTATTTTGCTACGAGGGAAGGAGGCGATGCCGTCAGTCTCAGTTGTAGGATTAGGATCTGCAGAGCGTTTTGTTCTGTTAAAAGCAATAGTCGTCCCGTTTAAGCCGGCACACACAAACATACATACACACGCGCTGGCACGCGCGCACGCACTAACGCATATTCTCTCTCTCTCTCTCTCTCTCTCTCTCTCTCTCTCTCTCTCTCTCTCTCTCTCTCTCTCGCTTTGTGTGTCTTTCTGTGTCTCTCTCTGTCTCTCTGTCTCTGTCTCTGTCTCTCTGTCTCTCTCTGTCTCTCTCTATCTCTCTCTGTCTCTCTGTCTCTGTCTGTCTGTCTGTCTGTCTGTCTGTCTGTCTGTCTGTCTGTCTGTCTGTCTCTCTCTCTCTCTCTCTCTCTCTCTCTCTCTCTCTCTCTCTCTCTCTCTCTCTCTGGCCCTCTCTCAGGTCCTCTCTCGTGTGTACTTGAAAAATGTCAAGTAAACACACACACACACACACACACACACACACACACACACACACACACACACACACACACACACACACACACACACACACACACACACCACACCACACACACATTTTCATCACTGAGCCATGCAACAGTGGATTCTTGATAGAGGAGCGTAAGTCGCAGACGAGCTGTCTTTGTTTTTTGTAATTTGTGTTATGGTTAGTGGTGACGGGAACTTTGCCACATTGTCTCGCCGTCATTAGTAGTGTACGCTCTGCTGCCCATGGAATGTCCCTGTCAACGGACTCCTCCTTGTAGGATTAAAAGCAGGTTCTTGTGAACAACACTTCGTGTTAAATAATCCCTGTGAACAAGACCTGTAGTGCAATGCGAAATCCCTCTCAAACAAGGTGGTATACGAAAGTTTCTTTGAATAAGACAGTCTCTCCGTGTGGGATCAGGTAATACGAAGATCCCTCCATGAATGACCTCAGTCTCCATTTAGAACTGAAGGTATTTCTCAACGAGACCTCTCCGTATGGAATAACATACTGTCGCTCTCAACCAGAGGTAGGTCCCTGTCAACGACACCTCGTCGTGTGTGGTAGGTGATAGGAAATTCCCCACATCTCTCCTTGTGTAGGATGATACTTCACCAAGCTCCTTTACACAGGCAGAGCACAGCGGCAGTGAAAGTGTTGGTATTTGGATTGTTGTGATTTACAGTGTATAATCTGTCTGAAACCCAGTGATTACTTTCCGCCTGGAATTCGGTAAATAACTACAGTCGTGTCTTCCCTGCACGCGCCCCTGTCGGAAGGGAACATTTACTGCACAACCAGCTGAAGCTGTTGAAGATAGAGCGATACAAAAAGGAAAAAAAATAAGAAAAAAAGTACCGCTGTAGTTCTCGAGATAAGTCTAATAAAGAAAAAAAGACAAACGTAAAATACAAAAGAGACAGACAGGGGGAGAGAGAGAGAGTACAATCGTAGCTCTCGAGATGAGTTTAATAGAGAAAAAAGAAAAAAGTAAAATACAAGAGAGAGAGAGAGAGAGAGAGAGAGAGGAGAGTACAATTGTAGCTCTCGAGATGAGTCTAATAAAGAAAAAAGACAAACGTAAAAAAAATATTTAAAAAATCTCCAGTAGTGATGCCGACTGAGTAGGCTGCAGTTGCATCCGTTGGTGGGGAGTGCATGTCACAGCCGCGTGTGTGCATGGACATGGCACGTTACGCCCACTACGACTACAGCATGTGACTGATTTACCTGTGGGAACTACCACCGGGGGAGGGGGGGGGGGGGGGTTAGGCCTATACAAAGCAGCAGCGATGAAGGATGGAAGAGACACATAGGGGATGTGAGAAGGGGGAGGGGGAGAGATGGTGTGGGGGGGGGGGGGGGGGGGGGAGGGGAAAGAGCTGGGAAGGGACGGGAAGAACTCCAAGAACCTGAGATCAGTAATGAAAAGCAAGCCACACCAGAGTCAGCAGTCACGCCTCAGCACTCTCCAAGAGAGAACTGGCGTCTCTGCAATTAAGCAACGGCAAG
>OY757541.1:38460056-38471619 GCA_963584105.1 Alviniconcha strummeri
CCAATCCATGCACACTCCAATCAGCTGGAGGAGAAGAATATTGTGATCAGAACGGAGTAGCAGACAGACGCTAGAAAGTCCTGGGAGATGGGAAATCACCACGCCGCAGTTGGAGGAAGAGGAGGAGGCGGAGGTGAAGGCAGTCGGCAGAAAGACGCAGAAGAGAGCGGCGTCCTGGTTTCGTTCGTGTTGTGTCTCTCCCTGCCCTCAGTCTAGACCCGCCAAATCTCCGAGGAGCCAGGATCAATATAGATAATTCCGATGCTGATTTAATCACTCGAGGATCAACTGGCGCGCTGCACAATGAGGGTGATGCTAATTTTGACAGTTCCTCTCCACCTTCCCCCTCCCCTCCCCACCCTCCTCTCCCCTCTCTCCCCTTCTCTCTCTCTCTCTCTCTCTCCTCTCTCTCTCTCTCTCTCTCTCTCTCTGTCAGTCTGTCGGTCTCTCTCTCTCTCTCTCTCTCTCTCTCCTCTCTTCTCTCTCGTCTCTCTCTCTCTCTCTCTCTCTCTCTCTCTCTCTCTCGTCTCTCACTTCTTTGCTTCTGCGGCTTTTCAATTTCAACAAGCGTCAGAAAAAGGTCGGGGACCTCGACATGCGGTATTAATTATCCCGCGGGCCATTACTAATTTCTCTAACATGTCTTCTTCCATCCTGTCTGAACTGGAGGAATTTCATGGCAAATTTCATCCTGAGTTTATAAGGTTGTAATCCCACTGGGGCCAGAAAGAATCAGCCTGGAATCTTTATATTTTGGGGTGTACCCGGGTGGGTCGGTGGGGATGGGGAGGTTGGCAGTTACTGTTCAGAAATTATTCAAAACCAGTCGTGTCAGATTAAGAACTTTATGAAAACAATTCTGTGCGAGTTAAATATGCACAAAGCACCCAACGCCATCGTGCTCAGCGACGTATCGAGGAACCAAAACACTGTTTATATATATATATATATGAATTAGGAGTTCGTTACTGAGTGGCTTTTTGTGGGGGGGGGGGGGGGGCGCTTAGAAAGCTCATTTGTGCGACGTCTGTTTAGAAGCTTTCAAAAGTTGCCCGTGCACCAGCATGCTGACCCGAATTTACGCAAGGAAAATCCACCGTACGTAAAATTTATGGCCGTTTCCCAGGAAAGTGGCACTGTGACGTAGGTCGATGGTGAAAGGTTAATCCGTTCGGCGAAATAGAAACAGAAATATTCATGTTATTTGACGAGGTTGTACGAATGTTTTCCTAATTTTGTACAGCCCCTTATTGTTTTTCACTTTAGTTCGGTTAAGCCCGTGTTGGGAAGCTTTTAGCCGGCAAATCGGAACTGTTTTGTCAGAGTACAGGCAGAGATTTATTCAGTCTTTAACTTCTGGTTCTGTGTTGTATTGACTCGTGTACCGTATCAGAGTACCTATGTGATCTGCAGCTGTAGCTTTAGTCTTTGTTATTGTTCTGTATTGTATTGACTCCCATTGCGGGTCAGAGTACCTACTGTGGTCTGCGTGTTTCTTTTCAGTCTTTACAGCTTAATTATACCCCCGGTAATAACGTTAAGGGGTGAACCTGAATCACCCTGTCCGCCTTTGTCCTTTTGTTCCTCTGTCTGACTTAATCCAGAAGATAATCTTCTCAAGCGCTCAACCTTTTTTAACGAAACTTGTTCTGTGTTGATTGTTTTACCTCTTTGGGTTACTTTGTCGTCTGTAGCTCTATTCAGTCTTCAGCTTGTTGTTCTGTGTTGTGTAGAATTGTACAATTAAACCCTTTATGCAACGACAGAAGTATGCACATGTTCCTTTATGATTGCCTGGCCTACTGCACTTTGTTGTTTTACTCTTCTTGTCTGAATAGGCGACTTTTTAGACATTATTTTGTTGTTCCCGTGTCACTGTTACTCTTCTAGTCTGACCAGAGACTGCTTATAGTTTATTCCTATGATGTCCTTACTCTAGTCTGAGTGACTACTTTTTGGCCATTTGTTATTCCTGTGTTGTACATATTCTCTTTGTGTGAATAGTGACATTTTAGACATTTTAGACATTTTGATGGTACTATTAGAAAAACTGCCTGTGCTTTTCCAGACCACCCTGTGTTTCTGTAGAAGTTAGAATGTATAGATCTGCAGTCTGTTTGTATAATCTTCGTTTGGTTTAGTCAGACTAAAGACCTCACAATTTAGTATACGCAGATTCCTCTTCTTATGTGCCTTTCGCAATGTAGTCTACTTTCTCACTCTTTTTTTTTTGGGGGGGGGGGGGAGGGGGGGGGGCGTCTCTTTTGTTTCAAACACGTCAAACGAGACTGTGTTGACAGACCAAAAAAGTCCTTTTACTAACTAAAACTAACACATCAGACATTGTTCAACGCGGATAGATCAGTATAACTCGATCTACCAACGTAGTTGACATCGCCGTCTGTTTTCTTTTCATTTTGTTTTATTTTTTTCGAATTCGCCGGCCCAAGTCAGTAGTATACTGTTTTGTTTTGTTTAGATGGTGTTGTGAATAATCAACAACAGAAGGGTGGAAGTAAAAAGGGAAAAGGGGAAGAGAGAGAGAGAAATAACAGGGAGCAGACAACAGAAGAAGAAGAAAAAAAGCAGTGGAACGTGAATGTTTCTGCCCGAAATGACGTTAGTGTGTGTGTGTGTGTGTGTGTGTGTGTGTGTGTGTGTGTGTGTGTGTGTGTGTGTGTGTGCGCGCGCGCGCGCGCGCGCGCGCGTTGCGTTGCGTGCGTGCGTACGTACGTGCGTGTGTGTGAGAGAAAGAGAGAGAGAGCTGAGGACATGACATATCTCCTCAAAAGATAGTTCATAACCAACTAACACCACTAATTCTGGGGAAAGGATTCTAGAGATTTAAAGGGAGCAATGGACCCATTCTTTTGGTGTTGATTAATTTGTTTGAATGTTCTGTCATTGCTCCCGTCATACAAAAGGAACATTATTTCTTTTAGGAGACCAAAAATAATAAGCATTTCTTGAATATGGAACAATGGAAAAGCAACGGCCTGTTAACAATAACTTGTCTTATTTGGCCGAGTTTATTTCCCTTCAAATCGAAGAATAGAACTCGACGTGCTATGTAACAGAGACAATGCCGTAGTCACTGTTAAAACCAGGAAGGGGAGACTGTGTTGTTGTGATTTTATGCCATACTACCAGGAATGTGTTAGTAACTGGATATGACCATATTAAATTTGGCTTTGTATAAGTCACTTTCCACTGTTGGCTGCAGAGACTGAAATCAGCCAGTCAAGACTTTAGTGTACACCTGTAGCAAAGGACGGCAGGTCTCTTTGCCTGCCGGGTGATGAGGAGAGGAAAAAAGCCCGCTGCTTAACCATATACATCTGGTGACACTGACTTTAACTCCTTCCCTGCCTCCACGGCGTCATACAGTGCTTCTCACATGCCTGTACGACGTCATAATTATGACCCCATGCCTTATGACTCCAACTTTTTTTTTTCTTTCTTTCTTTCTTTCTTTCTTTCTTTTTTGTACAGTCTTTTTGTATGGAGCAGAGATCTCAAAGTGAAAAATGTCAGAGTACCTCAAAGTGAAAATTTCTGATTAACATAACCTGTCCTCAGAGATTGATTTTTTAAAAAGGAAATTTACCCTCCACCCCTACCCCCTCCACCCCCAACAGTGCCAGCTGTAGGCAGGGGAAGAGTTAAAGAGAGAGAGAGAGACGAGACGAGACAAGGCCTTTTGCAAGCAATGATGGGCGTGGCTTGTGGCTGTGTTGTAGTGGATGGGGCATGGGCCCAGTGGTCCAAGTGGTCCAGTTGCGGTCCGGACTGTCGCCAGCACCGAACCCGCTCTTGTGATAGCCCCGCGCCCGTCAATGGCGGCAAGTTTTGCCAGGGCAGCGTCAATCTAGAGTCCGCCAATTGCACTGGGGGGATGTGTCGAGGTAGTCATTCTTCTTTCTTTTCATTTTGGCTTGGGTTTGGCTTTGCGCTTTGGTTTGGGTTTGGCTTTTGTTTGGCCTGTTTGTTTGTTTTTCCTCCTTTTTTTTTTTCCTTTTTTTTTTTCTTACCATGTGTTGATAGTCAGACTGGCTCAGTAGAACAATACAAGTGAGAAAGATCGGTTTGCACAGCAGTATTGTACGTAAAGAAAAAGTAAACGACGCACGTTCACAGAGAGAGAGAGAGAGAGAGAGAGAGAGAGAGAGAGAGAGAGAGAGAGAGAGAGAGATTACCCAAAGAAGTGTAGTAATACACTACATTATTATAGTATTATGTAAAAAACAAAATTAATAATTTAATTACCTAACGGGAATGAAAAATATGCGTAAACTTGTGTATGGAAGCACGAAACGAATTGTTTAGTCTGTTACAGAAGACATGTCTTAACGTAAACGATGTTGATGGAAAGTAAGTTGTGCAAATCGCTGAGCCACGTTGGGCCACGTCCTCTGACTGAGCCAGGCTGACTTTAGACGCCATGGGGTATTTTGTGCTTTTGGCTTTGGCAGCTTTCATAGCAAACTGGATTTGCATGCTTGCATGTGGTTCTGTGTAATTTGTCTGGTGCCCCGCCATCCTACGCCTCACCCCATCTCTCCTCTTGACTGATTTCAAACTGCGTAGTTTCGTTCCAGGCTATTTGTCTTGTCTGTTCGTTTCGCTCATTAAACTCAGTTTTTGTCCCTATCATTTCTTTTACTGTAGGTCAAACTTTAGTGTTGACACACAGCTACAAACCAACACGCTGGTATACTCTAAGATAATGTAAACTCACATTCCACTGTTGCTGTTACTTTGTGCCTCCAGTCTTCATTTCATAACAACTTGAATTTTGGTATTACGTACACGCATCGTATGCTTGTTTTCTTGAGAAAAGAAAGTTTAAAGATGTATTTACTAATTTGTATTGCAGTTGTCAAAATGAATATGGATTTGAGGCTTCATATATGTCATCTATACGAAGACTAGCTGATCCCTTACGTGTTTCTGGCGATGTGCTTCATGTGTAAATTGTGCATCATGAGTGATCAGCTGCGTGTTCACATCAGTAGGATGTATTGTGACAGTATTCTTGTACACGAAGAGGCCATTCATAGTATAATCCCCCCTCTCTCTCTCTCTCTCTCTCTCTCTCTCTCTCTCTCTCTCTCTCCTCTCTCTCTCTCACACACACACACACACACACACACACACACACGCACACACACACACACACACACACACACACACACACACACACACACACACACACACACACACACACACACACACACACACACACACACACGCACACACACACTGATCATGTTGCAAATCCTACCAGAGTCAATACTCGAACTTGTTTTCATTTTTTCTTTTGACTTCACATATCATTTGTGCATCTTGACAAGTATTGACTACGGTTGTATCTCAGTGAAAGGTAACTGGATACCCTGAGCGAAATATGAAAACTGTAACTATGTACTCTAACTCAGATGTGGAAACCTGTAACTATGCGTACCCGAAGCCGAATGTGGAAACTGTAACTACTAGCTTACCACAAGAGCATGAAATGTGAAAGTTGTAATTATATGTACCTGAAGTGAAATGTGAAACCTGTGTCGACATATTGTAAATAAAGCGTAGAAAGTGCGGCTTTAATCACATCAGCGAATATCAGGCAACTAACCGTTTTTGCATATTTCTGTGGATACGGTGGTAGTCATCGGAAACGATTCTCACACCTTCTTGACATAACACTTGCGCGCCAGGCTCCACAACAACATGTTGGCTTGTATCTCCGGCCGTTTCCCTGAACAGGCTTGGCCGAGTTACAAAATGCATCCATCTTCCCGGGCCATGTAAGAGAAAGGGGAAAAGGTTCTCACTGCTGCCCGCAAAAAAGCTGTCATTTGGAACAATGTTAACTCAGTTACGGTTAGCAAAAGAGGACTAACGTGTACATTCATCACGATTTGTTTACACCAGTCTTTTTTTTTCTTCTTCTTTTTTTTAGATGGAGGACCAGCCTCCGAAGTAAAGGAAGTGGGTTGTAACCCAGAAGTATAATGTAATGAATGTGGTGGAGTTTTTTTTTTTTAATATATTTTTCTTTCATCTTGTCTATGTATTCCTTAACCTAACTACCAGCAAACTCGAGAAGAGAACAAATGTTTTTTCTGACTCAGCTGATAATTTTTTAAGCTTTATTTGTAACTTTTCAATTTCTGTCTTCGTTGTTATAGCGTAGTGGGTTTTTATTTTTTATTTTTCTTTATTGTCAAATTAACCCGTCTGAACATTGTAAGAGCTGATTCTGGGTTTGTATTATTTTCTGTTAATTGTTTTAGTATATTATGTAAACTCGATTTATCCAACTTTTGTTATATTCTGTGGAGACTTTTTCATGTTGTGTTATTAGTATTAAAAGCAGTAGAGATTTTGTATCTGTTTACTACATTTTAAATATAATAATTTTATCAGTGTTTTCTGATCCATTTTTGTTATAATGTATTATACGGTTGGTAGGCATTGTGGGCCGTTGTACACGAATTATTAATATTTCACAGAAATGTCAGGGTTTCTCTTTCCTGTAGTCTGAGTAATTGGATAAAGCGATAAAGGAGCCTGCTGTTTGTTAGATCCTCTGACCCCATCTCTTCGGTGGTATATCAGCCCAAATCGAAGCCATCAGGACAGCTTCGATTTGACCGGCAAATACCTTCCCTCTCACCTGCCCGGTGTGAGTGAAAGCCAAACACCATCATGGGGTGGTTGATGATTCATGGGGGTTTTCCAGCGCTGAGGGCAAACAGCGAGAAACAAGCACTCGTTACGAGGCCAGCGTCACCCGGGAGGGGAGAGCACACACACGGACCAAGTGGATGATTGCCCCTCGCACTCACCTGCGTTCGCGTGTGTTGTCAGTTGGTAGTGGTTGATGGATGGACGAGAGGGGGCGCGTGTTTGTCCAGCGGCGGTGTAATGGACGTTAATTCACATTACATGACCGAGTGTCATCACAGGCAGTCAGAGGCCCTCTCTTGACCACTGCAGCCTTCTCCGCCAAGACCCCCACCACCAACGCCCTGCCTGTTGGGCGGTTTGTATACTAGTCGATACAAGGGGTCATCAATCAAACCTGGGTCCACTTGGACGTCTTAAGATGTTTGGAAGATAAGACCCGTTAGACTTTCTTGTATCTATGCTTGGACGTCCTGGAGTGGACAGGTGGGCATTCATTGCAATCACCACCATCACTTGCAGTTGTGTTGAAGGTCTCTTCCGGCCGCTAAGATAGCAACACAGGTGTGGTTTTCTTGAAGAGGTTCCTCAGACAGGAGTGATAGTGTTTGTTTGTTTGCTTGTTTTTTGGTAGCTGTTGTTTTTGTTTTTGCATCGTACTGCTGCACACCTTTACGAAATTGTGATAAACATATACAGTTGCAGCGCCCCCCACCCCCACCCCCTCCCCAAAAAAATAATATTTAATTTTTTTTTATTTTAGAGAGGGAGAGAGAGAGTAAGCAAACAAATCTCGTCGGAAACTCAAGCTTCCGTTGAAAAGGAGAATTTTTTTGAATTTTTTTATGGGACCAGTTTTTATCGCTCGAGAGACAATCCATCAGCATCGGTGTGCAGCTATTTTGTATTCCGGGTAACAATATTAATCGTTGATGAGTTCCAGTAATGAGAGAGGGGGAATGCAGACAGAGACAGATAGAAAAAAAAAAAAGAAAAAAAACGGGGGAAAAACAGAGACAGACTGGCTGGCGTCAATGCTATACTTGATAACCGTGATCAGGACGAGGGTGTGAAAAGGAAATGTGGGTTAGTATCATCCCCAGGGTCACTGTCAGATCGCTGATGGTGACTGGGTCGAGTCAGAACCCACACCACTAACAGAGAGACAAGACCAAATTCCGGGATGAGCTCCACGCCGGGAGTGTAGGACTTCTCCTGGTGCGACAGCGTGTCGGCGTTGACTTTTTTTCTGGAAGCGTGTCCAGCACTAATTGGGAAAAGAGTGGAGGACAGGGGGTGTGAAGCTTTTCAGCGCAGCGTCTAATGACGAGCTCAGGGACCGATGTCTTCCCAGCGCTTTGGGTCCGGGGGGAGGGGGTTTGGGCGGGGGCCCTCGCTTCCCTCGACACCTTCACTCTTCATTTCTGTAATTAGACCTGGCAGTTGTGCATCTTTTCTGCTTCTTTCCTGATGAAGTCGCCTTAGTCACGACACCTCTTGGGATTAGGGGGAAACTCATTAGTCTTTGTTTTAGCCCCCGTTATCTGCAAACCCACTATTTGCATTTGGACAATGGCTCTTAATGAAGTCACGCTGGGTCTTTTTCTCTTTCGAGGAGTCAGAAACTGAAGGAGTAATCGCCTCATTCTTCCGCTGTCTTTCCTGATGATATTTACTGTTGATGCCATTTATCCCTTTGGGGGGAAAACGAAAACGAAAAATTAAGGGAGTGGTGAGGAAATTATTATAGTTGTGTGCCCCCACCCTGCTCCCCAAGTCTTTTGAAAATGGGGCGGGGAAGGATTTGGGGTTGCTTTGTTTTTTGTTTTGTTTTTTACTCCCTGTTAGGTTGTTGATGATGTTCTGGAATTTGATTGGACAGATTGGCAGAACCTGTTAGGGTTTTGTCCAATCGTTTCTGCTTTGCTCCATCAACGACGTGACATTTGAAATTGCAGAACGCAGAGACCTTACTCCAAAGATCCCTGCCGCTAAAGATAGGAAAGAAAATGAGGGTAAGAAGAGAACTGCTCGGGATTTGTTTCTTTGCCTGCAGCCCAATTAGAAAAACACCAAAAAGACGTAGTAGCAGAGTGAACCAAATTCAACATTGTAAACCAGTCCTGTGTAGCCGATGGTGCTATATGCGTCTTTCACATTTGATCACAGACTGGGAACTGGAACCATTCGTGCATGCTACTCAGAAAACAAAATAATGTTTCCATTAGAACTTTTTGTGACACATTTTTGAATGGATCTGTTCTTCTTCAAGCGAGATTTGAAATATTTATAAAAAGTCCTTGCATGTGAATTTAGAATAAAACGTATTTGATTATGCGCATGCTGCACGGAAATATATATCTGTATTCAGGAGAGAAGCATGTCCGAGAAAGAAATCTGTGTCATTTGTTCAGTTCTGATTGTCCGTACAGACACACGACAGAAAGAAATATGGAGAAAGTGAGGAGAGTGTTGGATGCTAATCACCTGTCCATCCTGTGTTTAATGGAAAAGGTTAAAAAGAGTAGTGATTTTTGTCCTTTGATCTCCCTGGGTTTAAAAAACATTTTTTTTTAAATGCTTTTGTGAATTTCGTTTCCCAAATAATTCAGTTTATACCAACTGCACCTTTTTTCAGAATCCCAATCTATGAAACCTGAAGTGACGATGTCAGAGAAAGGTTAGTTTGGATTTTGTTATACGAAACTATTCTGTTTTTGTCCAATTAGTCTGTTGTACTGCAGCAAAATCAGTCTGTATACTTATTTCAGTCTTTTGCTTCAGTTGCTTTCAACGGGGTGCTGGGTGATGCTCTTTGTACAGCCGTAGTGTTGCCAGCTGTTTCCTATGCTAGTGTGACACTGTAGCTTGCCTAATCTTTTTTCAAGCTGACTCTGCTCAGATACTGCATATCTTGCTTCAGCCAGATGATGATACCACCAGCGTATGACCACCAGTAGAAACAATTCATTACCCCACGTTTGTTTCACTGTTGATGTTACACGACTTAATTAGTCTTGGTGTCCTGCCCGCAAGTGAATGGGCCACAGCACTGCATCCACTGACTGTCTGATCGGCGGCTGTGATGATCCTGTTTGTGAAAACGTGACTTGTGAAAACTGAGATAGATTGCTTGCATGACCGAAGGTGAATGCTGTCACGGGGAATTGACCAATCTTCCCCCGTGGGTCACGGGATGTTGAGAATGTTTCCCCCAGTGACCATCACAGGAAGTAGAGCATGTCTTCCTTTCGGCCATCACAGGGAATTGAGCATGTCTTCCCCTTGGCCACCGCAGGGAGTAGAGCATGCCTTCCTCTTGGCCATCGCAGGGAATTGAGCATGTCTTCCTTTTGGCCATCACAGGGAATTGAGCATGTCTTCCTCATGGCCTTCGCAGGGAATTGAGCATGTCTTCTCTTTGGCCATCACAGGGAATTGAGCATGTCTTCCCCTTGGCCACCGCAGGGAATAGAGCATGCCTTCCTCTTGGCCATCACAGGGAATTGAGCATGTCTTCCTCATGGCCTTCGCAGGGAATTGAGCATGTCTTCTTTTTGGCCAACACAGGGAATTGAGCATGTCTTCTTTTTGGCCAACACAGGGAATTGAGCATGTCTTCCCCTTGGCCACCGCAGGGAATAGAGCATGTCTTCCAGGTTTCCCGTGGCCGTGACTTAGAATTGAGTATGTCTTCCTCCGCAGCCTTTACATGGAATTGGACACGTCTTTCCCCATGACCGCTACAGGGAATTGAGCATGTCTCCCCTACCCACCCCCATTCACCCCGCCCATTAATCGTCACAAGGAACTGAGCATGCCTTCCAGTTCTCCCATAGCCGTCACTGAGAATACGCCATGTTTTTCACCAGAGCTGTCACAAAGAACTGAGAATGCCTTCCAGTTTTCCATTTGCCGTCACTGAGAGAATTCGGCATGTTTCTCACCATTGCTGTTACAGGGAACTGAGCATGCCTTAAATTCACATGGCTGGCACAGAAGATTTAGCATGGACGACCCCCCCCCCCCCCCCCCCCCCCCCCCCACTACACACACCAATCCCATGTCCGCTGCATTCAGTGCATTTTACGAGTGTATGCTTGAATCTGCTGTTATGTGGAACGTATTGTGTCCGGTGCTGTCTGTATTCAGCCAACAACAACAGTGTAAATTTGTTGTTATCCTCAGCTTTCTGTTTTGTTTTGCTGGACATTGTTTTTATTACTTTTATCTTGTTGCGTGGCTCAAAATAGCCTGTATTTTGTTTGCGTGTTCAAACTTGATGAATATGTATCGACAACAACGAATCCGCCCCCCCCCCCCCCTTTATATTATTTATTATTATTGTGTGTGTGTGTGTGTGTGTGTGTGTGTGTGTGTGTGTGTGTGTGTGTGTGTGTGTGTGATTTATACATGCATGTTCATTCTGAATATTGTTCTGTTCATTCAACGAAACACAATTATGAATACTAATCAGTAAACCAGCCATGTTATGTATAAAATGGACCGCATGGAATGTCAGTTCTTTATCGGCGAAAAGGGCGCTTTCAGATATGAATCGCGAAATGGGCGTTCACCTCGGAACTCCACAACCAAGTGTGTCGTAAATTTGTTAGGATAACATTTGCCCCGATTTTCTCAGTCATCAGAAGAAAAAGAAGAAGAAAACACACGGCTAGCCGAAAGAGAAGAAATTGTAGAGCAGATGTTAGGTTGGCAGAAAGTTGAACTAACAGTTGCGCTGATGACGGCTTTCGTGCCGCGGAGCCGAGTGAGCAGTCAGTCACCAGCTATCAGCCACAGCGATCTGCCTCACAGGCCCGATCTCCTCCACACAACCGTGGATCATCTCCTGGACTCTGGCACGCTCTGGCGG
>OY757541.1:38471819-38501072 GCA_963584105.1 Alviniconcha strummeri
AAAAGCAGTTGTTAAACCCTTTTGCCGTTTTGTGCATTCTTTTCTTTTTCTTTTCTTCGTAGAAATAACTGGTTTTAACCCTTGAATATCATTATCACGCAAAAAAATACAACTTTATTGTCTCTGTGTAGAGAAATTTGGCTTCAACAAAGCCCACGAAACAATACACTAACCATTGTTAGACTGCTGAGTTACGATCAATCGCAAATTGTTTTCTGATGTGAGGACATTAGTGTTGTTGATCTCATGATGGTTAAAAGGAACCTTCAGAGAAAAACCCAAACAAGTTATCTCCCCCCCCCCCCCTCCCCCCACCCAGATTGTTCTTAAATGAAATAATTATGTCATTATCAAGAGAATAACGGTTAGTCCCGAATCGCCTGCGGTAACTTTCATCTCGCATGGTAGTAAATAAAATGCACAGTAACTCACCAGTAGGTAACACTATTGCCTGGTGATGTGCAGAGTTTAAAACGAATCAGTTTACTATTTTCTTGCTGACCAAAACACATGGTGAATCTTCCCAGATGCGCCATCAGAAACGGAAAAATATCTTGAACTGATGCACGCAGAGGCTGCCTCATTTCCATATAGATTAGTGTCCCACTTACCAGGCTAATCCGACCGACGTTTTAATGTTCCACATTAACACTGGCACGCACGAAAAGAAACCGTGTGACAATTTACTTGTGGAGATCATGGGAGAACGTGCAAGCAAATTGGTTCTCTCTCTGTATCTCTTTCTCAGTCTCTGTCTCTGTCCCTCTCTCTCTCTCTCTCTCTCTCTCTCTCTCTCTCTCTCTCTCTCTCTCTCTCTCTCTCTCTCTCTCTCTCTCTCTGTTTGTTTTTTGCTTTTGTTTGTTATCTAACATTTTTAAAGCTCATTTTCTAAAATGCTATTTCTGTTTACTGTTCCGTCCCTGTAGACGTTCAAAGCCTAAGCTGGCAGCTGGCTGATCTGCATTATGTAACGTTAACGCACTAAGGAGTCTCGGTTGCTATGGCGACTGTGGTTGTGCGTGGTTTCCGCCGTGATGACATGGCTGGGTGATTGCACGTCTGGGACCCGATGGTGTCGAGTTGATATCCCAGCGACGTTGGATAAAATCAACGTGTGGATACTGCTGATTGCTTAACCTTGTTAACGGCATGCTTTGAAGTTGAATCAAACTGTAATCTGTCTTGACGTATTCTCTCGTGGAGTCGGCACGATCATCGTTTGTGACGTCCGGTCATTACGTTTCACCAGGACGTGCGTGATGGTGTCAATGAAAGCCAGCCAGCTTTTCTTTGTGGTCACCCATAACACCGAATTATTTATTGTGGTGGAAATTCAGCGAATACTTACATATACATACTAATCACTGCATGGGTTTGCACTTTGTTTTGGGTCTGTGATGTGACAGCTAACAAACTACCAGTATATCCAACCCCCTCGTTTTTCAGGTTTTAAGCGTGAATAATTTAATCACAAAACTGCTGCAGGTAATTTGACTGATTCGCAAGCAATGGCAAGCGTTGGGGTGACACTCACACGGAAGATCGTGGATCCTCTGGTTATTAACAGCATGGCGCTGCTTTAGTAACAGTGCTAGTTGTTTTTGTGGCATTATCCAAGGAGTGCATCCTAAATCAGTATGCTCTGCAAAGCCAAAAGGGTCACACGTAATACTGGCATGATGTGAAATCCCAGCTTATATTTAGTTGTGATGTAGGCGTTTCTTCCGGTGTGTTTTGCATTATTTGTTTGTGTTATGCAGAGCATCTGACTGCTGTCCTGCAATAATTAAGAGTCTTTATCATTGTCAGTTTTGGGGCAGGTGAACCAAGAACAGTATCTTGAAATTAAAGCATAAGACATTCCTAGAAATGTGAATCTCGAAAAGTACTTTCAAATTAAAGCGTTAGACATTCATAGGAGTTTGAATCTCGAACAGTACTTTCAAATTAAAGCTTGTTTTCTGCAGCCAGTGGTGTTAATTCGCTCTAACGAGATGGTTGTATTAGATCGCAGTAAAGTGATGGCTGCATGTTTTCGGAAGCTAGCGGTCTTGATCCACGGAAACAAGATGGTTTTGTTAGATCGAGGTAAAGAAATAGGTGCTCGTTTTCAGCAGTCAGTTGTGTTAAAACACGGTAAAGGGATGGCTATCTTAAATCACGATAAGAAGATGGTTGTGTTAAATCACTGTAAGAAAATGGTTGTGTTAAATCACAGTAAAGAAATTGCTGCTTTTTTTCAGTAGCCACTGGTGTTAATTCATGGCACAGAGATGGTTTGAGTCAGATCACGGTAAGAAGATGGTTGTGTTAAATCACTGTAAGAAAATGTAAAGAAATTGCTGCTTGTGTTCAGCAGCCAGTGGTGTTGATTCATGGCAAAGAGATGGTTTGTGTTAGATCACGATAAGAAGATGGTTGTGTTAAATCACGGTAAAGAGATGGCTGCTTGTTTTCAGCAGCCAGTCGCGCGGAAGAGGACGACAACATACCGCTGTACGTGGGCCTGTGTGTGGCGGTGGCCGTCATCATCATCATCGTCATCCCGGTCATCGTGCTGCTGCGACGGAAGAACGCGCGGGACCAGGGTGTCTTTGACATGGACAATGGACAAGGTATCGTTTCTCACGTCTCTCTTTCTGCCAGGGGTAAAACCTGTCCCGCCTCTCTTTCTGCCAGGAGTAAGACCTCTCACGTCTCTCTTTCTGCCAGGGGTAAAACCTCACGTCTCTCTTTCTGCCAGGGGTAAAACCTCACGTCTCTCTTTCTGCCAGGGGTAAAACCTCTCACGTCTCTCTTTCTGCCAGGGGTTTTCTGACATGGTCACTTCATTCTTTGTCAATAAATGCAACAATGACGAAGTACTTATTTCTGTTCTTGTGCTGATATAATAACAATGGATTTTCCCCCCATTTATTGCGTTCTCATTTATCAACCAAATTAGCAGCCCATGGCATGTGCAACAAGGACAACCTGACATACATTTCTATGCTACAACACAACATGAGGGGGAAATATACAAACTATAAGAGGGTAGTGTAGAGGTGGTTAAAAAGGGAGAGGGGGGGAAGAGAGGGAGAGAGAGAGATCTGCGACATCGAACCTCAACCTTGCTATAATACACAAAAGACTGCACCAGTTTCGCGCTGTCGAAAATACCTATAGCACGACCAAGTGCAGGTGTTTGACGAAAGTCTAACGAGAGTACTAAGGATGAATCCCTGTGGGCAGACAAGTCTCGCTCTCCCCCCCCCCCCCCAACCCCCCTCCGTATCCCCTCCCCAACCCTTCTCCCCGTCCCTAATAAGTCTTACGGTTTCTGTGGACGTTAAGCACCCTGTTTACTTAGGCAGACACTCAGCGCACAACAAAGAGGGGAAGCTGCTGGCCCTGCAGTCATCAGCTGTAAAGTGTCATTTCACGGGCTCAGCCCAGCGTGAAGAGGTGGGCAGCAAACCAGAGGCTGTCCCATCTGGAGTACATGTAGGGTGAGGACGAGTGTCCGCTGTAGAACATGGTGTCAGCCCCCCCCCCTCCCCCCCAAGCAGAAATACATAACGAGGCGGCTTCAGCAACTATTGCCGAAAGTCCAGTTCGTCATTTTGCAAGTTTTAATCCGGATTCAGTCTCTTGTTGAACCGCCTTCGTTCAAGTTCACTCCAAAAAATTAAATCGATGACTTTATCAGAACATGTTTTGAACGCGACACAGTCTCGATGGCGTCTTTACGAGCTCGGATTTCTTGCCCTATTGACAACCGGCAGAAAATAGTTTCCCCGGAAAAACTCGTCCCCCTCGGTGAAATTATGGCGCGGGTGAAAGTCACCACTTGATGAAGAGCGATAGGGCTAGCTATCGCTCTTCATCAAGTGGTGACTTTCGCCCGCGCCAAAAAGTGGACGCGACGAAAGTCACCATTTGATGAAGCGCGATACGGTGAAAGTGGACGCGGCGAAAGAGACCACCTGATGAAGAGCGATACGGCGAAAATGGACGCGGCGAATGTCCAGCGCGCTGGGGTCAGGCCCCACCGGTTGGCTGTGTGACCGTGCACTACTTGGACACGCTGTGGCCGATGTGGGCAGGACTGGTGGTCAGTGCGGAACGTGCTGTGGGACGAGGTCGTCGCGCTTACGTGGCTGGTCAACGCTGGTCACCGTGAAATGGCATTCGCTGTCCCTGTCGTGGCCGTGGTTTTGACTTATTTCTATTCATTGGAACGGTTAATGAATGGCGTGAGATGTTTATGTGGCTATACATTTTCCGTTTGAGTGGTCAAAAGTTCACATTTCCTGACCTATCACCCTCCTTTGGCTTACATCAGACTGGCTGGTACAGTTCTACTCATCAGTCGGGGACACGGTATTAAGATGGTTATGACCTTTATATCATGTCAAACTATTCACGCTGTTTCAAACATTTGTCTCGGTCGGGAGTCGTCTGACTTACTGGTTTCAACTGCTGCTCGTCAGTGGCAATAAACTTCCAACACGCGCATGCAATGTTTCCAAAGTTACAGGGCACACGGAAAACTCAATTAGCCGTCCCAGGAGAAGGTCACGGTTTTGTTATGTGGCCGTTTCCTTTGAATGCGTGATTGTTATTGTCGTGTTTAGATCATTACGAAGCAACTTTAAAGGGGCCTCTAAAACTTGTTCTGGCATTTCACAGGCTGTTACAGCCTCGGCGGGAGTCCGTTTATTTACAGAGTGTGACCTTACTGTGCCCTGCAGATGAAAGCGAACCCCCAACGTGAGTCCCGCGTCAAACTCCAATCACAGGTGAATTAGCTCCGCTTGCATCCTAGCTTTGTGTGTTTTTGGACTACAGGGACGCTCGTATAATATTACAAATCTGGGCATACGTGCCAGATGTGCAGAATGGCTCATTTTGACCAGAATTAGACTGACGCGGAATCCGTCGTGTATCAAGTGTTTCAGAGTGAAACTTGCTGTTTTGAAGATCAAGGAATAAAACTTGAAATCCCTCAGAGTATTTGTAACTTCTGCCGAGTTTGGGAAAACAAGGAAGAAAGCTTGGAACCCTACATAGTAGGTGTGAAAACTAATTTCTGCCAAGTTTTGAAGAACAGGGAATGAAGCTTGAAATCCTACAGCATAGTAACTGTGACTTCTGCCGAGTTTTGAAGAACAGGGAAGCGATGAAGATTGAAATCCTGCAGCATAGTTGTGACTTCCGCCGGGCGTAGAAGAAAACTGAACGAAGTTTGAAGTCTTGCAGACCAGTTCTAACTTCTGCAGGGCAAGATTAAGGGGATGGGGGGTGGGGTGGGAGTGTTCCACGGGCCCGAAGCTTATGCCCTGATTGACCCAAACCTGCACCGGCTCTCAGCATATCCAATATGTTCGTCTGTGAGTTTTATTGCCAAGGTGGTGAGCGTCTTCGGCCCCTACTCTCCTCACCTGCATCCTCCGTGCATCAGCACCAGACACTAACGGCCCCCATTACAGCCAATTAGACGTCAGCATTGGGCGGTTAAATGACCGTTAGGGGCATCTCCCTTTCGCCGCGGTTCATCGGGGAGATAGGTGTAGGGGTTGTGTCAGTGATGTCACGGGTTATCGCCTGGGGAAGGCGATAAGCCCGCCCAGCGACTCCCCTCTGGACTGTATCCTTCACTGGGTCAGCTCGCTTTTGTCTCCAGTTCGGCAATACGTTTGAATCATTTCCTCTGGCTTCTCGCAATCTTGGCTCGCCCTTCATTTGGCCGACATGACCCCGAGTCTTCCGGTTCGTTACGTTTCTCAACATTTGACGACTGATGCTGAAGGCAGGGGAGATAAGTCTGGGGCTGTGGAAGCCCACCATAGTCGTTTCACTGTTCCTACCGAAAGGCAGGGACTGTAGGAGGGGGGGAAAGAATTGAGAAATAGAGCAGGAAATGTAGTTACACTTTATAGGCTATAATATATGCAATGTCAGGGTAATACACACACACACACACACACACACACACACACACACACACACACACACACACACACACACACACACACACACACGCACGCACGCACACACGCAATATGCAATGTCAGGGTCACACACACACGCACGGACGCACGCACACACACACACACACACACACACACACACACACACACACACACACACACACACACACACACACACTATTCTGCCGTTGCCTTCCAAGCTTGAAATCATTGTGATTTGCAAACGCCGGTTGAAGATTGATACGTTATCTCGTTGCAAAAATACAGTAGCTTACACTGAACGGTGTGTTCTTGACTTGAGCGCTCATCCTCAGATCTCCGAGGCACGGAGTTCGCTGGAACAGGCTGGACCAAAGAACCCAAGCCGTACAAAGACCAGTTTGCGTTTTCGGTAATCTCTGGTCATAATTAGATCTTGATACGATCAGGCGCATCAGCCTGGGTGTGATAAGGACGCCTTACCCATGCCCCGTGAAGCCCGAGGGGAGAAGACCTGGAGGAACGTGAGCTGCAGGAGCAGAGGCTGGTGAAGTTGGAGCAGCAGATAGACCACAGGCTGGTGGGAGAGAGGTGACAGGTTCGCTATCGGTGGAAGAGATAAGCCCTTAATCACGCCATCAAGCCAACTCCGAGCGTTCCGCGAGAGGACGGTGTCGGCTATCCATGCGGAGGGAATGGGGGGGGGGAGGGAGGGGGGGGGGGCAAAACGAGATGCACCTGGGAATGGGAAAGGGTCCTGTTGTCACTTTTAGCCAGTTGATCTAGTAAGTAAGTAAGTAAGTAAACATGGTGCTTAACGTCCACAGAAACCATAAGGCTTATTAGGGACGGGGAGAATGGGGGGAAGGGGTATGGAGGTAGGGGAAGAGGGAGAGTATATACCTATCGCTACACTGTCACCACTAGAATGACCTGCATTAAGATGGGCAGCGATGAGAGCCATTTTAATGTTTCATTAATTGTGAGGGACAAAGTCACAAGACAGTGTTCACAAACCACAACTTTTGAAGAGAAAGG
This sequence comes from Alviniconcha strummeri, assembly GCA_963584105.1. Taxonomy (NCBI): domain Eukaryota; kingdom Metazoa; phylum Mollusca; class Gastropoda; family Provannidae; genus Alviniconcha; species Alviniconcha strummeri. Next base: position 38,478,809 of record OY757541.1, read on the forward strand.
AGAGCCGAAGCGGTATCGAACCGAGGTCCTTCCGCTTACCAGCCTAACGCCTTACCGCTTGGCCAAACCGGCCCACTCCCAGTTGATCAAAGTAAGTAAGTAAACATGGTGCTTAACGTCCACAGAAACCATAAGGCTTATTAGGGACGGGGAGAAGGGGGGGAAGGGGGCATGGAGGTGGGGGGAGAGGGAGACTATATACCTATCGCTACACTGTCACCACCAGAATGATTCCTGCATTAAGATGGGCAGCGATGAGAGCCATTTTAATGTTTCAGTAGGAAGTGATGGACAAAGTCACAAGACAGTGTCCACAAACCACAACCTTTTTTGATGAGAAAGGAGAGCCGAAGCGGTATCGAACCGAGGTCCTTCCGCTTACCAGCCTAACGCCTTACCGCTAGGCCACATCGGCTCACACCCCCAGTTGATCTCGGTCGCCTCAGCTGTTTATAGTCAGCTTGAGCTTTCCACTCTGCGTGCCGAGAAATGATGCCGTTTATCCATTTATTGATTCGTTTATTTTAATATCCCGATACCCCCTTCTCTCTCTCTCTCTCTCTCTCTCTCTCTCTCTCTCTCTCTCTCTCTCTCTCTCTCTCTCTCTCTCTCTCTCTCTCTCTCTCCTGCTCTGACATGATCTACGTACTGGGCGTTAAAAACCATCTCTCTCTCTCTCTCTCTCTCTCTCTCTCTCTCTCTCTCTCTCTCTCTCTCTCTCTCTCTCTCTCTCTCTCTCTCTCTCTACCCCCCCCCCCTCTTCTCCCCCCTCTTGCCCCTCTCTCCCACCCTCCTTCTCTTCTTCTAGTCCTCTTCTGCGAATCTGCTTTTATTCTTGCTTTTGTAAGCCTAATATGTAATTGATTCGTAGCCGTTTCTTCCCTGGTCGTGATTTGAAACGTAGCCCTTTCCACTTAGGTTTTTCTCACCTGCAGTGAAGTGTTTGCCTCACCACTGTCATCACATGTGCGTTGAACAGTACTTCACACTTGACAGGCTTTTTGGTTCCCACTCGTGAGAGAGAAGAAAAAGAAAAGAAAAGAAGACTGCATTCAAATTGCCGCTACAAAATTTTATGAAATAATAAGTGACCTCGGAGTCGATTTATCTCTCTTAAAAAGAGAATGTCAGCTTTATTAAAAAGACCCGTAATTATATTAAGTCTGAAGAGCGAAAGAGCGTGGCGATAACCTCCTGCGTATTGTCCGTGCAGCACCTGTTAGGTTAAACGTACGTGACGTGCAGGGTCATTTGCACAGGCATAATGGAGGGGCTGTTTCAAAAGACAGAACACCCGAAGCCATGTCAAAAGACAGAACACCCGAAGCCATGTATTAGTTGTTGCACACGGAATAGGTTTTCAAAAACAGTGACAGGGCCAAGCCTGCCCCATGAATGCTATCGTGTGTTTGATCTCATCCAAATTGAGAGATTTTCTTCTGCTCCTTTCAGATGCCAGTCAGTCGTTGACGGACGACGAGAAAAAGATTACCAAAAACGGAGGTGAGTGTCTTTTATACATTCTGACAGCCTGGATAAGAAGTAAGAACAGGCCAAAGAAAATGGAACAAGGTTTAATAAAACATCCGTTTTCTTAAACCTTGTTCCATTTTCTTTCACAAAGATGACGAGTTAGTCAGTTCTCCGATTTTAGCGTCCCGTCAACCAGACAGGGTCACTTCTGGAAGAGGACAAAAAAACAGTGTGTGTGTGTGTGTGTGTGTGTGTGTGTGTGTGTGTGTGTGTGTGTGTGTGTGTGTGTGTGTGTGTGTGTGTGTGTGTGTGATACGACGACAGTGCCTTCTGTAGAACGATTTGCTACAGAAAGCGAAGAATTGTGCATTGCAAGATAACATTGACATGGGGAGATTTAAAAGGATAATTTTTTTACCTTTTTTCAAATGAGGTGAGATTGGGTTGGGAACTGTCTTGAATGGTAAGCTTTTGTTGCAATGAAAGGAAGTTTCTATTTTGAGCAAAATCTACTATAGTGTCTAACGAGCAAAATAGAAAAGAAAATACAGATCAAATCGAGCATGAAGATTACAAAACGGGGGGCAAAAGTAGAAAGAAAAAAAGAAGCACTTTGAGTGTGTGTGTGTGTGTGTGTGTGTGTGTGTGTGTGTGTGTGTGTGTGTGTGTGTGTGTGTGTGTGTGTGTGTGTGTGTGTTGGAGGAGGCTGGGGTGGGAGTGAAAGTATGTATGTGTGGTAGTTGTTTTAGGAGTGACAGAAAATAAGTGAGAGAGATTGTATACAATGACTTGTCATTAGTGTCGAATGTGTTAGTATGTGCCCATGCATGTGTATTTTCGTGTGTGACATAAAGATCAGGTAAAAGTAACTATGTGCGTATGTCTGTTTATGCGAGTTGGAAAAAGTATATATTCAAATGTGTGATTTCAGATTTTTTAAGTTCGTTGTTTTGATGTAATTCAGTGGTATATGTTGTTATCTTGATAATCTTAACATCAGTCTAAGGTGACTTATGTGAGAGAAAAAAGACTTTAAATAAAACAGGAAGAAGAAGAAAGATAACAAAAACAAATAAATAACAAGGCCTTGATGAGGGGATCCACCAGGTCGGACGTAGCATGTTGCTTTGCTGATAGAAACCATAATACTGATGTGCTTTGGTCAGCGTGGTTCTGGCTCAGCTATACCCTGTACATTCATCCCCTGGTGTGCATGCCTGCCAGGCTGTAAGTTTGCATGCTGTAGACAGACAGTTAGTTGGTTAAGTGGTGAGAGCCATTTTAATGTTTCATTAACTGTGAGGGACAAAGTCACAAAGACAAGTGCCATAAACCATAACCTTTGAAGAGAGAGGAGAGCCGACGCGGAATCGAACCGAGGTCCTTCTGCTTACTAGCCCAGTGCCTCACCGCTGGTCCAAACACGTTCACATAGTCTGACTCTTCCTCCCCCCTCCCCCCCAACCCCCCACTCCCCTCCTCATAAACGAAAAGAGTCGTTGGCGCATTAGAAGTGAAGGGGCATGAGCGTGCAGACCTAGTGTCACAGAGGGAGTGCAATCTCACGCGTTATTGCAGCCGGCGTCTGAAGGGTGGTGTGCAATCAGTAGTTTATCGCCGCACTGCCCTGCAGGTGGAGAGGGCGAGACAAAAGAACAGAACCACTGGAACTCACTCGGCAACCGTTGCCCCGCCATCTTGACTAGCCTGGCGCAGTCAGTGGAGGCCGCGTTACGTGGCAATGCCACTTTTTTTTTTTTTAGAGGGGGGGAAGGGGGGAGTTGTTTGAATGTTTTTAGGAGGTTGTAGTAGTGGACTTCCTGTTCTTCTTCTTCTTCTTCTCCTCCTCCTTCTTCTTCTTTTCCTCCTCTTCTTCTTCTCTTCTTCTTCTTCTTCTTCTTCTTCTTCTTCTTCTTGTATAACCGTAATGATTGACTGGGCGTAAAACACCAAATTACTTACTTACTCTTCTTCTTCTTCTTCTCTTCGAACCGAATTTGCAGTGTGAAAGGAGCTGGGTACAGCCTTGTAGATTTCTTTCTGGTAGTGTAATTTCCAACGTAAATCTAATGGATTGTAACACTGGGGCAAAAAGATCCTTTCTGGTTTCATCATAGTGTTGGTGCTTTCTTCGTTTCTAGGCATTGTTCTGTCGTACAGTGTTCTTCAGGGGGTATGGGTGGAGGTGAAGGGGGGTGCAGGTGGTTATGACCTTCAAGTTAAAAAAAAAATCCTTTGCGCTTTATTTCGTCGGCGGTTATCATTGTGTAAAGCTTCGGAAAACCGGGCAAGAGCACAAAAGCCTAGCCGCAAAGCGGAAGTGCCAAGAAGCCGTGGAATTGAACCCTACCATATACTCCACTCCTGCCGCCCCGCTCCCAGACAGGGGCCCAGGCAGGTCCACACTTGCCTACAGCTTCACTGCTTTCGCTGCCACGACTGAGCGTACATCACGGCCCGCCTCCATTAATCTTGCTTTGGAGGGCATTGACAAGCAAACGAAGCGTACCCATGCAGTCCGCGGATTAGGCAAATTAATGACCAGCCTTGCAGGACGGCTGCAAAACTTGCCTTTTACTGCGCTGCCCTTGCATGGCTAATGACCCGGCCGCGTTTTACGACTTTCGTCTTCTGACTCACTGCCGACAGATTCCGAGGTGTGCCTTGGTGAAACGGCTTGACACTGCTGCAGGAGCTGTCGGGCCAACCGCCCAGAGGATGAGCACCAAAAAATCCTTTGAAACTATTTTTGATATTTTTTTTATTGACATTTTGCAAGCATGTTTTTGTCGTCAAGTCAAGCCAGCAGCATTTGTGTGGGAGTTGAAGGGTTGTTAGCTCAAAAGAACTTAAGGCTGATCCAGTTCGTACACAAAACAAAGACTCGTTTTTTTGTTTGTTTTTGTTTTTTTTCCTTCTGCGCTTGAGGAATCCGTTATTTCTTTCTTCTTTCTGTTCAGGTTTTGTTTTTTGTTTATTTTGTTTTTTGTTTAAATATTTTCTTTTAGTAACTTAATGGAGACAGGACTGGGTTGGTTAATTGAAAGTGACGGACTGACTGTCGGAGAACGGAAACAAAAGACTTGATGACACGTCACACAAGTCATGGCGCATTGCTCGGCACAAGGAGTCGCTGGGCAAACAGCTTCGTATTGGGGTGACAGGGGCAGACGTGGCCCAACGGGGCCCTTCCTTTGGCTCGTGTCCAGGGAAAATTTGTATGTTTGTCAAGGAGGTGCTGAAGGAAATTTATATCGTTTGCCCAACGCCTGCGATGGGGTCGACAAAGAACGCTTCTGATTAGGCCCGTGCCGACGGGCGGTAATGGACGACTTTGTCCGCTCATTGCCGGCCCGCGACCGTCGTGAGTAGCACTCACTTCTGGCACCAGACTGTTGACTCAACCGCTTCCGTGCCTCAGCCCGGGTGTCCGTGATAACGGTTGGGTCGGGTGTTTAGAGTTAGGCACATTCTATTGTTTGAATGTTGTATGACGCCGTTTTCAATCAAGGCGCGTATTAAGGGATTGAAGGATGCTTAGAGTCGTGCCTCCCGCTCTTGGGTCCGGGCGGCCCTGCCGTTATGTGATACTGTTTTCAATAGAGTGAAATGAAAATAAATTTGTTTCGTGTTGACCCAGGAAGGCAGTTTCTTTGTTTTAAGAACGAAATGCCCGTAAATTGACGCCAAGAGCTGATGGAAAAATTTCCACGGAAACAAGAGAAAGCAAAGGAAATCGAAACACATTTGTAATATTGCTTTTGCTTCTGTGGAGAACAGGGCACGTGATGAACATTTGTGTTTTGTTTTGGGTTTGCGGGGGAGGGGGTGGGTGGGTGGGGGGGGGGGGAGAGTGGACGTTGAGGAGGTTATGAAAAGCGGAGAAGCCGGATTTTTGCGAACTACGAACAGAAGAGTAAAAAGGATAAATAGGTATAATAGGTAGTAATCATAGTTTGCTTTATAAATGACGCGCATGAAGTAAACCATCTCGTCGAGAATCAACAACGACAAAATATCAAAATAAACTAAATAAACTTAGCAGTAAAACTAGATCTCTCTCTCTCTCTCTCTCTCTCTCTCTCTCTCTCTCTCTCTCTCTCTCTCTCCTCTCTCTCTCTCTCTCTCTCTCTCTCTCTCTGTAATTTTTTTGTAGTCGTACAATATAACACTACCCAGTTGTTCAGAATAGGGTAACATAAGAACAACAACAGCATAAGATTAAGAACCGACATTCCGGCAGTCAGTGATTGGAAGCAGCCCAGTTACAAAGCAGTGGTAAAAATTAGCGAAGCAGGAGCAGAAGCTAACAATGGTGCCGTCTTCTTTTGCAGACATAGTCTCGGTGCAGCCGGACGTGACGCAGACGGTGGTGACAGTGCAGCAGCAGCAGCAGCAACAACAACAACAACAACAGCACCCCTACCACCACCACCACAACCACAGCGGCACCAACAGCACCAGCCATTCGGCCGACTCGCCCAACAACAACCACATGGGCACGCTGGACAAAGCGCCGCCCTACCTGCCTCCGGACCCGCCGTACAGCCCGGGGGGCCTGGACTCGCCCGGCGTCAACTCCGACAACCTGTACAGCGTGCCCAACGCACACTTCAACATGCCGGCGTCCCCCGGGGAGCTGCCCCAGCCCCACAGACTCTCCGGAACCCTGGGGCGACCTGGCAGCAACAAGACTGTGTTCGTCGAGCCCACCGTCAGCCACAACCTGGACTCCTCCTCCATGGAGAAGCTGACGATCAAAGACAGCAAGGCGGGGCTGCCCCCGCCGCCCCCAGCCCCGGACTGCCACAGTCGGCCGGCGTCCGGACACTCGGACAGCCTGCAGGGCAGCCGCCAGTCCGTCATCTCGGTGCAGTTGCCTGGCAACGTGGACACGGAGGCGGTGACGTGGAGTACCTTCAACTACACTGGGGGGCGTCTCGTGTTGCCGGAGTCAGGTCAGTTCGCGGACCTTCGGGTCCTTCTGCTGTAGTGTAGGTGGACCTCCCGTAACGTCTTAGAGAAGAGGAGGGGGAGCCATGTTGTTGATTACTACGAGACTAGGGAGCCATGTTGTTGATTACTACGAGACTGGGGAGCCATGTTGTTGATTACCACGAGAATAGGGAGCCATGTTGTTGATTACTACGAGACTGATAGGCATGTTGATTGGGGGTGTCTTGTGTTGCCCGAATCAGTTCAGTCCGTGGATCTTCGGGTCTTTCTGCTCACGGTAGTGTAGGTGGTCCCCTGTAACGTCTTCGTGAGCGGGAGGAGGGGTGGGGTGCTTGTTGCTGATTACTACTAGACTGATAGGCATGTTGGTTCCAGTCCCGTTTTTTCAAGTGACGAGAATGAGAGTTAAGTCCTGTAGGCATAATGTTAATAATAAGTCGTATGTAACGCTGTGCTCCGTAATGAATTACGAGCTCACGGCGCTGTGCATTATTAACAACAACAAAATGAGTGACATTCAATAATAAAAAGGGACAGGTACCCTGTATACAGACAACGACACCCAAACATTCCACACACACACACGCACGCACGCACGCACGCACGCACGCACGCACGCACGCACGCACGCACACAACACACACACACACACACACACACACACACACACACACACACACCAGCTCCAGAAACGGCATTAACAGCACCCTTGCAGTCTGACATTAGTCCTGTGTTCCACAGTCCTGCCCCCTCTCACTCAGACAGGAATGTAAGTTATACTTTTGAAGCCAGATAGCGCCACCTGCGAAGGACTTTTGTTCTTCTGGCATTGCACTTCACACTCATATGATCAAATGATTGACTGGCATAACAAAAGCCAATGAGCTGTCAGTAATTGCACGTACGTGATATGGATTCTAAAATGCTGGGAGACAACGAGTGAAATGACTATGTGGGAAACAGTATTTCTAATGATGAGTGCATGGATAATTTTGTCCTCCTACTTCGGCGAGGAATGCTGCCATTTCCGTGACCAGTTAGTGAACCTGAAGCGAGGCCTGTGGCCCACTGATGGGTCTTTTCCTCTGTCTTTCATGATAATATTGACTCAAGCAGTCAGCGTGTTCCAAATGGCTTTCCTCGGAATAAATGTGCAGCTTGGAGCTGAGTTTGCCAGCTCTATTGGTATCGTCTTCAGTACCGCACAGGTTTTCCTGCCTCCAGATCCGTTGCTCAGTGAGCACCCCCCCCCCCCCCCCCCCCCCCCCCAACCTTCGCTCCCTAACTCTCCTCTGTTTGGTTCGTTTCTGTTGACTCTGCCCTGATAAGAATTGATAAGACCGGCGATGAACTTTTCTGACCTACACCGTAATTGACAGGTTTATGATGTATCGTTTACAAAGGGACGCACAGGGGGGGAAAAAGAAAGAAAAGAACTTGAACAGTTCTCCTGCTGCTGTCGCGAAAACGGAAACGTGGCAGACTGTTATCAGAGAATCTTGATTTTATTCCTCATTTTACGTGGCTTTGCAAAGCGGGGTCTTTGAAGTTTAATGGCATAAACAAAAAGCTAGGCCGAACTGCCGGGGGTCTTCAAAGGCGTTTTCTGCATGCATCCGCCTGACACTTTTAAAGGAGTCACGATACACACAGACTGGGATACATTTGTCGGGCAGATTAGTAATTATCGTGCGTAGGAGAAAGAAAAAAATCAAAGACGCTTTTTTGCCTCAATGACAAATCACGATCAGACTAAACTGAGTTGTTTGCAGTGGTAGAGTAGCATTTTCTTTGTAACGGGCAAATCTGGAGAAATTGAAACTTCGCAGGGTGAGGGGGGGGGGGGGGGGAGGAGGGAGAGGGACGTGAGAAAAGAGTACTTTTTTTCTTTTCTTTTTTATACTTCAGGCAGTCGAAGATAACGTTATCTTGGGAAGCGTCAGAATCGCTTTCTTTGAGCACTGTTGTTGGGGAAGAACTGTCGCGAAAGTAAATACTGCAGTTATTCTTAGTTTGGATGTAGCATTCCGAGTTGCTGGCAGTGAGGACTAGGGGCTAGCATTCTGTGCATTGCTACTCTCTCTAGCCGCGCTGTCTCCTTCTTCTGTCTTCCAGCCAAAAACTAAAACCTGCTCCTTTCCTGATTACACGCCATGCTTCGCTTACACACAGGTTTTGTCATGTGTGGCATCTCCCTTCTCCCCCCCCCCCCCCTCCCTCACCGCCCCACCCCGCTTTGCCCAGTCATTCTCTGCCTTGATCACTTCTCTGCCGTATAGAGCGAAATGGTCGGGACGCACCTAGCAACGAGAAAGGCAAATTTTTACGGTGGTGGGTTCGGCTCCAGCTTATGCGCCAACATCTGTGTTCGTGGCATAAAACACATTTCTCCCCATCATTCTCTTACACGGCCGAGATGTTGATGATGATGAAGCCAGCTACTCATCTGTTGCAGACAGAGACGAAGTCTAGGGTCCTAAACCCTCTGGAAGCAGGTTTTTTTTTTTTTTTTTTTTTTTTAGGGGTGGGTGGAGGGGGGGGGGGGGGGGGCGGATGGAGAGGGGTTATGTGGCTGGGGCAAGGGATGGGGTACGTAAGACGCAAAAGAAAAAAAGGAAAGAAAAAGGACGGTCTAGAATGCGAGATGTTCCTGCGTTGTTTGTCGTGTCACGTTGCGCCGTGCTGCGTTATCAGCTGCTTTGGCAAGGACTAGCGCTAAAAGCAATTAGGCCGAGATTTCTTGCCCTGCCACCTACCATACAAATGGACATGTTCATTTTCGCTCACAGTCAGAGCTCAGGAGCTGTGTGAAAGTCGAGGTGGCCGCCCTAGGCTACCCGTCTCTAATAGTCCTTATGGTCTCTGTGGACGTAAAGCAACATTGAACTTGAACACTCTCATCGTGCACAAAGCTACAAAGCAAAACAAACTGCTCCACCAACCTCCCCCTCCTTCACACTCCCCTCCAGATCTTTCACCCCAAGTCTACCTGAACAAAGCATTTTTTAAAAATCGTGATATTGGCCATACACTTTCATCTCTCTCTCTCTCTCTCTCTCTCTCTCTCTCTCTCTCTCTCTCTCTCTCTCTCTCTCTCTCTCTCTCTCTCTCTCTCTCTCTTTATAAGTTTGACCCGATTTCAAATAACCACAACACCATAACCAATTTAGACATCTTTATGCTGTCTGCACCATTAAAAACAGCACCTTTTTGAAGTTTTGGTGACAGAAACATCTCAGAATTTTCAAATGGTACTGTGTGACTCATTTCTCGGTGGCAGGTCACACACACACACGCGCGCGCGCGCGCGCACGCACACATGCACACACGCACGCGCACACACACACACACACACACACACACACACATATATATATATATGACACACACACATATATATATATATATGTGTGTGTGTGTGTGTGTGTGTGTGTGTGTGTGTGTGTGTGTGTGTGTGTGTGTGTGTGTGTGTATGTGTGTGTGTGTGTACTTTTGGAGTGGTGCATTACTCCCGTCAGCCGACACCAGCGTTCACGTAAATCTACGACATGCAACATTAGCAATGTCGAGTTTTGACAAATGTGACCACCCGTAAGTGGAAATAAGATGGAAACGTTACGCAGTTTCCCCTGGCGTGGAGAAACAAAGGGGCAGGCTGCAAGAACACGTCGGTCTGCGTGGAACGGCTGAAGCGAAAGCTTCTTACCTACTGCACAATGGTCCCTGCTTGCCGTTGCGAATCGCAACAGACACATCCATTTTCAGTCAAGCTCGGCTGGCAGTGTGACGGAGCCTACGCGACCTAGCATTGTGCTGGAAAAGGAGAACGTCGGCAAAGGCAAAGTGAACAGCCAGCATTTTTGATGGAACGGCTGTGGCCTGTTACCGAGGCGACAGGCCACTTACTCGGCGTTTTGGGGACAGATGAATCCATTTCACTTCCCGACAGACGAGAGGGAACACCGAGCTTATAGCGTTCCATGTGGAAGATTCCGCCAACAAATAGCACGTGCAGTCAGTTCTGCTATATATCTACACTACCGCCTCCGGCACTTCCCCTTTAAATCCGTCTTCCTCTTGCTTTAGTGTCTGAGATACGTTTAGGGGAACTGTTAATCTGAAGAAAGGTAAAAAAGGGTGAGGGCGGGAGTAAGGGAGATGCAAATAGTAATAAATCTTCTGTTACTGGAGATCTGCTTTCTCAGTGTTATCTGGACTTTCTGTCATCCATACGTCTTCGTTCTGTATCATGCACTCACCAAGGTTGTCTGTTCAAGCGGAGAATGACCATGCACAGGTGTGCTAGCCGAAGTGGGGGGTGGCGGGAATAACGGGTGGCTGGTGGTGTATATGGTTGGGGCCCCGACTGACCTGACGGTGTGTGAACGGTGTTGCAGGTGTGATGCTGACGGTACCCGAGGGCGCCATCAAACGTGGACACATGGAGGAGATCTACATGGCGGTGTGTCGGGACGACAAAGACAGACCGCGACTGTCAGGTACGAGTGGTGTGGCACTGCCTGCGTTCTTAATGCCCCGCCTTCCTTACTGCCCCGCCTTCCCTCGCTGCCTCCTTCCCTCACTGCCTCCTCTTCTCACTGTCTCCTTCCCTCATTGCCTCCTCCCCTCATTGATTCCTTTACCATCTGCCTTCCTCCCCCCCCCCCCCCCCCGGCCTCACGCCCTCCTCGCCTCCCTCCCCTACTGCCTCCCTTCCCTCACTGCACTGTATCCTTCACTTCCCCCTCCCTCACCGCCCCACTTCCTTCACTGCCTGTCCCTCACTCACCCCTCTCCTACTGCCTCCCCTCCCTCACTGCCCCCTCCCGTACTGCCTCCCCACCTTCACTCCCCCTTTCCCTACTGCCTCCCCTCCCTCACTGCCTCCTCCCCTACTGCCTGCCTCCCTCACTTCCCCCTCCCCTACTGCCCGTCTCCCCTATTGCCTCCCCCCCACTACTGCCTGCGTCCCCTGCTGCCTACCGTACTGCCTGCCTCCTCTACTGCCTCCTACCTTCGCTGCCTCCCTCCTTCATTGCCTGCTTCCCTCACTCCCCCCCCCTCACTGCCTCCCTCACTCACTGCCCCCCCCCCCCACCCCCACCTTTAACTGCTCCGCCTCCCCCACTGCCCCCCTCCCTCGTTATGTAAATGTATAATGCAGCAACCAGTGCCATATTGCATCGCTTTGCACATACAGCCTACCATCATCTCCTAGCTGCTCAACAAGGCCACACAAAAAAGTCTATCTTCTGATGAAAAATACTGGAGAATTTTCTGCAAAAACAAAAATCAGGAGAATGAACCATCAGCAGGAAAAGAACAAGACAGAAAAAGCAACAGGATTAGGTAGAAAAACAAGAGAGGATATAGAAATGGGGAATCAAATGACAACCCTAAGTTTCCGGGCAGGAATGTGACGTCAGACATTCCCGACTTCCCTTCCAGGGCTAGGGCGAGTTAATGTGGCATGGATAATAATTCTTAAAAGAGGTGTCATTATCCCTATGGTTATTCTGCCCTGACGGTCTTCTTTTTGAAAACTTGGAAAGTGACATGGACCTTCTTTGTGTATTTGAATGTGTCTCAAGCTTGCCATTCTTTAGTTTAGTGACATGGACCTTTCTGTGTATTTGAATGTGTCTCGGCTTTGCCAATCTTTAGTTTTCAGTCTCACATTTGTGGGGCTGGTGGGACAGTCCCTCGGCTTTCTTGGTGTTAAAACCGGTTTTAGAACTGCTTTTACCTCACCGTACCAAGTCCATTGATCTGTTTATTATGTGGATGTGTTTTAAATGCAGCATTCTTAGTTTATCCCAGATTTGGCGACATAGGCCTGTGGCTTTCTTGGCATTAAAACCGGTTCCACTGGACTACCGTGGTTGAGCTAGGCAGACGTGTCACTGAACCATAACACATTAAACGTGCAGCCTCCCAAGCCAACGGGACTCCGTCTTGATCACGTTGATTAAAGTAATGAGAGTGGTCGCTTTGGCCTAGATACCTCTCTGACCAGCTGAGATGCGCTGTGGTAGGCACTGTGATGATCGTTGGCGTTTGACGTGCAGAACACCAGACCATCCTGAGTCCCGTGGTGCTGGTGGGACCGCCCGGCATCGTGCTGATGAAGCCCGTCATCCTGTCCTTCCAGCACTGTGCCAGCATGAGGCAGGGCAGCTGGGTGCTCTCCCTCTACCGCAGTGATTCGCCCCTTGACGAGCCGCCTCAGTGGAAGGTAGGAATCGTCTGGAGAACTCGGCACCAATGCAGAACTGATTGCAATGCAAGTTTTTGTTGTTGCCTCCTCTCCTCCCACCCCTTCCATTCCTCCCCGTTACATAACGTGTGTGTGTGTGTGTGTGCGTGCGTGCGTGCGTGCGTGCGTGCGTGCGTGCGTGCGTGTGTGTGCGTGTGAAATGGAAGAGGAAGTGGTGACTTACGAACAAGGTAAATATATAATAACGTTGTAATCCTACATCTCTTTGGGTTTGAAAAAAATATGGGATCATGTTTTTCTTGTCGCAGCGTTTGGTAGTGTTAGGCCACGAGACGATCAACTCGCAGGTGTACACGCAGCTGGACCCGAACCACTGCCACATCATGACGGAGTACCTGAACCGCTACGCCTTGATAGGAGAGTCGGTGCCCGGTGGGAAGGCGGTGAAGATCTACAGACTGGCGGCCTTCGCTCCCGCCCTGCCGCCCTCCATGGACTACAGTATCCGTGTCTACGTGGTGGAGGACACACAGGATGCGCTGGATGTGAGCAGTTTGTCTTCATTTGCTGTAGTCCTCCTCCTCCTTCCTTCTTTTAGGCCTGTGCTTGAGCTCTCCTCTCGAGGCCGCTTCTCTGTTTCTCCTTTCTTCTTTCTTTCCTCCTGTTCCTCCTCTTAGGTCTAATTCTTAACTCCCACCCCCCTCAAGACCCCATCTCTGTTGTACCCCCTTCCTTCATTCCTTCGTTTCTTCCTCCTGCTCTTCCTCCTCCCTCCACTTAGGTCTGTTTGAAAACTCTCTGTTAAAGTTCTCACTTTCAGCTCTCTCTTACTTACTTCCTCGTAGTCCTCCGCCTTCTTTATAGTCTTCCTCCTCTTTCTTAGTCCTCTTCTCAGTCATCAGTCCTCCTCTTCGTTGCCTGAGAACCACTCTGAACTTAGTCTGAAGTATCTACTTTTAACTGTTATTTTCCCATTTACTAGTTCGTGTAGTAAGCAAGCGCAAAGTTTTGCTTAATTCGTGAATTTCGCCGATTACTTGCAGCAGTTCTTTCGAAAGAGCGATGTCATTCATTTGATCCTCTAATGAATATATTTACTTGTTTTTATTCTTTCACCATAGGTACTAAGGGTCAGAATCACCACTTCCACCTTTCCAAATGTCCTTCCAGTGGGGTGTAGGCTGTTTTCGCGATCTGCATTCGATTATCTGCCTGCTTCAACACTAGTTGCCGTTTCACCCAACACCTAATGGCATGGAAATGAATTCTGATCGAATAGGTCTCGACTGCTCAAGTCATCAAAGGTGGCTTTATGAAGTGGATTTGGCCCAGTCGGGCCGCGAATCGCAACCGAGCCAGCCGTTCAGGTTTAACCGAACTAAGCTCCGTTTGATTTGGCCCCGACTTTCCGCTCCCCATCAAATTTCACTCTTGAAACAACGCGGGTTCTTCTCTCTCACGCCGAAGTTGATTCCGATCACCCCGCCCTCTCTGCAGATTGTCTGCTGCCCGGACAGGATGAGGAGGCGGGTGGTGGGGGGGGGGGGGGGAGGGAGAAAGAAATATCGCGGAGGAGGAAGAAATATTGTGGCGGGCTTATTGAAAGAAGGGGCTGTGGAGAAGATAGGGAAATGAGTTTTGGCGGTGACGTCGCAGCGTCAGGAGTGGCCCTCAGTTTAAGGCGCTGCTGCTGCCGCTGATGCCTCCTTGTTCCTGAAGGCTTTGTTGTCATTTGTTGATCAATTTGTTGGCCCCGAGCCGCTGGGCGATGTTGGCCAGTCGGCAGTAAATAAGGCCACGCTGGCCGGACCCGATTAACTGCTGCAATCTGCTGCTGGGGAATCAATTCTGTGACATTTTCTTTGTGTGTCTGTGCCGTTGTTTTGTTGTTTTGTTTTTTGTTTGTTGTTTTGTTTTGTTCGGGGAGGTGGGTGAGGAAGGGGAGGCTGCTTTTTTTCTTTCTTTTTTCTTTCCAATTGTTTGATCCACTGTCTGTAACGGCCTGGATCTTTCCGCTTGGATGACCCCGAGGAAGACGAATTAGCACATTTAAATCAGAGCTCCTCTTTGCCATTTCAAATTAAATAGTGAGAGGAGTTGCAGCCTTTCTTCCCTTTAGCCGTCGGTGTAATTCCACTTCCTGCTTGTGTTTTGCAGTATGAATGTTATTGTGAAAGATCAGTCAGATTCATCAATCAGTTATTATCCACTGCGATGGGACACTTTGATCGTGAGTGCCACTCGGTGCCAACCCCTTGTTAGTGAGAGAGACAAGACAAGGGTGGAAGTGATGAGAAAGACGTTGGATGATGTGTTATAGTGTCTGTTTTTTTAATGTATTTTTTATAGTTAGTAGGTTTCATTGTTCTGTTAAGTCTGCACACTTTTGTTGACCCAGTTTAGTTTCATGCTCCGGCTTCGGGCTCACGTTAGATGGGGGCCCTTAATAAATTTGTTTGCATTACATTACATTGCACTACAAGGGTGTTTCGGGACGTGGTCGAGGGAGGACAGAGAGGGAAGAAAGGGGGCCGTTGCAAATTTGTAGACCAACCCAAACAGACTGTATTGCACGAGGCCCAGCTGCCCCCTGTATGTCCGCTGTATGTTTCAAGCTTGGTGGAGAAAACCCCCAGAACGAAGCCCTTGCAGAACTGGCTGGTTGTGTGTTTCAAGCTTGGCAGAGAAGCACAATCAGACTTGGCTAAGCTGTGGGTGGTGTGTTTCAGGCTTGGTGGAGAAAAAGACTGAAGCCATGGCTAAGCTGTGGGAGGTGTGTTTGAGGACATGGTGGAGAAAAAGACTGAAGCCATGGCTAAGCTGTGGGAGGTGTGTTTGAGGGCATTGGCTAGAATGTGGGTGGTGTGTTTGAGGGCATGGTGGGGGAACAGACTGAAGCCTTGGCTAAGCTGTGGGTGATGTGTTTCAGGGCGTGGTGCAGGTGGAGCAGCGGCTTGGCGGCAGGCTGGTGGACAAACCCAAACAAATTCCATTCCAGGACGGCGGCCACAACCTGTGCCTGACCATCGAGGAGCTGTCCGCGGGCTGGAGGAGCAAGCTGGCCGCCAGCTATCAGGTCAGTAAATGCAAAGACTGTTTGGTCATTGCAGCCAGCTGCACCTAGTCTCTTCACATCCCCACGCTTTCTTGCCTTTCCCTTTGTTTTACCGCTTAATACACGCAGTGCAATGGTATTGTTCGGGGGCTCCTTCGTACAGAAGGGGATACTTCTGTCGGTTCAGTGAAATGAGGTGAAATGTAAATAATGAGATGTGCTTCGGGGGGGGGGGGGACTGTTTTTGACCTGAATGCGGTTGCTGTTGACTGTATTGTGTCCAGAACTGTGATCCAGCGTTTGACTTGTGATTTAACTTCTGTTTTGAACTGGTGTGCCTGAAAGAATAATAATTGTTGTGAATGTGTTAGTCGTCCTGAGGTGACCCTATGCGGTTAACGGGACGTTAAAATTCAAAAACGAGCTAACAGTGGGTAACTGTTGGCTCTTCTGGTTGGCTCTTCTGCCCCGATATAACCTGCTCGATAGGTAACAGCTCAAATTCTCATCTTTAATTTCTCTTTCGTTTGGGACGACGAAGAAGGTTAATCCTATACACTGTAGCATGATTGACGAGCACTGCACCTTTTTTTCTGACCTGTTCCATCTATGCAGCTGGGTGTAGCTGTTTCGCTCTGCCTCAGTGCCTGTACGTCGGCCTCCCTGTCTGCGTCTGTCTGTCTGTCGTTCTGTCCGCCTGTCTGGGTTTAAATTACACTCTGTCGTTCTGCTGAATCGGTCTATTGACTCCACTGGCGTCATTTCAGCGGGTTTGGTGTAACAAGGGTGTTCTTCATCTTTTCTCCGTACAAAGCATCTAAATGATCTTTCCAGACCTTCAAAGCTCCCTCCCCACTTCCTTTCCCTCCCAAACCCTCCTCCTGCACCAGCCCTGACTTCCACCACCACCACCACCACTGCGTCGTGTCCACACATGACAGGAGGAAGAAGTGGTTAGATGATGTACAGTCACGGACTGTGTCCAATAGCTCACCTCTGTTCAGCGCTGTGCAGTCGTAAAGAGACAGCAGCTGCTTGCTGTCAGCAGGGACACAATGTACGCCGGGCCCCGGGCTGGAGGAAGGGAATGCAAAGGGAATGAAGAATCGCTTGGGAAGCTGGGCTTATTGGTCTGCGTCTCTCCACCCCAATATTGCTTTTCCGGTTGTCGGGTTTGGTCGTGGCGGCCACGATGAACCTTGCGGTACGTCCAGGGCTGGTTCAATTTCAGACAGCGACTTGATGGATGGTGTCGTGGAGACCTTCGGTAGTGTCTGCTTCGGCAACTGTTTGGTCAAGTCGAGGACTCTCGCGACCTCTTTCTGTGGCTCAGCTGTCAAAAACAACGAACTCTCTCATTTGGTGTATTATAATTCTTTCTTTCTTTTTTTCTTTCGCTGTCCAAGTTCTTGAAGATATAGTGTGAAGTCGCGGTCTAAGTTTTTGAAGCTATTATATGAAGTCCCCCCCCCCCTTCTTCTCACATAGTCTCCTGCTTCTGCCAGTCCCCCCGCCCCCCAACGCCCTCTCCATATTCCCAGTTCATTCTTCTGATGTGTAGATCAGACTTGGCTTTGCTCTCCTGACTGTTTTCATGCCCCTTGTATTGTCTCCGCCTCCCTTCTGCTGCTTTTCCCTGCCACTGAAACTGTTGTCTGACCAAACAGCTCGCCGCCGGCAGCAAGGATCGGTGAGAGGTTCGCAGAGCGGCTTCTTACGCAGCGGAAAGGGCCGAGGGCGAATAAGTCTAAGAAACGGAGGATGAATGAATGTATCGAGGGAAGAATGCGGCACCCGAGAGGGCGCCTGCAGTTTCAAAGCTAGGCAGAAAGTATCTGCGGTGAGGAAAATAAACACCAGCCTGAGAGATAAAATTGTCGAAGGGCATTTGTCAAAACACGTGTTAGAGCCACAATCACAGAAAACAAACACCGTGGAAAGTCAGTCGTGCTCGTTTTGCTAGGGAGTCGAGGTTTGTGAGTCAATGGTCCTCTCAACTCAGTCCGATTTCGTTCCGTCACACCGATTCGCTTCGAAGTATTTGACTTCTCCGTACGAATTCATAGACGATTTGAGTGCGGTTAGGTTGCTATAATGCTTAGATTCAGAATCGCACAGCTAAGTGCGGGCAGCTATGAGTGGGATCCATTTAAACGGAATGGAGTGCCTCTTCACTCGATTTGATGACAATGGCACACAAAGTCCAGCGAAGAAGGGACTTTAATTGATGGGGACAGAGCTTGTCTGTGGGCGACACCTCACTCCACCCCACCCCCTCCGCCCCCTAGTTGTGGGTGGATAGTTGGGGAGCCACGTCTTCGCCTTTGATCTTGTCTTGGACTCCAGCAAGGCGCATCTCGGGGCCCCTCTTCAGTCTGGAAGGGTTTCCGCCGAGGCGCCCGGGGAAGCTCAAAGGGATATCCGATGGATTTCTCCAGCCAGCAAGAAGTGACTGGGAAGTGTTTGCATCACCTCTCCACCAAAGATGATCCGCATCGTAACGATTTTAATTTGCCTGAGTGCTGTACAGGAAGCAGGCAGATGAAGATGGAATGCAACCAAAAAAAAGAAAGCGAGGAAGACACTCTGTGGGAAGAAAGAATGGAGAAGGGAGCGGAGATGAGGTCGGATGTAGTAGGGGGCCGAAAACGCGGTTTCGGCTGGAGAAGCGAGAGAAGGGAGATGGCAACTTCAGAGGGACATTGTATGTCTTGGACACAGTCTTGTTTTGAAGATGCCTGTTGTAAATTCAGCATCATATCCCCTCAAACCGCAATGTAGGGTGATAGTTTGTGTGTGTGTGTGCGTGTGTTTTTTCTCTTCTTCTTCTTCTTCCTCCTCCCCTTGCCTATTCCATCCCCCAGTGGATTTACGGCTGTACTGCGCGTGCCTTTGCACAACGCGACTTTCAGACCAGTCCTACAGTGTGTCGGTGCACCGGAACCGTATGCACATTGTGCAAATCGTTGACGATGCACTTGCATCTGGAGGTGGTTGGGGGGGGGGGGTGCAACATCCCTAAAGATCCAAGATAAGTCAACGAGATAAATAACTTAACTAAGGAGACACATGGTCCTAACGCTAATGGGCAGTTATCTTCTCAAAGTGTGCAACAAGAACAGAATTTAAAACTACACGTTAAAAACGTTAGAGGACAAAAAGAGGCCAGAAGAAGACGAGGTGGCAGACAGGAACGAGCGCCTGAAGCCACCAGCACGTGGAACTCGGAAGGGTTTAAGGCCGGGAGAGGGGAAGCAGCCAGATAGTGCGGCGTGGCATAAAACAGGGAGGAGTTCTATCGGTTGACACACGATGGGGAAACAAAACAGAGTGTCAACAGCTGAAGGAACAGGGCACGGGGCGTGTATAGTAAACACCGCATTCCAGACACAGCCAGAGATAGGGCCACGAGCACGCCAATCAGTGCAGTTCTATACTCCGTCATTCATGGCGACCTGGAGCATGGTGGTCATTCACAACGGGAAAAGGCGGAGAAATCAATACGCTTTGTGGTTAGACTGGTTCACGTCGAGTTGTTACCGGAAACAGCACTGTACTGGCACGGACTCTATTACTGAAATGGGGAGGCGGTCATCGTGTGCTGGACACCTTTGGTCACTGATGTGATGTCAAGAAGGGACGGAGTGTCGGCGAGGTTTCCTGCTTTTGTTTAACACAACACCACAGGATCACGATCACTGCAGTGGTAGGCATGCTGTGAGATGTACGTGTTAAAGCACATGTTCTGTGGTGGAATTGGCAGCTCCAGCCTTTCTCACCAGTTCTGGACAAACATGCGGACGGTGCATGAGGAACACCGAACCTGACTTATCACCCTCCCTGGCTTGCCTGTTCTCCCGCGACAAGCTTCCCTTCACAAAGGCTATCTGCTGAGTTGTTTGCCTTCTGATTAGTCTATTTCTCTTGGTGGTGAGATGCTCCTTCTGCCAGCCTTTTTCTGACGGCCGTTCCTGATAGGTTTTTCCTGATAGCAGATTCACTATGCCGCTTGCGTTCTGTTTGTTTTGACAGTTCCGAGCGTCTTCATTTAATGCTGGCTCTGCGTCCCGAATAGGCTGTGGAGTTGTTGTTTTTTTGGTGTTTTTTTTTCTCCCTTTCTCTCTCTCTCTCTCTCTCTCTCTCTCTCTCTCTCTCTCTCTCTCTCTCTCTCTCTCTCTCTCTCTCTCTCTCTCTCTCTCTCTCTCCCCCTCCCTCCCTCCCTCTCCCTCTCTCTCCCTCTCTCTCTCTCTCTCTCTCTCTCTCTCTCTCTCTCCCTCCCTCCCTCCCTCCCTCCCTCCCTCCCTCTCTCTCTCTCCTGAGAATTTCCAGTGTTCCTTTTTTTGTGTGTGTTTCGTCCTCTTTATCCAAGACAATCTCGCGCAGCCCCCCCTTCTCACTCCTGTAGGATCATCTTGTCCGACAGGGAATCCGCCACGCTGCCGGTGAAGGGAAAAAACAAATGATGGGCTAAAACGGGGGCTGAACGCGGGCTTATGAAAATGGAGTGCTGGCCATCTGTCAGCCTGCTCTGATACTGTGATCGCAGGTCTTGGAGCGGAGATGGTGCCGGCAGTTTGGGATCTGGAGGACTCTTGTCTCAGCAGGCTGATTGTTTATCTTGCTGACAGCCTTTGTTTGCGCTGCGTGCCGATTCCTGTGATCACGTCGCCCGTGTGGTTTGTAAGTTAGTGTTTAGAAATCGGGAAGCTCGACTCTTCGCACTGCCGAGCGGCGCAAGCCGTGTCTGTCCTGTGAACGGCGCGACTCGATCTGGACGCGGAGTCTCGGCGCAGATTTTCATAAGGGCATATCGCACGCAGTCCCCTCACCCTATGAAATGCCTGTGTACAAACCGTGCATGTTGCCGGGTGAGCCCAGAGTGCTCCGCTGGGGAACGCTGCAACGACATCAGGGTAGAAATACTCTTTCGTCTCGGTTTGTCTCCTATTAGAAGGATGCGGCGAAAGGATGCCAGTTGTGCGACTTCTGATTTTACCCAGATGGTGATGATGTTATCCATAAATGACTTTAGTTTCTTTTTTGTTCTCATTGAGTGATTTCGTTGCGGGAAGCCTGGCCGGGGCTGCATTCCCAGGGTTATATGTCTGTCTATATATGAGAACATAATGCTTCACCTTCGTCATGGTTACGTCAGTGAGGACCGACAGGCAGCGGGCTGTGCACGTCACGGCGGTTCTGTGCAGTGCTTTCTCTCACCGCGAGCTGCCCCATCGCCCGCTCTTTGCCCTATTGATGTATTGTGATGGCCGCTCACGGCTTTATCAAATAGCGGTAGCCTATCGTTTTTTAGGGTCTTCGGAGCAGTGTGTGTGTGTGTGTGTGTGTGTGTGTGTGTGTGTGTGTGTGTGTGTGTGTGTGTGTGTGTGTGTGTGTGTGTCTGTGTGTGTCTGTGTGTGCAAGATTGAGTGCACGATTATGCGAGAGTGAGTAAGTGTGTGTGTGTGTGTGTGTGTGTGTGTGTGTGTGTGTGTGTGTGTATGTGTGTGTGTTTACAGTTTGAGTGCACGTTTATGCACCTGTAGTGTGTGTGGGGGGGGGGGGGGGTGCGTGCGTGCGTGTTTGTGTGTGGGGGTGCGTTTGTCTGTCTGTCTGTGTGGGGGGTGGGGAGGTGCGGGGCCGGGGAAGTGGAGCGGCAGGCTGTGGTAGCGTGGATGCAGCTCCATCCATCTTGGGATTACTGACAGATCTAACAGAATAGCGGCCTTGAGTTGTGCCACTCTGCAGCTGCTTATTGTCGGATCAGGTCTGACGAGAACGGCATCAACGCGGACGACAGCATAGGTCAATGCAGATTGCAGTGTTTCACGGTCGTCTAGTTTTGCATTGCAGTCCCAGACGCGGCAATACCACTGAGCTAGAATTTATAGCGTTGCAGTCCCAGACACGGCAAAACCACTGAGCTAGAATTTCTAGCGTTGCAGTCCCAGACACGGCAAAAACCACTGAGCTAGAATTTCTAGCGTTGCAGTCCCAGACACGGCAAAACCACTAGTCTCAGTGTGGCCCACTGAGCTAGAAATTCTAGCCCACTGAGCTAGAAATTCTAGCTCAGTGGACAAAAACTCTGAATGCTGGGTTGCTGTTTTGTTCTGATGTCCGTTTCTGACCTTTTCGTTTTAGCTTTCAGTAGGTCATCATTGTCTTCACCGACTGTGGTTGTCCTGTACGCTTCACGTTGTCCAAAGAGGTGTGAGGTTCCATTTTCGTGGAATATAAGTCAGCATGCTGTTCTAAGCTTGCATCTTTTCAGCTGAGGATGCGACATTGGTGGGTTTTATCTAGTCTTCTTGCTTCATTATTAACAATGCAGTAGCAATGTGTTAGCTTTCGTTAAGTTCCGGATACCATTCTCCATCTCGATGTACATTATGTGTGTTATATTTGTTCAGCACTTTGAGGCGCGGGGTAGGCGCTTTACAAATTTCCATTATTATTATTATTACTACTACTACTATTACAGAGCCGGAAATTATCTCATGTCCGTTTGTGTTGTGTCTGGTGCGTGCAGGAGATTCCGTTCCGACACATCTGGAGCGGTAACC
>OY757541.1:38501272-38548515 GCA_963584105.1 Alviniconcha strummeri
ATTTTTGGAGGCCCGTAGTCAGAATGTGTCTGGCAATAAGCAATAACTTGTTGCTCGTGCTATAGGATGCCCCAAAACTCATTTTATCTACGCGGAACTCGCGATCTTCTGTCCAGCCAAAAAACGACGCAAAGACACCTTTTTTCAACCCTCCATCCCCTTTCCACGGTAAATTTTGCAACTGCAACAGTATTGGCATTTGTACTGCTTCGCGATTCTAGGTTCAGTTTCCATTGTTATACACAGCGTGAAGCAACACCCTACTCAGAAATCGGCCCGGAAGTGCGCTGCGACCTCTCGCGACATCTTGCGCGAAAGATTACCAAGCGCATTCACTCTAGCAAACCAGCTTCGCTGAATCGCCCAAATAACACCTTTTTCTTTCATGGTGCTTTACGTCCACAGAAACCCTTGACTTACTCCGGACGGGCGACTGGAGGTGGGGGAAAGAGGGAGATTAGATACCTGTCGCCACCAGAATGACGTCGGCATTAAGATGGGCAGCGATGAGAGCCATTTTAATGTTTCATTAGTTGTGAGGGACAAAGCCACAAGACAGTGTCCACAAACCACAACCTTTCTGCGGAGAAAACCGCACATACTATGGCCAGGCGCGGATGCCAGTCTCGGACTGGGTCTCTATCAGTCCGGAACTCTGGCCTGTGAGATCACAAACTCCGCGAATAGAATGAGAAATGTACTGGTCCTGATGGATTTGACTCCGCCTTGCCTCGAAAATCTCTCTCTGTCTCTGTCTATGTCTGTCTGTCTCTCTCTGTGTCTTTCTCTGTCTCTCTCTGTCTCTCTGTCTCTCTCTGTGTCTCTCTCTCTCTGTCTCTCTCTCTGTCTCTCTCTCTCTGTCTCTCTGTCTCTCTGTCTCTCTGTCTCTCTGTCTCTCTCTCTCTCTCTCTCTCTCTCTCTCTCTCTCTCTCTCTCTCTGACACACACACACACACCTCTCTCCCCCTCTCTCTCTCTCCTGTCCCCCCCCCCCCCCCCTCCTCCGCCTGAGGTGGTAGACTCGCAGTCTTGCATTTTAACGTCAGTTTGAACGTCTCAAAGATTTCCACACGTGTAGCATCAACATCAGCTTCCAGTCACTCATCACCGACGGTCGAAGAAGCCGGTGCACAGCCGATGAGCATGGTGAGCCGTTACGGCCGCGTGTGACCTAACTTCGGATGGCAACGAGATAATCCCCGAAGCCGTTCTGCAGAACACCAGCCGCCGCCTGCTGCTGTCCCTGCTTTGCACACCTTGCAGCCATCAAGCTTGCAACGCTGACGCAGCACTGCCGGCAACAAGCTTATCTCGATCTGGTGGTCCTGGGGGCAGGAGGAGATTGGTGGGAGGGGGGTGCTGGCCGCGGATGGCGGTGTGCTCGCATGCCTTCACAGCCAGGCTCTCCTCAGCCGCCTTCGTAGGACCAGAGACTGGAAACTCTTTAGTAGGACCAGAGACACTGTAGTATCTCTGGTAGGACCAAAGACTGGAAACTCTTTAGTAGGACCAGAGACACTGTAGTATCTCTGGTAAGACCAGAGACTGGAAACTCTTTGGTAGGACCAGAGACACTGTAGTATCTCTGGTAGGACCAAAGACTGGAAACTCTTTGGTAGGACCAGAGACACTGTAGTATCTCTGGTTAGACCAGAGACTGGAAACTCTTTGGTAGGACCAGAGACACTGTAGTATCTCTGGTAGGACCAAAGACTGGAAACTCTTTGGTAGGACCAGAGACACTGTAGTATCTCTGGTAGGACCGCGGCGTCTTTGGTAGGACCAGAGACACTGTAGTATCTCTGGTAAGACCGCGGCGTCTTTGGTAGGACCAGAGACACTGTAGTATCTCTGGTAAGACCGCGGCGTCTTTGGTAGGACCAGAGACACTGTAGTATCTCTGGTATGACCGCGGCGTCTTTGGTAGGACCAGAGATACTAGTGTCTCTGGCAGGATGGCGTCCCGGAAAAAGACGGACACTGCAGAGTGTCGTGTACTGCAGCGTGGGGAGGCAGCTCTATCGGGTCTGCATCGCCCTGGGACCCGGCGGTTGGCTGGAAAGCCGTTGTCTTCCTTCGCGGCCTGCTGTGCAACACTTTGGCTGTTGAGTTCTTCCTTTTGTAACTGTAACAAAACAAAAAAGAACGAAAGAAAGAGGGGGAGGGAGTGTGGGGCAATGAAAAATAGAAGGGGGGGGGGGGGGTAGTTTCAGATTGGAGTTGAATAGTATATTGTTGCTAACTGGAGTGACGTGCAGCAGTCGAGTCTTTGTGGGCGGTTTGCTACTGGCACGAGCAGCATGTCTGACCCCATAAAGAACATCGTTTAGTGTACTTAAAAGTGGTCGGTTGACTTAGGTGCAAGCTGTTCACACACACACACACACACACACACACACACACACACACACACACACACACACACACACACACACACACACACTCACTCACTCACTCACTCACTCACTCACTCACTCACTCACTCACTCACTCACTCACTCACTCACTCACTCACTCACGCACGCGCAGGCACGCACGCACGCATTGACACACACACATATACATACGCATACACACTTACGCACGCATGCACTCGTATACTCTCTCTCTCTCTCTCTCTCTCTCTCTCTCTCTCTCTCTCTCTCTCTCTCTCTCTCTCTCTCTCTCTCTCTCTCTCTCTCTCTCTCTCTTTCATAATATTTCACTGTGAATGTCTTGGTTATTAGTAGTACTGTAGCAACGGCAGATATGTGAGTCGGCCTTTGTACTAATATCTTCACCGTTGAGAAATAAAGTTTAATCAATCAATCAATCTCTGACCATAACAGACACTAAAGATCACACACTCACAGTATGGGAGATCCGTATAAACAATACATCGGGGTAATGCATGTTTAAAGGGTTGAAGTTTACACTAATAGGCTATGAACGGAAGTACAAAACCAAAACAAAAATCACACAGTTTAAAAAAGCCAAGTAGAAAACCTGTACACTGAAACCTAGGTGTCTGGAGGAAGGGGCAACGACCAACAAGCCGCGGAGGCAAGGAACACGGCGCTCCTGGCAGTCAGCCATACCTTCTGGCTGAAAGCAGGCTTGCCCGCTAGCGTCCTTTTCTCGAATGAGATTTTAAAAACCTTTTACTGGAGCAGCGGATATGCTGAACACCGTTACCGTCTGAGATCGTGAAGCTCGATAGACCACCTGCACTATAAATTCCCCCAGTCAACAAACAAACAAACAAAAATCCGACCACAAAACATTGAACGGATTCGGAAAGGGGAAGAGGGAAAAAAGCAGCCGAGGGAAGAAAAAACAGGAAACTGTAAGAATAATAATGATAAAGATAATGATGCTGGTGTTGATGATGATAATGACTGTAGTGAGGATGATGATGATGTGTTGATGATGATGATAAAAAGACGTAATGCCCCTGTACCGCCGTTGTGAAGAAGTTTCTGGTGTAAGATCAGTTTCACGCTAGTGCTTTGGGTGGCCTGGAGGTGCTCCTCCCGGGACTGTTTTCCCAGAATAGGCGGTGCTCACGCAATTAGTTACATTTGCTTTGAACTAGATAGGCCAGGGCGTTGGGGTAAAGAAGAGGGCGGAAGATTTCTGCTTCTTCTTCTTCTTCTTTGTTTTTATATTTTTATATTTTTATTTTTAGATAGCGGCTGCTTGAGTGGAGCAGCTCGACTGGGATATTGTCAATGTCGAGAGGAATGGGAGGAGAACGATTGAAGGGGAGGGGGGGGGGGGGGGGGGGCTTTGAGCGAGATTGGCTGTGACGAGATTGTGGTGAGGCCCTTGTTTCCAGTAGCCGGGTATCGTCTTGTGATTGTTGCATTGTAATCTGGTCCCCGACGCTGGATCGGGTAAAACAGCAGTCCCGTGTCTGGCACTTGTCCGCGAAAAACAACAGTCCTGACCAGGCGGCATATGTCCGAAAGGACAACTGTTGGGTTGGACACTTGTCCAGTTCAGCCAGACAACAGTCCTGGATCAGCTATTTGTCCGGAAACCCCCCACGCAACAGTCGTCCTTGATCAGTAGAGGCACATTTCGGTAGGCCGGGAATTATCGGGTGGAAATCTACCAGCCTCCAAAATATTGTGAGATTACAGAAACACACACACACACACACACACACACACACACACACACACACACACACACACACACACACACACACACACACACACACAAACGCGCGCGCGGCTTTGTATGACTGAGTATGTGGCTTGATCACATGTTCATGAATGCAAAGCCAGACAGTCTGTTCTAAACTACATGTTAAACCATTGAATAAGGCTGACTGCCAGCGGTTTCGCCGCAACAACAACAACAACAACAAAAACAAATGTGTGTGGGTGGGGTGGGTGGGTTATAAACCGAAGCTGAACACCTTAGACCACGTTCCCGTCCCTAATAAGCCTTATGGTTTCTGTGGACGTTAAGCACCATGTTTACTTACTTACCTTAGACCGCAGTGCTTGTTCCCAAATTCCCATTTTCATGAGGTGGTAAACTGTCCACGAAATGCACTTTAATGACCTGGTGGGGAAATACGAGGTGGGAACTGAGGAGGAGGAGGATGAAGAGACAGCCCGGCAGTGGCCGAGAGTTTGCCGAGCGCGGGTCGATTTGTCAGGCCGGGGTCTGCCTTGCTTCACGTGCGGCTGACGTAGATCAGAGTACAATCTGGACAGGGGGCCGTAAACAGCTTCCTCCCCGCTCTGGCTCTCTCCACCCTGCTGCAAGATTACACCCGATAAACACTCTCAAGTACCCGCCACGCCGCTCGCCTGCTCTGCTCTGCTCTCCCACTCCCACGGCTTTTCCTCTTTAACGCCCAGTGCCGAACGAACACATGTAGGCACGCACACGTACACACTCACATACACACACAGTGACTCTCTCACACACGTGCACACACACACATTCTCTCTCTCTCTCTCTCTCTCTCTCTCTCTCTCTCTCTCTCTCTCTCTCTCTCTCTCTCTCTCTCTCTCTCTCTCTCTAACACACACACACACACACACACACACACACACACACACACACTTGTGAATGCGGCGATTCTGAAGAACACCATGAATTGTGTCCGTTCTCCACTGACATTCGGTCCTAATCATGATTTGCATAATTTATGTAGTAGTGAAATCTTCATCGTGTACGTTCTCACGGGCATTTCACAGGAGACGGAGAAGAAGAAAAACGGCCCATCGTAACAACATGCAGTCTAAGGACATGCCTTTTCTGAGAAAACTGGTCTGAAGTGAGCACAGGCAAACCCTGATTTAAAACAGTAAACACAACAAAGACTAAACAAAACAAAAACCGAGATTCCCAGATAGACAGTCAAGTACACCTTCTTTTGAAGTCGAGTTCTACCCAGCAGGCAGCCAAAGGCACCCGTGGAGCCGTCTAAAGAGACCCTCATCCTTCCCTATTTCCGCCCAATTGTCCCCCCTGCGTGCCAGTTGAGCCTGGCGGCGCTCCGCTCTCGCAGCCTGGGCTCCAGGGCCGGGACCACGACGTCCTCCACAACGTGGTGCTGTTGCACATTGCCGGCAATTGCCTGAGCCCGCAAAACACGGGCAGGGATATGAAGCTGACAGAACCAATTATGTCAGCCAGCCCACTGTCTTATTCATCCCGGCCTCTCCAGCCGTTCCCAGTGGCGGCACGGATTTGTTTGGTAGTGGGTTTTTAATACGCCTTTCCCCTGAATGGGTTGTTTTGTTTTGCCGATTATCGGCAAAGGAGGGTATCTTTCCTGTGTTTAATACACATATCCATTTTTTTAAAAACAACAACTTTTTTATTGGGGTTTTGTGTTGCTTGGCCGCTGTTGGTAGAGTACAGACACACCGAAAACACGCATCTCTGCGTGTGAGCACTTCTTTTCTCAAAAGTCAAACGTCACTGACGTTTTGTGAGGCTTAGTGTGTGATGTAGGAGGTAGCGCCTTGGTCAGCGTCACTTTAAAATTGTGTATGGTGCAGAAGCACGGCATCAGTGACAATGTCAGTGGCAAATTGTGCCAATGTGTGTGTGTGTGTGTGTGAGAGAGAGAGAGAGAGAGACAGACAGACAGAGACAGAGACAGAGAGACAGAGGCTGAAGTAGGCTAGATTCAGTGTCAGTGTTGTTCTATGTGTGATGCAGAAGATTCAGCATCGGTGTGGTGCTGTACGCAATGCAGAAGATTTGGTGTCAGTGTGGTTCTGTGTGTGGTGCAGACGATTCTGTCACAGTGTTGTTCTGTGTGATGCAGAAGATTCACTGTCAGTATGGCTCTGTGTGTGATGCAGAAGATTCAGTATCAGTGTGGTTGTGTGTGTGATGCAGAAGGGGACACCAGTGCAGTCCGGAGCAGCAGGAGGCACGATGAAGGCCAGGTCATCCACCGTCAACACCAACTCCACCAACTCCAGTTCTGGGTTCAGCTCCATGGTCACCTTAGACCCGTCTGCACAGGTCTTCAGGTAAAAAAGAAACAAATGTGTTTGTGTGTGTGTGTGTGTGTGTGTGTGTGTGTGTGTGTGTGTGTGTGTGTGTGTGTGTGTGTGTGTGCGTGTGTGTCTGTGTGTGTAGGCACACAGTGTGGATGCTTGCATGCGTGTGTGTCTGAATTTGGGCCATGAACACATGCATGCCCAGTTTCTAGAAATAGCCATTTTCTTTGGGTAATGATCAATGTTATTGTGTAGTATTAATGATCAGTGTGATTGTACAGCTGTGTTCAAAACATCCATTCTCAATGGAAATTACCCTCTAATGTTCAATCATGATTTCGCCCTTAAAACCAGTAGTATTTGACTTTGAGTGTGTTGTGAGTGTTGAAGCAAACGGTCTGTTGGCTGTGACAGGTTACCACCCCACATACGCTGTCAGCTGTGCATGCTGCTGGATCCTCCCAACGCCCGTGGCAACGACTGGAGGATGCTGGCACAGGCTCTCACCGTGGACAGGTAATTGATGCGGTGCTTTGTATGATCCTTTTTGCTTGTGTATATATGCAGGGGACCTTGGTTTATCGCCTAAACTGAAGGACTTAAGTAGAGTATGCACATGATTTGACTCTGGAGAAATTCCAGGATGGGTGCAAAGCATAGCACATAATGCTCACCCATCCATCCGTGACCACACTCGATTGTGCTCAAGTAAAGTGTGACTTGAGAGCAAGTGTTTTTGCTCTGTGCCACCAACTACCTTTTGTGGGACAGCTCAGCATCCGCCAAGTTGCAGTAACAAAGTGTCAGTGGCTTGGCCACATCACTGATCACCCTGTCCATGTATGCAAATGTAAAGAATTATACTGTCGCTTTGTCATAGCCTGCAGGATGAGAAAAGAATTAACTTCTATCGGCAAAATCAGCACAAGCGAGTTTTGCTTTGTGTTGGGTCTGTGGTACAAGGGAGGTAACCATGGGAGTCTTTGCACAGTCCTGGAAATGAGAGGAAATGGCCAGTCTCACATGATAGACACCAACATCGCCACCACAAGGCCTGTCTTTGAACAGTGTGTCATCTCTCTGATAAGTTAATGCCAGTGGTAAGGGGTAAAATGTTTATTTTTTTAACAATGTTTTGCCCTTGATGCATCAGTAATTCCAGAACATTTCTGAAATACACTGGACTAAATAATCTTCAGCTTTGGCCTTGTAATTGGCAGTACTAGGCTCATATCTATTTGATTAAATGCCTGAGACCCTAGTTTGCCTTTGTGTGTGGGCAGGTACATTAATTACTTTGCGACTAAAGCCAGCCCAACGGATCACATCCTGGACCTGTGGGAGGCCCGACACCGTGAGGAGTCCGCCGTCACTGACCTTATGAACATCCTCAGGGTCATGGGCAGAATGGACGCTGCCGCTGTGCTGGAGAAAGACATTGGCTCCTGGTTGTGATACAATATGTCCTGCAACCAGTCAGTATGCACTTTACAGCGACCCCATGACGACTGGACATGTCTTCATGTTGTGGATGAGAAACTTGTCTTGACACAGATGCTTGTGGGGGACCGTGTCTTCAGCATCAGCAGGTCGCTGCCAGATAACCCGAGTGTTCACGAAACCTGCTGGGCTGACAGCTTAAGAGAAAGTCGAGCGCTAGCTTGTGGCCATCAGTGTATGCCCCGCAGCAAGCCAGTTGACGTGTGAGGGTGCCATGAGACCAGGGTGGCTTGTGTCTTTCTTTCACGTGTCCTACGCAATGCGACCCACATCTGCCTAAGCTTTATGATGAAGTAGTTGGATGGAACAGCAGGAAAACTCTGGCCCTGTGCACCAGCGACAGTGGGAGCCAAAGCCCAGCAGCTTCATTTTGTGAAATCACCGCAGAGCTTTAGCTTCGCTTGAAATGCTTTCGTTGTCCCTAGCTTGTCGTCATCAAGACATGCAGCCATTTTTTCCTGCTGGGGTCGGTCTTCCTGTCATCTTGACTTGTGCCCATCACCAGTGTAGTCTTCACTGACACAGCTGCTCTACTGGTGACTGCGCTCCACAGCTTACTTTGCAATGCTGCATCCTGGAACACCATCAGGGTTTTTTGTGCAGACAAACGTCGCCAAGAGAAGACAGACTTGGTCTGCTACTGCGGTTTTGTTGCAAAGGGAAATTAAATGGAAACTGAAAATGCAGAAATGGACGCTGCTTCAGTCTCTCTGTGCTGATTCTTGGGTGCAGTCAGTGTGGTGTTCTCTGAAATGCACAGCTTTGTCTACATGAAGCAGGCTAACACTGACTGATTTGCCTGTTCAGACACGCGAGGTGTTCATGTCTATTGTGATACAGACTGAGACAGTTATAAAACACACACACACACACATGCGTGCATGCATGCGCGCATGCACATACACACACTCACACGCACAGCCACCCCCACCATCAAACCACCACCAGCATCAAACCACCACCAGCATCAGTGATCCATCTGCCAGCTATCTACCTCTCGGACACCACCTAGGATTAAGAGCAGTGGTCAAATGGTAGCAAGTGTGCATGCCATCAGAGGACATATGATGGATCTGGCTATGCAACAGTATTGGTGTGGATTGTGTAATAGTGCATTTTCTCACAAACACTGTGACACATGCAAAACTCGGTGTAGCTGGATTTATTGATGGTATTTTACACCATGTCAGTTGAAAACACTGGTCACAAAACAGTGCCAGACATTGCCATGGAGAAATCAGTTCCACAGACATTTTGTTTAGAAGGAAGCATGCCGACTCAGCTTGGGTGTGGTGCTAACCAAGTTTGATCTTCACACATGGCACTGATGATGGACAGTGAAGAGAAAGACAAAGTGGTCTGCAGCATTATCAGTGTGTGATGTGCAGCTTTGTTACAACACTTTCCCAGGAATCCCTCAGAATTCTGAAAGCATTAAACTGAACATTGGCTGTGCTTCGATCGAGATTTATGAAACTTCAAGATGCATTTACTCAAGATTGTGTTATTCATATGCTGCCAACATTAGCTGAGTGAGAAGTGATGTACTTTTCAAACAAAAACATTTGTTTTCCTGTTTATCCAAGGAAATTACTTTTCTAAGCGCCTCCTCCCCCCCCCCCCCCCCCCCCCCACCCCCCGCTTTCCAAACTCACATGAAACAAGTCGGCACAGTTGTATGTGAATCAAAAAGAAAACAAAGAAGAAAAAGACGGTATAAAATTAATACCGCTGCTGTGTCTGTTTTCTTCCTCCTCAAAATGGTGCTCAACTCACCCATTCTACAGCTACATATTGGGTTACTAGCTTCTTTTTTATTTTTTATTTTTTTACTTTTTTCACAGTACATCTTGATGAGAGTAATCTCATGTCAGAGATCACATCAGATCCCAAACCTGCAGGGGGAAGTACAACTGACTGACAAATAAACTTACAGCTCTTGTAACCTGTTCTTTGGAATGTGAGACATGGACTGAATTTCAGGTCACCCTTTTTTTCTTTTTTCTTTTATCAAGTAGCAGGTTATTAATAGAACAGAATAGAAGAAGAGAAAATCTTCCTTTGGGATCATTTTGAACTGAGTGAAGCAGGAATGAGAACTCTTTGGCTGGTTTTTACACTGTCAGTGGTGTTGTCATGTTGCATCATGAGAAATGTTCACTGGCTGGAAAAGGCCCAATTCTTTCGCTTGCCATGGATTAACTATTTATTCAACATGTGCCTAGTTTATATTTCTCAACTTTTTTTTTATCTTTTTTTTTATCTATTTCTTTTTATTCACTCTGAAATGCAATTGTTTGTGCGACATGTTTGGCTTGTCTCGTGTTTTTATGGTGTGTCTGTTTTTGAAATTCTGTGCAAGTATTGTGCTGTGCTTCTAATTGTATTTCATGATATTTTTCTTGGTACCACTTGTCCTTGGCTTGTCCAGTGAAGACTACTATGCATTTAGTCGTCTGCTTGTTAGTTTAAAAGCCACAGATTTGACATGAATCAGTTGACCAAAATAACACACACAAAATCTGTACGCTCTTTTTGTTCTTTTCTTTTTGTAAATGTTATTAATGTTATAGCTGTCTTTTTAAGTACGGTGCTGTGCCTGTGTGCATATTCAAAGTACACATTGATTTTGAAGCAGGTGGTAGACCTCATTTAGTTTTAATAATTATTTAGTGTTACTTTGGGTATAACTTCAGTGCATGTATCGTCTGCCACTTTGTTTGCCCAAAATGTTGCCATGAAGCCTATCACACATTGCTTATGAACTGAAATTTGATCCATATGATATTTGCAAAAAATCATTAAACTCGCTAGTTGGTTAGTGTTGAAACAGAAAGATGTATAGAGAGATCTGTAGAAACAAAACCAATGTTTTGCTTGTATTCTGAGCATTATGCAACACAGACTGGTATGCAAAAGTGGCTGTTTTATCACAGTCAGAGATTCTAGGTTGGTTTGTATGATAGATATACTGCATACAGTCAGTCCTGTTCAGTGTGCATGTATTCATGTTAGTCACATTCATTCTCATTAGTTGCTACGAAAAAACGAAAAAAAAACGATTAAGAACATCTCTCTCTCAATCTCTCTCTCTCTCTCACACACACACACGCATATGTACCCCCCCCCCCCCTCCAAACATACAATACTAAATTTGGTTGATTTCATTGTTGTGCTGGATAATTGTACATGTATATAATCACAATGGTTTTTGATTTTCACTGTCTAGTCACTATTCATTTGTGTCTTTGTCATTTATTTTCCTGCACTTACGGTTGATGAATTCAAGATTTTTTTGCAATGCACATTTTGATTCGTTCAGTGAGACAAAATCCATCAGCTTCTTATCTTTGCGTCCCATTTTGTGAAATTGACAGGTGCATACACGCCCTTCAATCTGGGTGCATGTTCCCACTTAATGGTGGGGTATATGCCACCCGCAACCCCCTATTTTGGTATTGGGGGAGTACTGCATCAGCAAGTGAAACAGAACAAGAATAACTGAGGACGATCGGTTCATAATGATGATGATAATATGTGAAAACTGAAGACACCTGAACCACTGGGTGGTGTATGTGAAACTTCATCCTGTAACTTTTTAGGTTAACCTTCTCACCACCACCACCACCCACCCATGCACCCCCCCCCCCCCCCCCCCCCCCCAGCATTTTTGCTTCCTTTACCATCCAGGCACTGCATGTCAACATCATGACCACCCATTGGCACAATGAGATGAGGGAACAGGTCAGTGTCTTTCCTGCCATGTTCTATGACACATGCTGCAATTCTAACTTAGTTCACACTGGAAAAAAGATTTTTAAAAAATTAAATCTGAAACAAAGTTGACTGCTAGCATTCTAAAACAAGATCAAAACACAAAAAAGACTGAAAGACAAACCAAGTGCAAAGTTTCAGAGAAAATACCTTTCTCAGTCAATAAACAGATAATACACTAGTGAATGATGATATGAGTAAAATTTGATCTACTTCACTTATATTGATTATTATCACTTGCAAGTGTTTTGTCTGTGTGTTGTGTGAGAAAGTTTTTTTCTCACAAAAAAACATGAAAAAATGTTCATGTTTTTTGTGTTTTCTAATTAGAATAAGTGTTCTTTTAAGTGTTTCAATCTTACCACATACAGACTTAAACCCCAAGGCACTTTTGGTCGGAGCATTTGAGTCGCAAATACAGGATGCGTTTAAATACGGCACTGCAGTCATTACTGGGCAACACATGCTTCATTGAACAACACATCCACCATCTGATTGTGTGTACGAAAAGTGTGCATTGCTGGTCTTTGGCCAGAAACTGTACCACCATTTGATTGATACTTGAAATACCACCCGTAAATATTGAAAGAAAAGTATTGAAATATTTTTGGGGAAAGAAAAATATATCTGCTGTACAAAAAAAAAGTATGTTGTATAATTAGTCAACACATCTTCAACAGCTTGTACATGTATATATATGTGTGTGTGTGTGTGTGTGTGTGTGTGTGTGTGTGTGTGTGTGTGTGTGAGATAGAGAGAGTGTGTGGAGTGGCTTGGGTGCAAAAGAAAAATTACGTAATGGATGATTTTGCTTGAAAACGGCTCTAACTAAATTGATGATTGCATTTAGCAGGTGAGCAAGTTCTGTGAAGTAAAGGTTTGTTTTCATATGTATGTGAAGTGGGTTCCACCCAATCTATATATCGATGATAGATATTTTCCAACATGCTTTTTATTTTTTCTTGTGATTGGCCGGCCACATCATGTTCTGCCAAGCGTTATTGGAGCTTTAGTTTGAAGATGAGTAATTTGTTTTACTCTGTATAATAAGTCGCTGGTTTTTCGCCCTATCTCTTATGACCCATCTTTTACCGCTCTCTGTATATTTGAAGAAAATATTTATCAACCGTTCGTCTGACATAACAGTATTCAAAGTTGTCCGTGTTTAAAACATTTGACACTGCATTCTTCAGTTGTTCTTCAATACCTACAGCGACCCTACTGCTGTAAATTCAGTAGTGCTTTTGTTTGTTTGTATTTTAGGCTGCCATTATTTTTCTCTTTCAGAACATATAAAGCCTCTCTCTGTCTCTCTTCCCCCCCCCCCCCCCCCCCCCTCCGAGATTACCAGCAAAAGCACCCAGTTGGGTAGCCCTACTAAAACAATTGATGGATAATATTTTTTTTTAAAGAAGAGCTTTTGATGTAATCCCAAGCTGGTGCATTTCTTGGAAAATCACACAAATGTCCTTTTGTTTGACTCTTATCCTTTTTCGCTTGGTTCCTCTTTTGTTTGTTTACTGTTGACAAATAGCAGAGTGAGGAGACTAAGGTGTGCCAATGCTGGAGTGGGGGACCCTACGACTGCCTCTGTCTGTTGGGTTGATTATCTTGTGGGTTTGTCAGTGTCCACTGGTCAGAATCCACATGTCTGCAGTAGGCCGCATTTTTAATTGGTTCCTCATGACTGTAAATACACAAATAAAAAGACAAATGTTCATAAAATTATTGAGTGCTTTGTGAGTGTGTGTGCATCTCTCCCTCTCAGTTCCTCCCCCCAACCCCCTCTCTCTCTTGCCTTGCAAACACACACACACACATACACGTCTCTCAATCCCTCCCCCCCCCCCCCCACTCTCTCTCTCTCTCTCTCTCTCTCTCTCTCATTTGCTTGCACGCACACACACACACTGTCCAGTAGTCCCAAATTTTCTTGGGGAGGGGAGAGGGTGGAAGGGACACTGTTTGGTTTGCAGAAAAACAATCACACATTGTGACACTCATTTTTGCATTGGGTGTACTTTGAACAAAACGTATTTCTCTCATCATATTCCATAACTGGAGAAAAAAGAAAACAAAAAACAAAACAAAAAAAAACAAAAGCTTTAAAAGCAGCCAGCAGTAATAAAAATTATACAGAGTTCCAGAGCTGTGTGAAAGTCAAGGTGGCCATCCTGGGTTTCCATCCTAATGAGCCTTACAGTTTCTGTGGACGTAAAGTACCACAACAATGGACCATGCTTTGGCATTAGTCACAGTTTGTCCCTAATATGTCAACCAACATTCAAGGACATAAAGCTCTGCTTCACATCATCATCATAAAATTATACATCAAAAAATCTTGCAGGAATGTTTATGTATCATCTGGATTGCTTGTTGTCTGTTTATTAAAAAAAAAAAAATATGAAGAAGAGAAAGAAATATGATCAACGAGAGACTGGTTAGCACACCTCGTTGGAACCTCGGTTTGACTAGCCGGAAGGGACATAACTCCTGATTTTTGCGTTTTTTGTTTCTAGCCTCCTAGTTACTCCCCCTGGTACGCTGATTCGCTGTCAAACACGTTTTGCTGTGGAAATCCAGAAATAACCGACTTTTAACGCCCAGTCAGCCATGATGTAGTTTCAGGGCGAAAAGTAAAAAGCCAGAGTAACAGTTATTATCTAGCAAACAAAAGAAATTAATTTCACTGTCGATGTCCAACTTATATAGTTATATATTAACACATATACATTTATTTGGGTTAAGATGGCCAGCCACTTTCCCTTCTTGTCCAGAATTTGGATGAAGCCTTTACTGTAAACATGTTCACGCAAGATGTCTACCATGTTGAAGTTTATGCAGAATCTCACTCAAACCATTTACTGGAATGGCGATACAAGATACTTACCAGCAAGGCCAGCCATATTCACATCACACCCACCAACTTACTTTGTGTATATTTGTACTGGTAATACTTCTAATAATTATGTGCAGATTTGTAATATCAACACACACACACGCACACACACACACACACACACACACACACACACACACACACACACACACACAAATGTGCCAAAATTGAACTTAATCAGACAAATGTTTACCAAGACATACAAAATTCAGTATCCATTGATGTCAAAGCATCCTTGAAACAAAGTCAGGGATACTGACAGTGGTATGAACCAATAAAGCTGAATGAGCATATATATAATTAACAGAAAATAAAAATAAGAACACATGCAAAGTGTGACATTATTGCATTTATAATGTACAAGAAAATCGTCACATTCAAGTGTTTACTACAGCTGTACAGCCGGCGAACAACACTGACAATTATACTACAAGCTTTCATGCAAGTTACGAATATTGAGAGGCCAGTGGAATCATCATGCCAGCAAGGGCATGGAAGGATTCAGAATCTATAAAGATGCCAGACCAACAATGTACTGCTGACATCACACCAAATTAATTTATCTAAGTAAGTTTACACAAACATTGGCACCCAATGTTGTGTGCATCATCTTGTTTAGAATGTGTGTTGCAAAGCTTGATCTTGATCGGTCAAGAACTTACTGCGAAAACCTTCAGTTTTAACCATTTTAAATCCCTGCAATCTTGAGATCAAGGTCACTGAGCATGGCATAAACAAATAAAACTTGGTAAGTATTACAACCATATGAAGTTTGACATATATCACACATTCAGTGTCCAGTAAAATATTTATGTTGAAATTTCTTGCCATGAAGTGCCAGGTAGCCAGTGGCCTGACACTTACCAACACAGAGACCCACACTTTTTTCTTGCAAGTCAAAATGCTGGCAACACAAGCACACAATCAAACCAGTCACAGAGTACAGGTTGCTTTTTTGTTCTTTTATTCAAAGATTAAGGGACAATAATAATATTCAAAGCACTACTTTGTTCCTGTGAGAATTTGAAAAGTCTAAAGAGTGTGTTTACCAATATACACCACATCACAAAATCACAAATTTGCAGTTGAAATCTGAAAATATAGGTTAATAATTGTTTATAAAGATACAATAAGTCTTAATGTAACATGCTCATTCTCGTGTCTGATAAAAAGCAATATCAGCAACTTTATAGAGAAAACAAAGTTCAAGAAAATACAAATCAAGATGCAAATAATAATCATGTTCAAAATACACACAAGTAAATAAGTAAACATGAAGAACAGTGTTATAGAAAAACTTATCACTCAGATAGCTATCCTACCTTCAAATGATGCAAGCAGAAAGGTAAAATATCAAAACTCAAACTTCTTGAAACAGAATCTCTGGAAAATGGATATTTTTCAGTGAAGTCCATGGAAAAGAATTTTAAGTTTGGAAAAATAAAGGGCGGTGAAGGGGGAGAGGGAGAGAAGGAGAAACTTAATGCCATCAAAAAAAAAATCTGAAGAAACAATACACTGTATAAGAAGACATTCTTCTTCACACAAACAGCAAAACACTCTTGACCCCAACAATGAACATTATAACAGGACAGAAAAATTTCATGAACATGCATAAGCATGAGGGTAAATTCGTTTTTTCAAACACTCAGTGCAAAAAAATATTTTGTTTTAAAGATGGAGAAAGGAAGAAAAAGGGAGGGAACAACCCCAATGTACTGTATAAAAAAAAAATCACAGAGTCAGATGGTATGGGGAGGAGGAGGGTGGGCATACAAGATTTTATATTATACAAGTGCAAGAATGAATGAATCAATAAATAACAGATAGATGTATATGAAGAATCGTGCAATCCATTGAATATCAATTCATGCACCAAAAAATGATGACCTAGATTTCATTCAAACATTTTTGCACCAAGCCATTTTATGACTGCCTCCTATGTCCCTACAAGTACCTCGATCTCAAGTCATTTCAGAACATTTTCTACTCTTTTCACAATTAATTATCAAACGCAATTTTCATCTGTAAACATACTAAACCGTGCTTCATTGCCAGCAAAATGGTTGGGAATTTGTTTTGTCACAAAATGAAATGAAGTGGTAGGTATTCCCATCACAAAAAGAAAGAAAGAAAGAAAGAAAAGATAGATTTACTGGCATATGGAATAAAAAATATAAAAAATTGATTAAATCTGTACAACAAATGACAACATTGGTGCAGAAACTAGACAACGCCAACCACCAGCAATTAATTTGGAAAACTGGGTCTTGGGCACAACCCACAAACAATTAACATCACTCTCAACAGCAGCAGTGACGACAACATGAACAACCACATACCAGCTACAAAAAACCCGCCCAGGGTTCACATCCAACTTGATCAACTAACAACATGGAGAAGAAAAAAAAGAAGAAGAAAATTTCAAAGCTCAAATAGACCAACCAAGAGTGGCATCCCTTGCCAACAAAGGCCTGACATAGCTGGTGTCAGTTCAGCTGTCTACAGCAAATGACATGCTTTGGGATAATTACCCACTTACCCAACTCAGTAAGCTGTAGATTTTTTAATCCCCCCCCCCCCCCCCCCAAAAAAAAAACCCACTCCCCATACAACCTAGTTTACACCAATGAATTCCAATGTGCAATTTACCAAAGGTTCCAATTTAAGCCCAGGGTAGGACAGAATACAGCCCATAGTGTTTTACCTACTGAGAAGAATTTCACTTTTAATTTCTGTCCTGTTTTATTCAACTTCATTTTCCCCCATTCCACACAAAACATCAAGTGATATTTGCAATGAGCAGTTAAACAGACATTTACTTACAGGTGATGGCCAGCTACACTCTGACCAAGGTGACTTACTTTACCACCCATGTTGTAGGGCTAGAATTCGATCCTCATAATCAGCTTTTCACCTCTAATATCTGATGCAGATTTTCAGGTTGGATGTCAGGGGTTTCTCCACATACCCTGGTTCGCTCCCTAATCTCTTAGTTACCGAGTCTTAGGTTAAGGCCCATACACCTGTACTTTAGAAAAAGATAATCAAGTCTCATGAATATGATTGCAGATAATTATATCTCAGTCAGTTAATGTTACAGAAAGATACACATACTTCCATCAGTCAATGTTTACTGAAAGACATTCCTACTTCTGTCAGCTAGTGTAAGTAGCAGGGTAGCAATGGCACATTCTGTAAGGCCCACTGGCAGCTGGCTTCAATAGCCTTCCTGCCCTACAGTGCTTTGGACTCATTTAGAGGGGAGGCCTTTGCACTACTTGTTCTTTTTATTACTATCAATCTGATGACTTGCGTTTCACCCTGATGACCTTTCGCAGTTCACAGGGCAGCAAACATCAAGCCAGTGTCATTTCACCAGACTCCAGTTTCATCATCAACTTGCATCACATGACCCCCACACCAGATTCATTGATACTGGCAGCTACAAATGACCAGCAACTTACCCAAACAAACAAAAACATGTTACCTTTCAGTTAGTCAGCACAATGGACAAGACATCAACTGTCAGTGAACTAAGGTTGGGCTCCTGGGCCACTGTGAAAGAATTTGCTCTATCATGACAAAATTTCTGACACACAGCTGTAATAAAAAATTGAGAAAAGAAGAAGCTGTCTATGTTCCTTGCTGTAATGTTCAACTTTTAAGCTCCATGATGCTTCCAGATATCCTACCTCAGTGTGCATGCCACCAGAAGTCACATACATGTGTATACAGAGTGTAAAAGACGTCTGCCAAGACCCATCCATAGCTTTCAACTTAACACTTCACTAACTTCAACAGTCATCATCTAAGCTGGCCAAGCAACTACACCACACAGATATGTTGAGGTCAGTGGGAAAATGTGCATTCAGTCTCAATATCTCTTCTTTCCTGCTACCTTGGAAACTGTTCAAGGGCACAAAACTCAGAGTGAACATGTAAAGCTTGACAGAGGTTACCGCCAGGCTAAGCTTCAAAGATCTGGCTTTATTCACCAAAATCTGAGGTAACATTTGTGTTTTTTGTTGTTGTTTTTTCGTTTCTTTTTCTTTATTTGGCAGAAGCAAGATACGTAAACTATCTCCATATGCTAAAAATATTTAAAGCATTATGGTCAAGATTACATCCTTATATATAACACTCATACAAAGTTCCTACTCAAATGAATAAGCACTTCTTGAGAACCATGACTTTCAGTTTCTACTGTTATCAGTCTTTGTCTGTCACTGAAAATGGAGTAAAAGGGTAAAGCTCAATGGAAACTACCATTGCAAAAAGGGTCAAAGATCCTTGTTCAATAGTCCTAGAAAAAATAGAAGAAAAAATAAATATATATATATATAATGTTCAAGGAGTTTTCTTTTTCAAGTTTTGGTAGAGCAGGGCAACTGCATCAATGATCTTTCAAACTCAAGACATGCCCAAAATTAATGTTGAAAAACATTCTGTTCATGATCAAACAACAAACATTCAAACCTAATCAACTTACCCAACAAACCTAACTTGCAGGTTTGCTTTTCCAATGCATATATGCCCCTAATGACCCTTGACATTAGGTCAAGGTCACCCTAACTGGTATTCAGATGTAAAGCTCAGTGGAGGTCACCATCGTGCACTGTTTCAAAGACCTCACCCTGACAGTCTGAGAAAAAGCCAACATTAAAGTTCTGCTGCATATGGCATCATGGATGGACACACACTCATATTCATTGATTCATCTTTTTTCTTTATCACTCAACAAGCAGTTTCATAGAATGAGTGAACCTAACAGAGTTCCGTCCATAACAAACAATGAGAAGTCAGCCTGTAAAAAGCTCAAGCAGAACAAGGAAGAAACGCACATTGCTGGTTTCGTAATTTAACAAATTTAGCTATAAAAATCACATATTCCTTTGTTACTTCAGGCAGAATAACCAGTTAGCAAAATGGGTTTTTTTTGCAACTGCTTGAATGCCCACATAAAATACATGTGGGTTCATAAAGGAGAACACAAGCCTATCAGACCTACAAGTTACTCTGAATTTAACACACATGGTAAAGCTGTTGCAAAATCTAGACAGGGCAACCTTCCCTCTATTGCAGCTACTTCTGTGGCAGTTCAGTCAACACAGCATTCCACGCAGCAAGAAACAATCACAAGGGATTCTCAAAATATCATCTCTGACACCATGATTACAGGTACACGGTAATTCCACGAAACAATGTTTCAATATCTGAAACATCCTCCACACAACCACTGCTGTTTTGTTCAGACTGATGATGTGCATTCCACAAATGGAGGAAGATCAATATGAAAATAACT
This sequence comes from Alviniconcha strummeri, assembly GCA_963584105.1. NCBI lineage: Eukaryota > Metazoa > Mollusca > Gastropoda > Provannidae > Alviniconcha > Alviniconcha strummeri. The sequence goes on from OY757541.1 coordinate 38,521,212, forward strand.
GTTTTCTATGACACAACTGGTAAACTCTGTGCACATGGGGGCTCCAAACTGAAAACCTTTCAACCAAGGATACATTATACTGCTGCCACATAGTGCAATATCCAATCAGATGGTGTCAACTTTCTCAAAACTCATTTGCCATGACAAGCACATGTCACTGAATCAAGAACTGCATCAAACAAATCTCAAACTCTGAAACAAAATCACAATGATCCAATTTGAATACGACAAATACAGCAGACTCCAGAAGAGACTGAGGAAAAACTGCAAAGACAGGCATGGAGAGCAAAGCAAAGGGAAAGGAAAATATCATTCTCCATTTTCTCAAACAAACTGAAAATCAAACCCAATGTTCCATGCACAAACAAAATAAATATTCATATCCACCAATTATGAACACCTGAAACGACTGCAGTGAAGTAGGGGGGAAAACATGCAAAGGAGAACATTCCTTAGTTTTCAACATCCTGTCAACTCCACAAGGTCACTGCAGGATGATCAAACACGGTCATAAGCAAATTTACATTTTAAAATTATCATGTGTAAACCCTTTCTCAAGTCAAACCTACAAAATCATTTCATACATAAATGTAAACAAAACATATGAACATAAAATGCAAACTTTCAAAGATTTAGCCCCATTCAATATTGCCCTTGTTTATAACCCCCCAAAAAGAGCACATAAGGCTAGGACCTGCTGGTACTGTCAACCTCTCCTGCCAATTTACCAACACCAGATAAAGGAAAATACTTTTTTAACAAAGCAACAGATAAAAATAAAACGTTATCTATAAATGCATAATGACAAATACCAGTACCATATGGCAGCAAGCTGCGCACACAGTCTGCCATCATCTCCTAGCTTGGAATCACATGCCAATGTGTGCAGTGAGTCTGCTCTGGGGCAGAGAATAGCGCTATATAAAAGCTATGAATAATAATAATAATAGCTGTTAACAAGAGCCATACCAACAACAAAAAAGACCATCTCTTAATTTTTTTAAAGAAGGGGAAAAGGAAGAACTTTGGAGATAAAAGTCAGGAGAATGGACAATTAGCAGAAAAATGACAAGACAGAAAGAGCAACAGAACTAAGTAGAAAAACAGGAAAGGAGACAGGAAAGGGGAATCAAATGACAGCCCTGAGATTCCAGACAGGACAGAACATCAGACATCCCCAACCTCCCTTCAGGGGCACACACGAGAAAAGTGAATGTCCACTGCACTGGTATGCAAACAGAAAGAGTCGGTCACAACAGCTGGGCTGTACTGAAATGAAAGGGTGAAATGTGGACAACTCCACTGCTGTCGGGCTCTCTTTACAAGCATGCAAGAGACTCCCACAGAACACAGAATGTGTGATACACTTTACAACCTGTTCTAAATGCACTCTACCAAGATGGAAAGAGAGAGACAGAGAGTTGCACCAACAAACATTTCAGCACCACCATGCGCAGTTCATTTAAAAAACAAAACAAAAACTGAATCTCTATTTCATAACAACAACATGGAGACATTATTATCAGAAAGTAGGCCTTTGTTCAAGTCAGTGTTTACAACACACTTTTGGTTTTATTCAAAAGTTGCATCAAGCAAATACAAACATTTTAAAATAAAGCTACTTTTTAAGCATCATTTGACCTCAGACCACACATTCCAATGTAATAATATCAATACCACTGTTTCAAAAAAGAAATGTAATCCCATACTCTTTGACAACCAAACATTCAAAACTTTCACTAAAACTGAATTTTGGTGGGGGAGGAAGGGGTGGGGAGGCAATAACAAACAGAACATAGCTGAACTCAGAACAATACAATTGATCATATACTAACCTCTATACTACTGGCAAGTCTACTACTGTTGTACAGTCAACAATGGGCCAGCAAATGTGAGCATCATGGAGTAAATTCAATTGCCACCTGAGGGGAAAAAGAAAAGATCCTCCAACTCTGTGTGTGTGCTCCAAGGCCAGCACCCAGCACAGGCTGCTGCTATACACTGTGCTTGGGGTGCAGAGGAAGCAACTGTTTCAAAGGCTTGAGCTGCACTGCTTCACCCCCCCCCCCCTTTAAAAAAAAAAAAAAAAAAAAAAAAAGTTTTGCATTAACATCCTGTCTGAACAAGACTAAAAAGAAAACAGAACCACCCCCCCCCCCCCCCCCATCCACTGTAGTAACCAAATGGCCAGGTTCTGCAGAAATGTTAACTGGTGCATGGCACTCCTCCAAGAGCCTGCGAGTACTGTAGTCATCTGTGTCTGTAAATGTTTGAATGACTAAGAGCTAGGAACTAGGGCGCCACCCACAGCTTGACCTCTTCTTCAAACATCATCTCGCCTGTTCCAGGTAATGGGGTGCAATTGATGGTACCACGACCTTCCCTTTTCAAATAAAAAGAAGCTGAAATCAAAGGTGACCCTGACGTTCCTTGCTGAGGGGTCAGCTTCTGACACATCACAATATGCGCCAGTGTACGTGCACATTTAGGTTCTGAAGGTTTTTGGTGGTTTACAGAAGAGTAGTGAAACCTACAGCGCATAATTTGAAGCTGCTCATTGCACAGCCTGAGACACATCCAGCCACACACACTAGTGAAAGGCAGCATCAAACAAGTCAACCAAAAAGGCAGAAAACAGAACTGATGAATCTACGAAAAATCTAAGAAACTAAGGAAAAACAACAACAGATATATCAAAAATTCTCTGCAGCAAAGCCAAAGGTGTTGTTCTGTTGTCTGTGCGTTTTTGTTTAGTCCTTTTGGGGGGAAAAAAAAGAAGAGTAATGTCTATATCATAAGACTTGGGAGTCTCTTTGGATATGGAAAGGAAGAAATGCAGGGAACAAAACAGTGCTATACATGAGTACACAACCAAGTGAACTAGACAGCTAAATGCACAATCAACAGTGCAGGTCACAGAGGAGTCAGCTGAGGGAACTGTATGCCAATCAGAAACAACAACAATAAATGCGTTCTAATGCACCAAATCCCTGTATGACTATATTTGTGTATGGCTCAAGGTGCTGTCCATCAAACATAAAGTTTATGAGCATGGTTACACTATACCATTTCCCCTAGTTCATATTATGGTCTCCAGTACATACATGAGATATTAGCCAATGTGTGACAAAAACAACGTTGGGTTTTAAAGGCTGGTGTGAGCGCTGAAGGATGGCATGCATGCAACAATTTCATCAAACATCCAAATCACTCAAAAGATTTTAAAAAATCCTCTCAATCAACGGTGGCAGAATAAATTCACAAGACACCTGCTTCTTCATCTTCAGGTTTCCAGACACACAGTACCAAAAAGTAAACTACGGGTCAACTTGGTGACTGCTGGATGGGGTATTTTCAATATTTGTTCACAAGTCGATTGGTTTTTGTTTTTCCCCCACCAAGAGCATGGTATTAGCCATTTACATAGTAAGCAAGGAAGAAATGCTGTACTGACTCCCATTCAAAACTGACCATCGTTCATAACATTACAATAATTGGTCACTGTCCTCTTCCAGTGCAGAGAAAGGAGACCTTTTGGTTAGATCTTTCCACTGTATGGTAGTTACTATCACGGCTGATCGGGCATAAAAACGAAAGCCACCCATGTTCCTTCCACTGTTGTTGTGACCTTGAAATAAGGTCCACGTCATCTGGTCACATTAAAGGAAGGTCTGAATGGGTGCAACTTATCATCCAATATTTGAAAGTAAATGACATTCATAGTGTCTGGCCTACTAATAACACTTGATTATTAGAGACACATTTTTTTAATGTCAGTCAAAACTTGATTCTGTTTTAAAAAACTAAACAAAAAACAAAACAAAATGCAATATAGAGCAGCACACTATAAAATGGCAGGGACCACATAACACATAATGATGGCCACAAACACCACAATACTCACACATTTCTTATGCTCACACATATTTTAGAGCACAAAAGCAGCCCTTACTCATTTCTTGTTCCATGCTTGTAGTCTTGCAAGGTTACAGAATATGTTATCCAACAAAGGAAGAAAAACTCTGCAACCTGACACTGCTCAATGTTCATGTAGAGAAACGGCAGGAACTGTGCCCAGATCCTCATGCTCCAGTGAAGCAGTGAGAGAAAGGGAGGGGCAGACAAGCCAAGCCACCAGTGCAATGTAGTCTTTGTGGACCTCTTTCTATCTCACTAACAATTGATGCCATCATTTTCTGTCACTTCCCTCTACTTTCAGATCCAAAATAAAAATACAGGCATAAAATCAGAAAAAAACAGAGTAGTGGAAAAAAAGAACAGGAATCTGCACCTTGGTTTCGTGATGGAATAGCAAATATTTCTAAACATTCAGTCTCAACTTTTTTCTCTCTCAGTAAGACACCAATTATGCATTTCAAAAAACCTCTCATAGTCCTCTCTTTCAAAGCTAAAGACAGACAAGTAAAAGACATAATGTGAGGTCAGCTCCATTCAAGTATGTACACTCAACTCAATAAAGCTAACTGAAAAATGCAACTGGAGGCGGAAGAGAAAAACACACACACATACACACACTAAAGCTATAAATTCTGAAAGAGGACAATCATTTTTGTCCAGCCAAAAGTCTAAATCAGTCAGACATTTCCCTTTGCAATGACTGATTTAAAAAAAAATAAAAAATAAATGCATACACAAAAAAAATGCATCTCAAATGCTATAAAACAGCAATTCTGCAAAATCAATCAAAAACACCAACACACCTGCAACAAATCTTCAGAAAACAGTACACACATTCACCAACTTTTAGACATTATTCAAAACACCAGAAAAAAAGACTGAGGATGGTGGTAAAGGAAGTCAACAGTCAGTGAGAAGTCGACACAGCAATACAGTCATTAATTGTTTCAACCAGACAGCATGGATCAATGAGCTTCAAAGAAAATGAACCAATGCCAGACCAGTGACATAATACCAATCATAAGCTAGTGATTTAATAGTAATGACAACATACACAGTTATACCAGAATAAGACAGATTATTTTTAATCTTGCAAGCAAAGCACAGTGTATTTAACAAGAGCAGTCAACTTGGAATTGCTTCTTTTTTTCTTTCTCCATTTCATTGTTTAGTAGAAGAAATCAAGACAGCAATATAAAAGGTGAGCCATGAAGACAACTACAAACTGCACCCTAGGAACAAAAAAATAGTTCCTTGATCACCATTCAACATGATCACTGCCCACCACCACAATTACCTCCCTTACACTGTCCACTTTGGAGTACACCTTGCATGGATCGTTTCAGTTTTGCCTACTGCTAGACTAATACTTCTGTTTTGAATGATGGAAGCTCAAAAACGAATAAAGTTGGCTTTCTGTGTTCCAAAACTGTCAAACGGACAGGAAGAAAAAGTGAACATGCCAGAAAATCCAACTTTCTGCAGTTAGCTATCCATGTCTGCTGTTCCCATGTGTGGCTGCATTTGTGATGTCTACAATGACATCACAAGACAGTTATGTGAAAAAAAATCACAGCGCCAACATCAACCAATAACCTTAAGAGGCATTACCTACATAACCATGTCCACAAAGACTTTCAACAACATGAACATAAGATGCAAAAAATGTGCATTCAAACGAATACAGATAAGAAACACCTACTGCAACTGACTCAAAGCTGACTTAAACATGCAAACTTGCCTCCCTGAGAAAAAAATATATTCTAATTGAAAAGAGCTTTAGTTCATAGGGATGGTACTTTTAAATGCAGTGACAGTAACCCCTCCTCCACCTTTAAAACCCCCCACCAAGCTTACTTAGACCCAGAAGGTTTTTACCCCCCCTCCCCACCAAAGTTACTTAGACCCAGAAGGTTTTGATGGTTGTTTCAAGCCCACTCAAGCTTACTTTGACCCAGAGGGGTTTAATGGTTCTTTCAAGCCCAAAACTATGTACACCTGTGAGAAGACATTCTAACTGTGATCAAACCATGACAATTTTCAACTTTCAAAGGCTTTGTCTTTCTTTTTGCTGCACTTCATGCAACACAGAGGAAAATGCAACATTTTGCTTACAAGAAACGTTTCACTCAAGTACATCATTCGACTGTCACAAAATATTATCAAAGCAGAAAAAAAAGCTAAATCATTCTTGCCATCAGCTGTATTCAACTCAGACTTGTTGCATCCCCACTGCTACAGGAAAATGTGTAGGTAGGCCTGTCTTCAGGCAGAAATGGAAATACAAAACAACAGGATCTGACAGTAATATTACACTGTTGGTGTATGTAGCTGTGCTCGTTTCAAGACTTACGAGCTTAACAAAGAGTAAACACAGAAACAGCAGGCAGACGGCCGCAGCCAGAAAAGAGTAATAATATTGCACAATGAATAGGATTTCCCTGCTGCCTCACATGCTCTAAGCAAATCATCAAGCTAGCTAGCAACCCTATCTGACACTGACCTTGACTAAGTTACATGCCAGCACTTTACATACCATTACAAGAGAACCACTTTCCCTTTTCTGCATAATATCTATGCTCAGTTCACACCCCACCCCACCCCCACTTCTCAAATGCAGTGTCAAAAATTCATTAACAAAATCTACAACGCATTGCTTTTCAGGGTAGCTGGTAACAGCAGTACACAAAGCACAACTCTGATGAGCTGTAATTTGCAACTTTACCCCATGTCCTCTGGCTTTACAAGTGTTCAAGCTGACATTACCCTCCTCCCTGTGCCCCCCACCCCTCCCCCAGCAAAACAACAATAGAAAACAGATGATGAAGCACTACACACATTCAAAAACTGAATGTTAGCAGCATATATCCAAAGCAGCCAAAAACAGATACAAAAAGTGGGCTTGTGGAAAGCACTGTATGCAAATACTGCAGTGTGAAGACTTGCATCTTGTTAACAACATCTGCAGCTCTAGACTCATAATTGCTGGTGTAACGAGAGACAAAAGTGGCTGAAAAACACTTGTGGTTCAGGTATACCATTTCAAACCACCAATTACTCACTTCAAAAAATGCACAACAGATCTCTGTAAGTAACCAAAGGAGGTGTATTTTCAAAAGAAAGAACTAAATCACTATTTCAGTGTAAATATCACAACAACAAAAACAAACAAACAAACAAACAACCTGCAACCAGGAGCGCCAAAAGTGGTAACAGCAATCAAAACAAAAGAAAAAATCTATATATAGTACATACATAAGTATATTATTTCACTCAACACTAGTGGCAGTTGTAAAAAAAATGACATGAACATTATCTGAAGAGTTGAAGAGAGAAAAAAAGAAGAGTCTGTTCAAAGAGCACAAGGAAGAAGAGACATCCGACCATGCACAAGCATGGTGTGAGCCAGACAGCACGGTAGGCAGAAAAGAGAAGCAGGGAAGGGTGAAGGGAGGTGTGGGGGAGGGCGAGGATTCCATGTTGGAAGTCAGGCAGGAGATCCATGGTATAAACCCCATCATCGTCGAATGCGCTGTCAGCGCACCAGCGTGGCAAGAGCAGGGTGGAGAAGAGAAGCCTTCGGTTGGCAGGAGCTGCGCAGTGTGGCACTGCCCCGCAACAGGTTCCACCCGAGAGAGGGGGTGGATGTGCGCAGCTGAGGAAAGCAGAGTCCAGCCCCCGTGGGTCACACAGGGTGGGGCCTACTTGCCCTGGGAGGTAGAGCCGCCGCTTGAGCGGTGAAAGTGCACATTCTGCCACTTGCTATCCTTGCGCTGCCAGATGCGTGTCTCCTCCGACTGCATGGTCACTGGCATACCTGTCCTGCTTCAAAGTCAAAGACACAGATAGATAAATAGAGCATAACGCAGGCTACAAATATCTACTTGTTACAACTAGTACAGCATCAATTCCGATGCATGTGAAAGATATTTAGATGCAGATGTGTATATATTTGACACCATGTACTATGTGCTGACCTGCTGTTCTTTCAAAAACAATGGAACAGTGGGTCAGTGCATAGTCCACATTGCAGAAGCGCAGTAAAGAAGCCGTATCAAACATATACACTTCTCCTCACTTCTCTCTCACAATTACATTTTACTGTCAGAAACTGACAGGAATTTCTATTCTCCACATGATTCAAACATTATTGTAAGTGAAGTTATCATGTTGCTGTTATTGTCACACGTGAAGAAATTAAGTTCAAAGATTCAGCCTTTTAAGCCTGGAGCTGGTAAGAATATAACTTTGCATGCTTCACCTACTGAAAGAATTCTGCCTTTATGTATCAGCCATTCCAAGTTCATTCAACTTCACTTTTACCAGTCCTCCTCATAGATGAAGTGATCTATATAATGAACTTTGAATCCAACTTTTACTCCAGAATAAAATAATAAATTCAGTTCCAATAGTATTAAGTACTGATTTTTTTAATTTATTTTTTAACACTACGTTTCTACTATTTACTACAGACAAAAAGCAAATGTAAAAAGGCAATGACTCATCACCCTTTCTATATGCTACATTATGTTTCAGATGGCAAACCAACAGGGGTGCCGTGCATGGGTGCATGTACCAATGATACACAGATGAACAAAACATTGGACTAAACACTACTGATCCTTGCCTGTCAATGCACTGTGTGAGGCGCACATAGGCAATGCAGGCAGCATCGTCTCCCAACAGGTGAACGTGCGGGTTCAGGATACTTGTGTTCACTGGCTTGCTGTTCTTTGACAGCACTGAAACACAGGGGTCTTAATGAGATACACATTATATACAACCAACAAAACACGTACCCATTCAACAGACAATTGTGTAGACCACTGGCACCACACATACCAATCATTTACACACACATATTACAACATCTATGTTTCAATAAATTACATGCAAGGACTGAAAGGATCTTTGATGAAGTACTTTTATACTTGTTTTTGTGACAATGAGAAGTCTCTCCTAACTGGACCTGAGAGAAAGAAAGCACCGACAGATGTTGAGAACAGATGACAGATGTGATGGAAGAGAGTCACGGGGAAAAGCAGAAAGCAAGTGGCCACTATTCTACTCCAAATCAGAAAGGTAGCCAGTGAAGTTCAGACAACAGATGTGTGACATGATCCGTTTCAGATTTTCTGAAAACAAATCTTGCAACATTGGAGTGGAATTTTTGAAGATAAATACACTGGTTCTTCAGATGGCAAACCAGCAAGAACAAACTTCGACTAGCTGAGGCTGTTCAAAATGAGCAATGACAAAAAACAGACAGTGCTCTGTGAGAATTGATGTGACAGAATAATCTTTTGATTAAAAAAAGAAAAAGAAGTTACTTCAAACATGTCATTTCATCATGTTCCTGGTTCACTGATGCCTCAACAGAACAGAGTGGATGTGTACACCAGCTTTTTTGACAATATCTTCTATACTAAATGCAGCTTGTGGACTAGAAATATAATGGATACAACCACGTTTTCACCAAACAACAGTAACACCAACATATTATACGCCTGTTTCTTTCACGGTTTTTGTTTCAGTTCCCAACCCACAGTGGGGAGCAACCATGCTTTCTTTCTCGCTTTTGCCCCGACTCTATCATCCTGCTGGGCAGCAGTTTATTCATCCTTGCAGTGGCAAACCCAAACAAGAACCTTAGTCAAACTGAAACAGGCACCTTCTGGTTCATTCAGGAGGTTCAAGAGCAAGCAGTTGGCAAGCAGCCCATGACATGTACAAAGCACTGTCAACTGCAGCCCTCAAAAGCAGGGGGTGCAATGCATTGGGTGGCAGTGGTGTTTGAGACCTGGTTGATCTCAAACCCCATCACCCCAACTTCTCCTGCAGAGACAGGCGGAAACATGTGCATCCAGTGAAAATAAAACAGGGGTTGCGCTCATTGTAAAATTTTGCATAAATACTGCATTTTTCAAGTACCACATGTATTTTAGCCACATTGCTGTGTCACCGTACGCAAAACAACAACACAGATTAAACGAGTTATGGCTCACTGGTGTCCGCCGCATCACTCAGCACTAGATGTACCTGCAAACTCAGTGTCATCTCAGCTGTGCAAGTCCTAGTCAATGAAGGGCAGAATCTAGACAAAATAAATGCGTAGGCTACCATAAATTTAAGTCTAGATAAGGCGACAGTGACACTTTCCCCCCCTAAAATCTGATCCATGCGACTTATAGTTGGTAGCGCCCTGTCTGTGAATAAAATCTGCATGCTTTTCCAAAAAAACAAAAATGATTAATTTGAAACTGAATCCAAATGAAACTGTACAGATCTGGAAGAAGGTTGGCCTCTGTATCAGACTCGCCCAAAATCACATATTTTGCCAAACTGATCAGTAATATTTTCCTGTTAGTCGACAGAGGACACGATCCCAGACACGAAATTTAGAATGACCCAGTATGCCTAGTTTGTCAGTGTATATTATCAGAATTTACTCAAAGGTAGAAGACTACAAACCGAAAACAAAACACGTGTCGACACCCAAACACAAGTGAGAGAAAATGGCGGCAGTCTCGACTTTAACTTCATCTCATTACTAAATTCTGCAGTAGATGAGAACTGGGATTGCCGACACTGTCTGCTGCAGTTCATTTTTGGAAAATGATGCCGCATATGACATTCTGAGCTATGCAAAGTGTTTGTGAACAGCAAATTTACTAAACGTTTCCACTTTTTTGTGTGCACAAATTGACCTTCCTTTTATTATTTTCACCTGCTCACTTTATAGCCAATGAGCCACAATCAGGTTACTCCATCATCAGTTTTGGCTTTGTATGCGTTTAATTTTAGGTTATGCTGTATGCATTTTTGTGCCATTGATGCAAAATACATGTTTCATGTCAGTTGACGCAAATCTCTAAAAGGCAGCGCGACCCCTGATAAAATAAAATATCTCTTAAAACATGGAATACATGCACTGACCATGATCGAAGTAGAATTTGTGGAAGTCCATGCCGACAATAAGATTGCCCAGGGCTTCAGGCTCAAAACTGGTCAAGTGAGGATCCACAAGGTTTCTGAAACCCACAGTTGAACCCATTCCTTGAAAACCTCACCACAACATACACTTAAGTTTTCATGGACCATAAGCCACTTTATAAAAGATGAGAAGAAAACAAAATCTGTGCAGTAACACTATCATCTCACATCTAGCTAAAACTGAACATTGTTGAAAAACAGGTATGGCTGATCATAACAAACAAGGGTATAAAATTTTATTTATATATATATGCACTTCTAGTACATCAAAAGCTTAGTTATGTACAATGAACTTAGTCTTACCCTTATTACAAGTTGAACACCTCAACTGGGGCAACGAGACAGAAAATTCCCTTTTCACTTGGTTTAACTCTTTGCCACCATATCCCACCCTGCTGGGTTCACTCCACTTACACATACAGCACACAGCATTTCAAGTTCAACAGCAGTTGCAACCATAACAATTCTGGTAGCTTAATGTTAGTATTCCTGCTTTATTTTACCACCCATTTGAGATTAAGCAATGGCAACCATCTGCAAATGGTGGCAAATAAAATAAAGTTATACTGCTAGTTCAAATCAAAATATAAACGACAGTTTTATCTCTCTTCAACATAGGTTTTTTTGCTTTTTAAATCAATATATTTAAATGCTGCAACCAACAGATAAAGAGATGCTCCAACTGGGTGAAGACAGCACTAAAATTCTGCTGGTCCAGTCTCCTCACTGATGTTTTCCACGTGAGCAGTTCTAGACTTAGAAGCGTTCTTTGGTTCAGTACACGGGTTCTGACTTACGTGTAGTCATCATAGTTTCCACTGGTGATGGCCTGCAGTAGCTGTTCTGTCAGCTTGATGATCTCCTGCTTTCTACCTGAAACAGTGAGTGGTACAAACACACTGTCAATCAAGACTCTCCTGCTTTCTACCTGAAACAGTGAGTGGTACAAACACACTGTCAATCAAGACTCTCCTGCTTTCTACCTGAAACAGCGAGTGCTACAAACACACTGTAAGTGTAAGACCCAAAACGATGGCTCTCTTTAACAGGAGCAAAACTCACCCACAGTAACACAGTTTATAATCTACTTGAAATGTTGAAAACTGTTTTTGTGCTTATCATTGCCACTATGCATCCACAGTTTGCTGCAGCAGGATACCACTTCACACCTTCACTACAGCTACCTTAAGAAAGAAATGCACACACACAAACATGTACACATGCATCATATTACCATATATACCAAACATTCACAGAAGGGTTCTAAACATATATGTAAATAACATATATAAATTAGTACAGATTAGCCACTTTAACAATTCGGTGAATATATATATGCATTAAGGTATGCTAGCCCAAGTCATGTCAACAAGTAAATCCTAGATGAACGGTGGTACTCTGTGATGGTATTAACTGCAATTTTTAATCTGTAACTTTCTTTTTAGCCCTTTCAACCCATTTTCTTGGTACAACCAGACTAGCAGCATGAAGAACCTAGAACAAACAACATACACAAAGAAACAATCCATGATCTACTCATTGTGGTACAGGATCAAGATGAAACACCCACCCACCAGCAGACAACACCATGGGACGTCAAAGCTAGGTGGGGCACTTATTTTCATTTCAATGCAAACTCACATGGCTCAAAACCCCACAAGCAACATGTTGTACAGATGCATAATTCCTAAAGACAAACGACTATGTAAAATATGAAGAGGGAATCAGCTATCACTCAAAATTGAAATGCCATCAAAGGTTCCAACTCTATGGTTGAAATTCACAGCAAGATAAAGGATTAATCTATTTCTATCCAGAAGTAATGAAGGTCATGTGGCGCATGATTTTCCATGACAGTTGAGAACAACCAGCATCACCACCAAGAGCAAATGCTCAACTGATGCACATTCAAACTGGAAAAAAATGCAACTATCACAAGTATCAGTTTTTCATTTTACAGACCTTAGGTTTGTAAAATGAAAAACTGATACTTGTGATAGAATCACTGTCACCCAAAACTTGTAACCAAGATGTAGGGCTCAATAAAGGTTATTATTAAGAATAGTATTTAACACATAAAACTCAATTTCAAGTTTTAATCATGTTTGCCAGATCACACTTAAATGCTTTTAAAAATAGCATGCTTATTAAGAGTTCTGCTGCGACAGGAAACACACTCATCCTTTCCCGAAACCCCCGCCAGACCACTAAACACAGTTACAAGTTATAGCCACATTATAATCATAAAGGGTTCACTTTGTCCCATTAGCCAGACACATTTTAACTCAATCAGAGAATACATTCACTTTCCCCAATCCCCTGTGCCCCCCCCCCCCCCCCCCACCCCAAAAAAAGGGGGGGGGGGGGGGGGGGGGGGCATGGTCATCAAGGCTGGTGTGAATACTTTGGGAACAATGGAGGCTATCATCATGCAAGTTTGAAAGGACCCCACTTACAAGGTCCACAAGTCCAAGGGAAAAAAGTCTTCAGCCACGTCCAAATAAGCATCAGTTCTCTTCCTCATACACATTTCAGTTTTGCTTTTTGTCATTCATACATTTATCTTGTCCATGCAAGTAATAATCCTACAAAGTCTGACGTTAATTGAATAAAGGCTTACCTGCAAAATATTTTCAGATTCACCTCTTTAAAATGAGCTTTCAAAACATCACTGCCACTTTAACTTTTCCCAACACAAAATTTTGTACTGCTGGTGCAACATCCCTTCTAAAACTAGACATGAACAAAGTATAAGCTACCACAAAATACTCATCAAGAACTTTGATAGTATCAGAATGCATGACAAGGCAGAACTCGAGCAGAATGCCATCTTTTTTGCAACTAATCAACATTGTAACATGGGTGTCAGCATAGCAGCTGATTCTCCTCAGTAGCTAATGCTCTACAGACTCCTATCCACAATCAATGGGAAATTATAACTTTCCCTTCTTTTTCCTGCTCTCCTGTGACCCTGAAAATGAAGCAAGGTAACCAAACCTAACATGAACATGTAAAGTCCATAAGCAGACATAACCAAATATCCATAAGCAGATATAACCAAACAGGCATTTTAAAGATCTCACCTAGTAACTTACACAGCATCTCACTTACACTGTAGCTGCATGGGCAAGAATTAACAGCTACTATCTCTCCTGAGTTACCCCAAAACTACTTGAAGACTGTATTTTCACAGATACATAGCTTTAGCAGTTGACGGGGAGTTAAACACCTAGCAAGTAAACTGCCTAACTAATCAAAATACAGACACCGTTACTTTGATTTTTGTGACCCTCGCCATGGACTGTAAATGTGTTTGAGTGAACATTTACCTGGCTGCCACATAGAAAAGTGATCGAATCACCTGACTCCCCTGTACCTTCTTCTTGTTGTTGCTGTTGCCATTGTTGCTAACCCAGTAATACTACTGTGCTTCTTACATTTTCAACCGTTCTTGTGTGTGTGTGCTTGGTGCTGTAGCACCCCATTCCAAAGAGAAGGTATAGATGGACACTAACTACTTCATGCAACCATCAGCTACAAAACAAACCATGAAACACCACACTGAAGTGCAATAAAAGTGTTGTTTTAAAAAAAGAAAAATAATAATAAATGATAACAACAACAACAAAATGTATATGATAAAATATATATATTATATAAAGTGAGGACAACTGTGTGTAAAAAGGTTTCCAAGGATTAGCATTCAGATCAGTGAAATCCCCGCTTTTGGTAATCAGCATCTTCGCCCAGTTTCAAGGTCATACAGTGCTAACAAAGCATAGCTCCAAAAAAAGAAAAAAGAAAGAGGGACGGGGGTGTGGGGTATATTCATACATGTTCAGCTCCAAATTCATTCTTCCAAAGTTTCATCAGCTCAAATCAGACTAATTCTTTCTCTGATACCTTACAGAATACTGATCCCACACACATGCAGTATTTGCTTTCTGACATGTACCACCTGGGAGCACATACTTAGTCAACCCACATTCAAAACTGGAAAAAAAAAAATCTTTTAAACTCTCCTGTGACCTTAATAATGGGCTAAGTTCATCAAAGCTGGTATGAATGTTAAAGTTCAATGAATGTTATGATCGTGTAGTCCATCTGAGAAAACACAAATGCCTACCTAGTACAAGAATTCATTAACTACCTTACTGAAATATATATCACGGTCACAAAATATATTTGTGAATTATCTAATTCCAGTACATGCATGTAATACAGTAACAACAGTTACTATACAAAGTTTAACCTCAATCTTACTGAGAAAGGAGAACTTTCATTTGCACCACATTGATCTTGCTTTGATACTGTACGTACAACAGGGTCACCCAAAACTGTACAGAAGTTTAAGCTGAAAGTGAAAGGCAGTTAATCACCACAATTTTTTTTTTTAATTTTTTACAGTCTCTGAGAATAAGCCACTGTTATGGATTTTTGTCATGCTCAGGTACACTATACCTCAAGCATGTGAACACACATCAAACTCCCAAAAGGTATGTTGCGCATGATCTTCTCCATGCATGTAACAACAGCATACACTCTTTATTCAACTGTATCACACCTTAATGAGTATGACAAATTCTGATGCAGTGACCTTGCAAATAAAGTCACCATAAGCAAAATGGGAATGAAAAGGTAATGTTCAAGGGAAGTCATCATCAAGAAAAGCTGCAAAGATGTTTAAGAGTTCAGCTGACATATCTACCATTTTAAGGTCCTTTTAGTCCACCAGATTAAACACTAATGATAAGACAGACTAGTGTGATTTTTGGACAATGTCAAAATGTCACGATTAAGACATGTACACATACTTAAGTATGTAATTAGTTTAAGGCAACCAACTGTGGACCCAGCAAATACACCAGAACATCAGAAGCATGGGGGAAAGCATATAGTTAACAACTTTATCCTAAGAATATCACAGATTCACACAAAACCAACTTGGGGGGGGGGGGGGGGGGGGGGGGGGGTCAACACAACAATCTTGCTGTCCCACCACCACTACATCTTTCCTACACCTGAAAATTCATTGAACAAATTTGTGTTTAACATAGGTGCCAATAAAATATACTTATGTCCAAACCAAAGTCTATGACAACCTTATGATTATGCTTCCTTAAACATCAAAATGACTCCAATGGATTTTCAATATGGTTTTACCATTGCATGTTATGAGTAAATTGTAGTTCCCGTAACTGTATAATTCTCTGAATAATAACCAGTGAACCGAAGACATCCTCTCTTTTATTTTCTTATAAACTGTGCCAAATTATTTCCCACTAGAACGACTTTCAAGCATAAGTTTACTTACAGGTCAAAGGACTACAAAAGTATGTCAACAAAATCCTACAAAGACTATAGTTTTCAATTAGTTTTCACATTGCATATCACTGCCAGATAATATTATGCAACTGCAGCCATTCAGCACTATTCTATTCTGAAGAAAAAAAAGAAAAAAAATCTAAAATAATAATTCAGCAAGGTCTGCATGAGAGTAAATAATTATAACTTATATTGGTAATCAGATAACTTGACTTTTGTTGAATCTGGGTTGGCTAGCATCAAAACTTGGCACTTTTGTCCACTTTCCTAATGAACAGCCATTAAAGGAAGGCACACCAAAAAATGATTTGTAGTATGGTATATGCAGCAAAATATAAGCAAATATTCTGGTTGGCATGTAAATATCATCATGGCTGGGAGACTGTGTAATGACACTTTGGCAATCAACCATAAAAAAAAAAAAAATTATTATAAAAAGAAATCTGCGTTTTTCTTCTTTTTCTTCCTTTTTTTTTTTTTAAATGTATCTTTTATTTTTTAGCAGCATGTATTATAAAACATTCCTGGCTATGAAAAACTGTCACAGCATCTCCACCCAGGTGAGTGATAAATTTGAGTTATAAATTTTGCTTTTTAACACAAGTATTCAAATATATATGATAATTTGTTAAATTACACTTTCATGTTCTCTCTCTCTCTCTCTCTCTCTCTCTCTCTCTCTCTCTCCTAAAAAGCTCATCCAACAAAGATGGCTACTGGTGACAGCATTTTTCAAATATGCTCATGTAATAAAGGCTCACTAGTTTTATTTCAAGGAAAGTGTAGCTGATGTAATAAACAAAGAGTTTTTTGTTTTGTTTTTTACCCCTTTCCAAATTTGTATACATGGATACTATTTATTTTCTCACTTCATCCTGTAATTCAAACACATATTACAAAAGCAAGTTGCCTACAACAATGGGGCTACACTGCATGAAGCACACTGGAAACAGTACATGTATGCATCTCTAAGTTATTCCTAGCACCTACTTTAATTTAAAAACATAAAAACTGCCTCCAAAAGTCTAGAAAGCGAAACTGGTAACTCGTTCTCTGCTGAAGCAGATGCACACATTTCATGCCCTTAGAGGAAGTGTGAGCCTTAAATTAGAAGCTCAAACTTCAAATAACAAGGCCAAACAGTAACAGCTCATATATGTAACTTCTTAAGGTAAATGAAGTTATTCTTTAAGTCAACACAATCAAAAGTTATTGTCATCCCTTTTCTTTCTTTTTTAACCACTTCATAAACAAAAAGAAAATTTCAATTAAACATCATTCTTTCATATTTTTTACTCAGCAAAATGAGAGAGACAATTCAGATGGAGAAAAAAAAAACACTACGAAACAATCATGCAATAAGGACTACAACTTAGTCTTACCAACTTCAACAAACCTATCTAACAAAAACAAAAGAGTAATCCAGTCATTAAGCTTTTAACATTATAAACTTTCTGCTTCCAAATATGTCTGGATGTGGTAGGAAGAAAATTGGTTTTTAACACCCAGTGAATCATGACAGTTCCATTACAGATGAAAAACTGGAACAAAAATTTCACTGCAATCCGAAAAGGATTTGACGCAAGAGGTGGAGCAAGAAATAGCAGGTTAAAATCCCACTGAGCAGTATAAATCTGTTCCTCACTCTCCTTAGCCTCAGTGTGTGACTCGTGTCTAGTCTTTTGGATGACATGACCCACACTAAAGAATGGGTAGCAGCAAAACAAACAAAAAAGAATAGGAATTCCTTGCAAAATTCTCCAGAAATTTTACCCACATTTGGGACCAGCCAGGCTGGGAAGCATAACTGCAGCTAACGAAGACCCCATGCAAAGAAGCATCAATAAGAATTAAAGTACACACGCACGCACACATGCATGCATTCATGCATGCTCATACGCACACATGCACGCATGCGTCCACGCACACACGCACACATGCGTCCACGCACACATGCGTCCACGCACACATGCGTCCACGCACACACACGCACACACACACACACACACACACACACACACACACACACACACAACTACTGTTTCTCAGCTGATTTATGGTCTAGCTTGTTAAAAAAAAAAAAAAGGAAAAAAAGAAGAAAAAAAGAAGATTTGAAACTTGCAAAACATGGCAATAAGAGATGCTGTTTTGACCAGCTCTGCCATGTCATGGCTGGCATGTAAGACAAAGTGTGTAGTATTACTGCATGAAGCAATCCTTTTCTAATATCAAATTGGGTATGGAGCTAACCAACACACCTGTGACCCGAAGAACACAAATTTGAAGCAGAAAAACTAAACAAAAAGTATTTTGTTGCAAAAATATTGATAATGATATAACAGCCATACAAAGCTTGCAAATGAAAATTATATATACGCAATTTTTCAACATTTTAAGGCCAACTTGCATCTTAACATGAGGTCCAAGTTACAATAGAAAAAAAATGTAAACAGAAACAAAAACAGACTATCCATGGACATTTAAAAAATATGAAGTAGACTGTTCAATGAACAAACACTTATTGTCTCAATAAAATGTTCAATGAACAAACACTTACTGTCTCAATAAAATATATATATAAAGCTATCCATGGACATTAAAAAACAAATTAAAAAAAACTGCAGCAGACTGCTGAATAAACACACACTTGTCAAGTATATTTTTACAGCTGATGAAATCTGCTGCACAACAATGGCAAAACAGTGGCATATGAGTCAAAAGCATGCCTACAAATAAAAGTACTGTACTGCACAGTATTGACTGACTGGGGTCACAACTTCACCAAACTACAGCAGGTACTGTCAACTTGCACTGGACACTTGGACGATATAGGTCACAGCATGCATCCCAATGCATGCTACTTGCTAGCACACCGCACGCTGCACTGACACTGTAAGGCACTGCCAAAAACTACAGGCAACGACGGAGAATAGTGAATGGGTAGTGTCCAGTACACTGCAACACAGTGAAGGCGAGCATAGCCTACCAGAACATGGGGATCCAAAACTGGCACAAAGCTGCCCAAAGCTTGCACACTGCTGTCCAAAACTTCGCCGTTTGTAGTCCACCAATCGTATCACTGCAATAGCGGGCATATCGGGGATTTCAAGATCTCTTAGCTAACCCTTGGTCACTTGGACAAGATGCATGAAGGGGCAACATAACCAGGTGCACACATCAAAACCAAAAGGAACAAAAGGGATTTCACTACAAAAAAACAGGTTCTACAGAGGGTTAATGAGCAAGAAACATAATCAGTGGGCACATAAAATGTATTCACTATTACTCTGACAGTCATATGAACACACAGGATCACTGATGCAGACCAGTCGTTAGTTCCTCCCTTTATAAATTCTTCACTGAAAAAGGGAAATCTCACTGCAGACGAAAACCCAAACTGTTCTTTTCAAGGTGACAGAAGAAAAAACAAGGAAAAAAATGCACTCGCACTCAAGAAAGTGGTCTAAGTCCAGGCAAAAGAATGTCTACTGGGTGTGCCACAGCGGTGGTGTCCACCACATACTCACTCTCAAAATCTGTTTTGGGTGGTCGTGACCACTGTCTCAGACACAGCACAGAAACGTTAGGTCAAACAATGTACACCAGCAGCCACACTTTTTTTTTTAAATTTTGTTTTTTAAAACAAAATATCCAAACCAAAAAAGTACATAAAAAAAAAACAAAAACAATATAAATAAAACCAAGGCACAGTCATACTCAAAAGAAACAAATAATATAAATCTCAAGTTTGTCAACAGGAACTGTTTGTTCACGACACTGACATTGGGATTGAGGAGAATCACATCAATTTTCATACAGACTGCAAACACAAAACATCTTCAGCTGACATTCTGTGGGAGCAGCATCTTTGTGCTGTACAACAGAATAATGTACTCCTCCTCATACTTAAACAACATCAAAATAACAGAAGATGGAGAAAAAAGAAAAAGTACTCACAAACAACAAACTGAGATGCAATCCAAACTAATTATTCTCATTTCATTTAATGAGAAATTTCTGGGAACTACTGCCATAAATATGTATATATATGTCCCCAAGTGCTGCCACCCTTCCCTTCACTTCAGCTCTTATTAGCATCTCATCATCATGGTTTTAATTTCACCATAACTGATGTACCCTTTACCTTGTACATGCCAGGTGGGAGGTATTGTAGGCGATTCAGGTCTTTGTTGTTGTGTTCCTGTAATGGCTTTCAAGCACTAATTACAACACTTTGTTTGCTGATTTTACACAAGTGCTCTAGGCTTCATTCCCTTATAGATTATATCTGGCAAATTCAACAGACAACTATCTAGGAGCTACTTTTCTCCACATGCTCCTCTCTCCTGATATAATCTGGCCAATATCAAGATCAAAATGATGTTTCCAAAATAAAACCTTCTTAAATGTTATGTGGTGCAGTTGTACTCACCTTTGGTATCTTCATCCTCAATGGTACTGCTGTCTGTGGACTCCTTGATGCCATCATTCTTCTTCACGTTCAGGCTGCGACCTGCACACCAGAGGGGATGGTGAAAAAAATAAGGCCAGGCACACTCTTCAATTCACCTTTTCCACAATCAACAAAACTAGCCAGAAAATCACAAGCCTAATTCCAAAACCTCACAGCTCTCCAAGCAAAAGGAGCCACACTGGACTGCCCGGCCTTCAAAGCTGATACTGATCTGAAGCACTGTTGGCTTTTTGCGTAACATTACTTTGTTAGACAAGTTTCGACAAAGTTGAGGATGAATTTTCTCAGAACCAGATGTATAATAGTCACAAGTGACACCATAACGTCTTCAACAAAATGTAAGTCAACAACACAAACTAAATAATAACTAAACAACTTATAAGGCAGCTACCATGAGCAGATTTGCTGAAAACCTATAGGTGCTCTGCAAAAGCTGATTCATGCCTCAGGGCAAACAATGTCAGAAAAATGACTGAAATTTGCCTCCATGACAAAAACAGAGCAAACTGAAATAACAGTTTCATTCTCATAACTTTCTTCCTCGCTTGCCCTTATGTATTTTATTTTCCTCCCCCCCCCAACCCCCCCCCCACCCCCCCCCCCCCTCCTCCTCCTCTTCTTTCTGGTCTCTACTCAAAATTAAACATGGTGAAAAGACATGTGCAGCTGAAAACCCCCACCCAGGCTACTATAGCCTGCCAAGCAAGTAAAATAGGAAAACATTCAACAAAAATTGTGCATCCAGCTCAAATGGTCAAAAGCTGTCATGACTGTTCGCTGCCTCTGAAAATGACAGGTTTGTTCATACGCACACACACTACAGTTTTTTCAGTTGATATACAGTCCAGTTTGTTTTAAAAAGGAAGTCATTTTACAATGGCAAGTACCCCCCCCCCCCCCCCCCCCTCCCCCAAGACTACTGGTACAAGTATACCAACAGCAAAAACAAATTAAAAGAACCGAAGAAGAAAAAAGAAAGAAAAACAAAACAAAAACTCTGACTTAAAATTCTAACTGAATAAAGGTTAATGTTAAGATGGTGAGCTATCAAGTTCCAGTCAATAACATATTACCATTTAGCAATATATAACTACAAGGCCATTAAGTAACAGCTACAGTTTCAACTGGGTCCTGTTACACAATAGCTCTTAGATGTCACACACCTGGATGTATTTTGTATGACCTTTCTCAACAGTCACTGCTCTTTGTTTTCCTTACAATACATATTCTCATGGATAATCAATGTTAATTTCTCCCTTTTCTGAGTGAACACCTTTTCAACAATGTGACAACACAGATGTACATCCTTCTGAAAGAATGTGCTAGCATACATGTTGTGGAACTGTACATCTGTTAACAAATCTAAGCTGAAACAACTGGACTTGTAGTTGTACACATAATTTTCATATAATGTATACAACAGAAACCATTTTATGTCTGAGCCATAATTTGAAGGCTAATGCTGCTAGACTTCATGCCAACAGCAAACTGAGAAAGATAATGAGTGCATGAGTGTGTGTGTGAGAGAGAGAGAGAGAATTTATAAAATTGGTTCCTGGATTCTAACATTTTCCTATCAACTGCACAGGGTCAACTGGACAAATCCCACAAAGTTCTATACCAGTTCAAGAGGCAAATCATTCAATCACAAGCAAAAAGCTGGATCACAGGTCCAGAAACAACCCAATCAACAGCAAATGCAACCAAATCAAAAACAGTCAAAGCTAAGCATATCTATATAAAATTATATTTTCACTTAATTACAGTTGACAGAAGTATATTTTCCACACTGCTACTCCAAACAATTATGCACTGCACTGAGGCTGGACAATATATCAAATCACAATTATGTCTGAATTGCTGTCAATGTTATGATACACACAAACAATCTTGAAGCCTGTATATATTCTGCAGGCACTCAACAGGGAACCTTCATCAATTGCCTGTGACAATAAGCAGGGTGACCTATTTTATTCCACAGGCCAACACAGGAAACTGTGTAAGCCACAACTAAGGCAATTAAAAAGCAGGGTGGGGATTATGAAAAAAAAGAAGAAGAAGAAAAGAAGTTGAATGGACCTGGGAGGCAGAAACTGTAAGTTAGTATAACAAAGTTGCTGGCAGTGGAGGAAAGAGGCAAGGCCCTTTTACAGCTCTAGATCTGCTTTTCAAGAGAGGGGGGAGCTTCATTTCTGTGTCTGCAGTTGGAGTCATGTGATCATACAGGTATACACTACTTATTAACATAAAAATACTTTCTTATTATCACCTCCCAGGTGACTAAGATTGATCAGAGTGATCATAGACTGATTTTTAATTTATCAATCTTAAAGAAAAAAATGACAGTTCATTGCATTATTCTGATTACTATTCTGATTATTATTATTACTAATTTTTGGAACTCAGGTGGAGGTGGGCAAACTGAGATAAAACAATGGACTATCTGTAACAGATGATGACCTACCCAGACAAAATGACAAACGCATGCAAACACTGTATTCAAAACAAAAAGAACCAATTTTAAAACTGACCACTACACACCTAGAAATAATTCCTTGAATGACAAGAAATTTGTGCTGTGCACAGAAGATAAAAGAGACACTGCTGTATCCCCAGAACATCCATATGGACGAGAACCAGTGTGCTCAGGCACATACACCCACACCCATACCCACACTGCCACAGGCACACCTTCCTTCCCCAAGTGACAGGCTGATGGTGAAGGATGTCGCTCCTCGTGATGAGGGGTTGGTTCCTGTAGGGGTGGCTGTGGAGTTTACCTGTTGGAGTCTTGTGAAACAGATGCTTGTGCCCAGGGCCTGCCCCACCATTCTGGCCTGAGTCACCGACATGGGATGTGGGGCCTCACATACTACGGCCACAGGCCCCTCAACCCGGCTCTGGGTCCCACTCGTTACCACTCTCTACCCGTGACGACGTCGCCGCTGGCTGCTGCTGAATCACCTCCCATGCGCGGAACAAGCGGCTACATCTTTCACAGCACTGGCGCAACATGCAGGTGTCTGCCAGGTCTAGATGGGAACAGGTGCAACAGCGACTGGGGACCTGGGCGCTGCAACTTGCATTTCTCCTCCGTAAAGAAAGCCACCTACTGTCGGCTATCTCGGTCCCGTGGAGACCAACGACTGAATGAGGGCCGGGTGTTGAACCCACTCGCTGCAGCATACGGGCGCCACTTCCCCCAGCCCCCACCCCTGCCTGGGCGAAACGAACGGGTGAGTGCTTCGCGACATCACTGATCTTGCCAGGGGAGCAAGGTTACACACCGCAAGACGTCTGGAACGGGGAGCTGTCAAGCTGAGCTCTTCTTCTCCACCGCTTTACGAAGCAAATCCGCAGGCGCCTGCCAGCCTATGCGTGCCTTTGCGATCAGCTGAGCGCTGTCGCATCCCTGCTGATTTCCAAGACACGCACGGCGGTTGACCTAGGCTCAGTCGGATCACTCTGACTGTGGTATTCGGAAACAGTCTAGTCTGTCTGCATGTTTAACGTCCAGGTTTACTGTTATTGTGTGAATGACTGTGTGCTAATTATTCGGGAACACTATGGAATGACAAATGAAACTGAGTACCAAGGACTACCTGACACACATGTAGTATACATACTGATCGAGACACTAGCGCTTGCGCGTGCTTTAAAGCTTCGTCTACTGTCGTTGGGGGGGGGGGGGGGTCATTCGTATAAAACTTTGAGGTAGAATGTATTCACGTAAGAATAGAATATTTTCGTCCAGAGACGACCCTATGTGGTCAACAGAACGTTAAAAAAATTTTTTTAGCTAGTATGTTGTATCATATCTCATAGACGTCAAGCATATCCTCCCCCCCCCCCCCCCCCCCACCCCCAAGAAAAGTGTGCTCTGAGGAACTGAACTTGCACAATGCATGCCTCAACCTCCCCATGCTGATCGATTTATGCATCCCAAGTCCAGACAAAAAGACAGGAGTGACATATATATGAATAAGACCCCTCGGAAATGTCATCGCACTTGCCAATACCAGACCCATTGTTTGTTGCATTA
The DNA here is from genome assembly GCA_963584105.1 of Alviniconcha strummeri. Taxonomy (NCBI): domain Eukaryota; kingdom Metazoa; phylum Mollusca; class Gastropoda; family Provannidae; genus Alviniconcha; species Alviniconcha strummeri. The sequence goes on from OY757541.1 coordinate 38,545,964, forward strand.
CCCCGGCCTTCGGCTACAAATCAGATGCAAAGCTGAGGAATAATCAATACCGTTCGTAGCCTCGCTATAACTGCACTGCCAATAAATTATTAAAGCGGCATTCTGCACAATGATCACCGTCAGCTATTAAGGCCCATGTCTGCCGATTTTCTTACCCAAGACGGCAGGTGTCCGTCTGTCCTTGAATCGTCCTGAGAAGACTGTGCAGTTGACGGGACGTTAAATTCAAGAACTTTAACGAACTGTCCTTGAAGCATTCTAAGACAATACATCCGAGCAGGACCCGTAAGTGGGCAGTGGAAAACCTTTTTATTTCCTCCACACAAAGCAATGCTATTCGTCAGGACACACACATTCTCTTCCGTGAAAACGATTGCCTTTGTCTGTTATAGTATACTTATACCATTAATTTATTCACTTACTTTCATGTCGTTAATGACAAAAATATATTAAATAAAAATATATTTATTAAATAATCTCAAACCACATGCTGTCGCAGGAACTTGGACAGTCGCATTTCGGCATCTCACACTTCCTTCAATGGAACATGGTTCCAAGCAAATCAGGCGTGTGCCTTTCAGTTTCCAGTACACAGATTTGACTTTGGTTGCAATTAAATTGAGTAACAGTCTGCAACATGGGGTAGAAGCACAGTGTTTTATGCAATGATACAGCCACTGAATGTTTTCTTCTTCTTCTAATTTTTGGTCCTCTTTTAATTTTTATTTTATTATACCCCCCCCCCCCCCCCCCCCCCCGCCCCCGCCCCCCCAAGTTGAGCCTTCAGACATCAACAAAAATAGATCTGTGCAGATTTAATCGGTCTTTCATTGCTGTCGAATACGCGAGTTCAGATCTGACTGTGTCCACACGAAGAAACTAAACAAAGAGTTGAGAATGAAGTCAAGTTGTTGTGCTCTGCAAACTGGTGTGGCAACACTCGATCTACATAACTGATGATGGTCAAGATCTGCACGAGGATTTAAAACGGGTTGTTGCTGCTAGCTTTCATCTTCACTGAATCCACAGCCAAAGTTACACGTACACGGCACAGTGCGTTGCAAATCAGCACACATGCAAGTTACTAAGTCTTGATGATCCTAGCCTGATAAGACTAGCCTAGCTTTAGGTTTTTTAGTTGTTGTTTTTCAACTGAATATCTTCCAAGGAAAAAGTCGCATAATTCACCCAACAACTTGTTCACTCACATGTGATGCAGGAATTGGAAGATTCAGCCACTGTTAAAGTTCTGCCGCAGGCTTGAAAACAAAACCTTTCAAGTTTAAATGATTGATAATAAACAAAGAACTTCAAAATAGGTGCATATCACTTCGATGTCTGTATTGTGACTAGGTCTGTTTACTGGGCTCTCACCGAGTGCTAGATTACGTGATGAGTGCTAGATTACGTGACGCCATCATCACCGTGTGTCATATTTTGACTTATATATACTTGTGATTATTAATAACTGGGGTCAGCCCTGCTCTTGCACTCGTCCGTTCTTGCAAAGGAAACCCCCCCCCCTCTCTCTCTCTCTCTCTCTCTCATTCTCTCGTCTCTCTCTCTCTCTCTCTCACTGCACTGGTTGACTGGGCGTGAAACAACCCCTCCCCCCGCCCCCCAACTGCACTGGTTGACTGGGCGTGAAACAACCCCTCCCTCTCTCTCTCTCTCTAACTGCACTGGTTGACTGGGCGTGAAACAACCCCTCTCTGTCTCTCTAACTGCACTGGTTGACTGGGGCGTGAAACAACCCCTCCCTCTCTCTCTCTCTCTCTCTCTCTCTCTCTCTCTCTCTCTCTCTGTAACTGAACTGGTTGACTGGGCGTGAAACAACCCCCCCTCTCTCTCTCTCTCCGATATAACTTCACTGGTTGACTGGGCGTGAAACAACCTCTCTCTCTCTCTCTCTCTCTCTCCTCTCTCTCTCTCTCTCTCTCTCTCTCTCTCTCTCTCTGATACAATTGCACTGGTTGACTGGGCGTGAAACAACCCCTCTCTCTCTCTCTCTCTCTCTCTCTCTCTCTCTCTCTCTCTCTCTCTCTCTCTCTAACTGCACTGGTTGACTGGGCGTGAAACAACCCTTCCCCCCTCTCTCTCTCTCTCTCTCTCTCTCTCTCTCTCTGCACACCGGTTCCCTGGGCAAGAACGGGCCGGGCCTGGGCAAGAGCAGCATGCTCCCTATTTGTCCAGTGTCTTGCAAATCTGTACGCCGTCAAGGCCACTCCGGCCGTCTAGCGACAGCCAGCTCGTTTTCATACGTCTTCTGTCGAGGCAAAGACTGTTGTTGACCGGGGATCCTGTGCACAGATCATCTGGTTCTGCATTTTGCTGGCATCACCGTCTAAATTCTACACAGCTGCTGAACAAGGTAATGAACCGTGAATCAGTGAATCTGAAACATACCCATGCCCATTCATAGCTCTCTTCAGCGCAACAGTTCACTTTATCTCTGTTACTGATATCTAAGGACACTTTATCTTTGTTGCTGGTGTCTAAGACGCTTTATCTTTGTTGCTGGAGTCTAAGACACTTTATCTTTGTTGCTGGTG
>OY757541.1:38548715-38624182 GCA_963584105.1 Alviniconcha strummeri
GTAACTACGTGAATTGTAAAATCTGCCCGGGAAGGGAGTGGGGGAGGGGGAGAGGGGGCGGGGGGTCTCTGTCATTGCAAATGGACTAATTGACCATTGTTTTCTTAAAGCCCAGTTCACCACGAGAATTAGCTCAAGGCGAAGCTATACACATGGAGAATGGATCAGTGCGTGAAAACCGACTGTAGTGTAAGAACACAGTTCTCAATCACCACGGTCATTTGTTAACATTTTGTTACAAAAACAAACACACAAACGCACAGGGGGTAGTGTCAGTCAAAAATTCGAAGCTCCTCAGCCGGAGGATGGTGGTTAGAAAGTTAGAAAAGACTGGGAAATTAGGGGGAAAGTCAGAGAACACGACTAGGACAGGAGAGGCGAGGAGGCAAGCCAAGCTGGCGAAGGAAACACTGGCAGTGTAGCGATTACAAACAGGTTATCCCCATTCCAAACAATCAGACATGTTAGAGAATAAAACCTACCTGAACCGGTGATTACCCCCGAGCCATTGCCGGTGGCCGGAATCACATTACCTAATCAACAAAGCGACATTAGTAGTGGGCAATGCTGACAAAACAAAACGGGACACACTCACTGATCAGGCAAGTAGGCATCACACGATTTACTTGCAGACACGCACGCAAGGGGTGCACTCATTTTTCACTGACACCAATGGTGCATCGCTATAGTTATATATAGTCAGACAAATGGCAGTCTAGAATCTGAGTAAATAAGTGTGTGTGTGCGTGTATTCTGAGTAAATAGTTGCGCACGCGCACATACAGAGGGGTGTGTGTGTGTGTGTGTGTGTGTGTGTGTGTGTGTGTGTGTGTGTGCGTGCGTGCGTGCGTGCGTGCGTGCGTGCGTGCGTGCGTGCGTGCGTGCGTGCGTGCGTGCGTGCGTGTGTATGTGTGTGTGTGTGCCGGGCTACATGTATTTCCTTGCATGTACATTAAGTATGCTAATTTATGCAAGGAGACATAAAACAAAATAAACACAAACCCTAAGTTACCAGACTTAACATTTCTGTTACATATTTGCTTTTGGTCTTTCAAGTAAAGTAAGTAAACATGGTGCTTAACGTCCACAGAAACCATAAGGCTTATTAGGGACGGGGAGAAGGGGGGGAAGGGGGCATGGAGGTGGGGGGAGAGGGAGACTATATACTTATCGCTACACTGTCGCCACCAGAATGATTCCTGCATTAAGATGGGCAGCGATGAGAGCCATTTTAATGTTTCAGTAGGAAGTGATGGACAAAGTCACAAGACAGTGTCCACAAACCACAACCTTTTTGATGAGAAAGGAGAGCCGAAGCGGTACCGAACCGAGGTCCTTCCGCTTACCAGCCTAACGCCTTACCGCTAGGCCAAACCGGCTCACAGTCTTTCAAGGACGTGACTTCTTTATTTATAGAGAAACAGAAAATGTATTATGAAAAGAGCGACACTGCGACAGGCACTTAACCCGTACACTGGTTAGCAAACAGTTGCATGGTCCGTCTCAAACAAACTAAAACGAGGGCAGGGCGGTACACTGCTTGATGCAGGGCTCGTAGTAAAAGCCGTTTATTCTTTCTTCCACTGGACGTGTTGGTCAAAGAAATGCCTACCATCAAACCGTAAATTCTACAATTCTCTCTCTCTCTCTCTCTCTCTCTCTCTCTCTCTCTCTCTCTCTCTCTCTCTCTCTCTCTCTCAAGTTTGTAATAAAAAATAATAATGCACCTCATAGCTCCATCGACTCACAACCCTAAACTATCATCTTGAGAAGGAAGTTTAAATCTAACAGCTAGACGGTTATTCTAGTGGAATCAAGATTTCTGAAACAATTTTGTGGAACAGTTTTGAATACTCCTGCTGGTTTAACAAATGACTGTTTCTGTTAAAGTAACATCTGTTCGACATGCACTTTACTGTGTCCAGCACCATTTTTTTGAAGTGTGTACTGGTTCTTTTCAAGCCAAATTTCCATTCACAATGTAGCAATATAAACCACAAAGTTCTTTTGTACAGTATTAAAACACTCGTAGTTTACTCGCACTGCGTTCTTCAAAATACTAAGAACTACCTGCACAATATAAATAAATAAATACCCCTATCTTAACATCAACAATAATATTACTACCAAAGGGCAAACGTCTTGAATATGTCCGACTTAACTGCCATGTCAAATCAGAAGATTGAATCAATCAGGAAAAAAGCAAGACTTTACTAGTAAATGATACACTGCTGTCTCCCTCTTCAAGATAACTGTGAAACAATACAAACTAGTCTACACATCTCCTCTTAAAGGTCTGATTTCGCTTTTAAACTACAACTTTGTTCGAGTTCAGTTGGATACATGTGTCCCTGAAACTAGAAGTTCCACTTGTTCCTTTCTCGTGACTCCAGTGACCTTGACGGTTACTGAAACTAATACGAACAAATAAAGCCTACGCTCATCATTTCATACACTCACAGTATTACTTTTAAACGAACACGTGATGAAAGACCAAATAACACATGAAAATGTACACATTCAAACAAAATGAGAAAAGACCGTTTCGGCAACTCTTCCTTTCAGGCACACGGGTCGGAAACAGCTGCACAATACTGACCAACAAGTACAGAGCTCGAGTGAAACAAACAGGCCTGATACCGCCACGAAGATAGATAGATATACAGACTGCAGCAGGGAGGGCACACCACAGTCACTCTGAGCACACCGTAATCAGCTTGTGCATTGTGCTAGCAACAACGACGGATAAAGCCACTCCTTTGCAGTCGTGCCAGTTTTCTGTCCAAGGTGGAAGCAGAAACGCCGACAGTTTACGACTCGATGGGACCTAGAGAGCTCACCTAGAAGTCGATTACTTTCTGCACGGCTCACTTGAAAATAAAAATCATTTATCTTCTTCTCGATGGTAGCCAATGGCATATTCAACGCACACCTAATTAAAAATAAAAAAATAAAAATTATTCTAGATCTCATAAATAAACCAACCCTTTTTTCTCTCTCTCTCTCTCTCTCTTTCCTCTAATCTGAACGTAAACTCAACCGTCAAACCCTCCCTCTTTACATTACTATTTAAAGATGAGAAAATGTCATGGCTTCTGTTTTAGTAACCGTCGCGTCACATCGCATTGCACATAGCAATACCTTCTAATTTTATCCTTGATTTGTCAAAGCATTGAAAACGTCTTCACTTAACCCTCTCTGCAGTCACTGCAAGGAAGCAAAAGGGCGCAAGTTTTTTTCCTTAAGTGAAGTCTGAAGAACTTAGTCACTGGATTTTAACGTCCTGTCAACCGCACATATGGACCCACCACAGGACGATCAAACTCTGTCATAAGTAAATAAGCAGTTCAAGTCTTCTCATGTCTAAAACCATACTCAAGTGAAATCTACAAAAGCAGCCCAAACGCAAATTGAAAACACAACACACACACACGCAAACATTAAATCCGTATTTCCAAGAGTTCGACATGGCCTTTCTAGTATCGTGGTCTCATTTATCAAGACCAGACTTTAAGAACAGAGATACAGGTAGGTAGGTAGGTGTGTGTGTGTGTGTGTGTGTGTGTGTGTGTGTGTGTGTGTGTGTGTGTGTGTGTGCGTGCGTGCGTGTGTGCGTGTGTGCGTGCGTGCGTGCGTGCGTGCGTGCGTGCGTGCGTGCGTGTGCGTGTTTGCACGACCGCGTGCTACATCCTGTTCATCAAAAAGAGTGCGTTCTCTCTGGCGCAGCTAGATAGTTGTTACCCTTTCGTAGGCGTGCTTTCATTATCTCTATAAAGAATTTCAGGGTTCAGTTTAAGCGCTTTGGCAGCAAATCTCTACGATCGTTATCATATATATATATGCTTCTTTTCTTCGATACTTCGGTCCAGAGGGGGTTGGGGTGGGGGATATAACAGTGATACACGGCAGCATGCCGCACATGCCACCAACAAAATATCATCTCCCAGCTGCTCAACAAGAACCATACCAAAAACAACAACGACCCCTTGACGAAACATACTAAAGATTTTTCTCAGGTCTGGGAGGGAGGAGAGGAGAGAGACAAAAGGGGGCGGAGGGGGTGTGGAGAGCCAGGAGAGTTGGCCATTAGCAGAAAAAAAATGACAAGACAGAAAGAGCAATAGGTCTAAGGAAGGAACAAGAGAGGAAATTAAAAAGCGGAATCAAATGACAGCTCTGAGATTCTGGACAGAGGAGAGACCTCAGACATCCCCGGCCCTCCTTCGGGGCAAGAATTAAACAGTCTGAAATACCAGAAACACACAGAAGCAAATAAATTTCGACACTAACTACAGCCGCTTCCCCACCGGCCCCCCTTATCAGCTGGTGATACGAACCTTTTTTCTTTTTCTTTTCTTTTTGCAGTACGGTTCAAACTGTTGGGCCTGTTGATGTGCTTACAAACCTTGCACCATTTTTGTTTTTTGTTTGTTTTTGTTTTGTTTTTTAATTCTTTCTTTTTCATTTAAATAAATTCTTAAATTCTTGTTTAAATCACACTCACACTATGATGGAAAACATTCTCACATCCTTGTTGATCTAGTTACTGTACAGCAGTAATTACGCGCATCTAGTTACTGTGCAAGATCAATGCGGATCCGTTACTGTACATGAGTAATTACGCGACTAACAGAATACTGAAAAACACGCTGGAAAGATCACAGATCATGTCAGATTTATTACTTTTGTGAGGCTGACTGTGTAAGGTTCTCAGTTACATATTGTTTACATTCTCCTCCCCCCCCCCCCCCCCCCCCCCCCCCCCATTCCCTTACGCTGCATAAAAATATAGTCACATGTTCCCCACAATGCAATCCATCTTTCAGGTGCTCGTTTAACCAGTCTTGGCCTTGAGCATGAGCAATTCAGATTGCTTTCAAAAGTGTGCGGTTCTCCCCTGCCATTTGCTTGTGGCCACAGCGGTGATGTGCGAATGTGCTGTATGTTGTTTGTGTTCATGAACGATCGCAACTCCTCATACACAAACTGCGGACCATTTTCTGAGGTGACTGTCACCGACAAACCATGTTTTGTTTTGCGCAATATCCGTTACGCGTTAACGAAGTTTCTCTGGAATCACAATCCTACTTCCACAAGGAGCAAGCTTCCCTTAAAGCCCGTTCTTTATTGGGCGAACGTTTCTCGCGAACCTAGTTGGAAGTATTCGGCGAAACTAGTTGGTTCTTAATTGGGCCAACTTTTCTTCGCGAACCTAGTTGGAAGTATTCGTCGAAGCTGTATTCGGGGTTATAAAAATAAAAAAATAAAAGCTTCGCTCAACATGTTCTGGGAACATTCGTCCTATTCGACGGTCACTGCCACTGATTGGCTGAGAGCAAAGCTCTCCTGTGGATGAAGAAAAAATAAAAATAAAAATGGATGACGGTGTCGCTAGGTTCTTCACTCGCTTCGGAGGGAATTTGTTTATTTGTTGACTTCTGGGAGGCGCAGCCTTGTCTCGGAGACCCAGAATGAGACAGTAGTTAGCTGAAGTACCCTGTGAGGGAAGATGAAGTATATTGACTTGACTTCAGCCAACATTTTCGATCATGCTGTCTGCTGCGCGTCTGCCGCAAGTTCGGGCCGAAGCTTGCATCTCATTACAAGCCAGTTGAAAATGAAGTAAAGTTTGGACTGTCCGAACCATATCCGGCGAACTAAAAGTTCAATTAAGAAACGAATCATAATTCGTCGAACTGTCCGAAGTATGTTCGGCGAACAAACATTCGCCCAGTTAAGAAGTTCGTCTCTCAGTGTTTTGTATGCAGCGTTTGGACACTTTCCCCACCAGTCACTGAAGCAGACTTGGTGCACTCTTTCACAGTACCCAGCTCTTGATTAGCTGCTCCTGCTACTTCTATTTCGCGGGCTGTCGTCGCTTTCGGAATCCACTTTTTCGCAACGAAACAGATGGAGTCTTCAGCATCATTGCCACCTGACATGGAGTCAGCGCCGTTTTGAGTACCCGGCTTGTACGTATTCCACCTTGAAGGTGTAACTCTGAAGTCGCAAAACCCATCCTTCGATCCTCGCTGACGGTTTAGACTTCTTTGAGCAGATGAACTGTAGCGGACGGTGGTCTGTTTGTAGTGTGAGCCCGCTCCCGCTCACACACTGATGGAATTGTTCACACGCAAAATACAAACGACAGCAACAGCACACCGTGTATCCGCGTTCCGAGGTTTCCACCCTGAGCCTTTGGTTCCAACGACGCCCATCCAAAGCATGTCGGACCGAAAGGTCAGTCCAGGTAAACTACGACAATTTACGTCGAATGGTAGGTGTAACACCTCAAACGGATCGCCATGACTAGAATAAGGATGCTTTCCCGTTCACTGTAGTGTAAAATTCTGGGCAAAAGGTTTCGTGTACACCTCACAATCAAAACTTTCATTCCTGAGTTCGAACTATTGCAGGCAAACTTTCACTTTTTTTCAATATTTTTATTTTTATTTTTTTAATAAAAAAATTTAACAACAGGAAAATGAAACCTGGTGCATTATAGTTATTATCAGTTGATTACTGAATATCTCATTAGTAATATGATAATATAGTATCTACAAGGGACGTCAGAAGAATCGGGAAACACTCATCCAGTTTTTCTGTATTCCCATCCGGTGTTCATGGATCTTCCGATCCCGAGCATCTTCGGGGATTGTATTCATCGTCATGAAAATGAATATAACTAAGCCACACCAGACAGCTTCTTCATTTTCTTCTCCTTACGTATAGTGTCCTACTTCAACTCTCTCAAGACTCTGACATACTAGGTCTGAGGATTTCGTTTTACGGCCGGATGAAGGTGTGCTTTGGGCTGCCACTCCCGATGTCAAAATGAAAATAACCATCTATCCATTGAATTATGCTCTGCAGAAACAGCTGCCTGCCGAAAGGCAGTTTGTTGACCAAGTCTGAGGATTCCGTGTAACAGATGGAGGAATGTAAGTCTAATTTATTCATTTTCGTGAACTGGGAAACTACACTCCGTCAAAACAAAGACATTAATTTTTTTCAGTGCGTCCTTTGGTGTAAGAACATAATTACAAATGAAGAAACTTTCTAACAAATTCACACTTTCAACGTAAACCACAGGAACATGTAACCCTTTGGAGTGTTTGTGACGTGTTTGTGCGTTACCTGATATTTAGAAGAGGACCTGGAGGGAATGTTCTGACACTACTAGTGCATTATCTGATATTTACAATAAGACCTGGCGAACTTATGTTGTTGTCGACGTGACATCAGAAAAAGAAGAAGTGAAAAGTCACCCCAACTGTAACGATCTTGTGCTTTTGCGATTTTGTATTCTATCGATCTGGCTCTTCACACGTGCTGCGTTAAATTTGTGTCCAGTTGTAGGAGAACAGACTCATTCATATGCTTTGACTCGGTTCTCGTATGTCTCTGGCTAAAGGATTTCTTTGTGTAACCGTGTTTCACTCTGGCACACTGACGACGAGGCATCAGTTTCCTAAATGTATTTTCCATTGGGTGCATACTTAACGAAACAAAATTCTCTGGTATTAGTCATGTTCCGTGCGCCCTCACACTCACAATCACTTAGCACGCTCTGACTGTGATAAATTTCTGGCGCTGGCGTCGTGCCAAACATCAACCGTGTACAACCCCATATGTGTTGCAAATGTCGTCATAAGCCGCGACTCTTGTGACAACTCGGGCTGAAGAAAACCATTTCAGATCAGGTTTTGAGAACACCGTGCTCTCATTTATGTCTAAGCGCTTCTTCAATCGTCGGGATTAAAAATCTCTCGCGTTGATTGCTTCATTTGCTTGTCGGATGTCCACGCACAACCATATGCCAGAAGTGTTCGGCTTCAGCACTACTACTAGGTATAGGGCTAACAACCGAAGCAGGCGTTTCTGCCCGTTTTATTCATTAGTCTTTGCTAGTATGGTCGTAGAGAGAGATTAAAAAAAAATATACACGCCCGATCAGCCATGCTATATCGGGCGAAATCCATTTTGTCAGTGAACAATATAAGCAAAACTATATATTACCTGTTAGAACTAGCAAACCGTCAATTTAGTATGTTCGTAACTAAACAAAACAAAATATAGCTTTGCTTAACATGCTGTCACATAGATCACAAATTGAGTATTACATGGAACAGTTGATGTTAAGGCTTAAAAAATACGATTCAAGAAGGGGGAGTGGGCGGAAGATGGACGGGGTGGGGGGTGGGGGGAGCACTCTCACAAACATACTACCCACAGCACGACCACACTGACAACCAATATACGAGCTTACTTACGCATTTTCTCAAAGCAATCGTTCCGTTGTACTTTTGGACCGTTCCCCCCAGTTGTTACAGTTGAAAGACGCTGCTGCCTAAAAGCTCGCCGTGTGGAGCATAATCCCAAAATCGCAGTCTTACTGCTGAACCTATTCTCACGTGATGAATTTTCACGGTATCGCCACGAGGTTTCCTAACTAGCGAGTCGCACTGCTCATCACGCATCGAACCAGAAACCGCTTTCGGAATTAGCAAAATATGAGCTGGGGCAACACGCGATTCAAGGTCTTGCAGGAGAAATCTATAACGCGAGAAACGTAGCCTCGTGCACTTAAACCAGAGCATAATTATGACGTATTCCTGCGGTGAATTTTACGCAACACCTCCAAATTGTAATAAAACTGCTTCCAAAGGTCTTCCCTCATTACACTAACATTGTAAACTGTGACTCCGTGATTCCTAGATTTCATTATACGTAAATGATTAAACAGGATGTTGGCATTTTGGGACACTCGCTACTGTTTATCATTTCCCCCCCCCCCCCCCCCCCCCCCCCAAAAAAAAAACCCAAGCCTATCACTTCCTTACCTTTTGACTTTCAGGTCTGGGGCCAGTAAAAGGCTGATATTTTATCCGCCATTTTTGTACCGGAGATAAGATTTGTTCTGCGTTACATGAATCTGTGGGGCAGCATTAATTAGAGTTGTAATTAGCTCCTATCCTGCGCTGCCTAGGTACTGGTAGTAATCCAACCGACGGACGAGGATCTCAACATCAGCCCGTGTTATATGTAGGCCTACATGGCTGTGCTCCTTTTGGGTCAAGAGCCAAGCACAGACTTTTCTCGATGTAGAACTGCAGTTGACAGTTCTGTAGTTGCAACTGTCAACTGCAGTTGACACAACCATGCAATCAAACCCGTCCACAAGTCTCCATATTCAGTCCCCCTCCTCCACCCCCCAAATAAATCAAAACAACAAACAAAACAAAACACCACATTATCATACCACAAATGCATGTGACACAAAAACCATTCCAGACTGTTTTTGGTCTCACAGGAAGTGTCTGCGCCACAGGAATTCTTCGCCTAACCCCCACACGCGCGCGCACCTTCCTTCGGTTGACATGCGTGCTGTTTTTATGCTTACATTTGAAACGTACCTCCCATTTCTCTCCTACTCCTACCCCCCTCCACCATCACCACCAGCTGTGACACAATCCACAATCTTTGGAGGAAACTGCCAAAAGCTCCACCTCCAACATATCGGTTTATCGACAGGAGCGTGAATTTAGCAAATACCGCAGACATGCATCTACTGTGGGGCTGGCTTTTGGGTTTTATTCTGACAGCAGCCTCGGAACTTCAAAACCCGAAACTCTCATCTCCAATTACGTTCGCTCATGCTGCCACAGCAGCTGCTCTGTTCCCTCGGTGCGTTTCGCACTGCCAGCGATTGTCCAGTTTACTACTCCATTTCACTAACACATGAACGGTTAAAAGGAACGCAGATTTAATATGACGGTACAAAACACATGCGAACTTTCCGGGTAAGTCCCTTGTTGGAAGCCACAAACCAAAGGTTAAACGGTGATAAAGAAAAATGTACTTATCAGCTGATTAGCGCTCGACAGACGTTACGCGAACACAAAGACAAAGACCCAAGTCGCCTACGGGAACACAGCTGGCATGCGAAGAAGAAAAAATGGTGCATGTTCATAACCCTTCCGAGAGCTCGTGTGTTTGTTTATAAGAACGCAATGGCAATTTAGTCTATCTACCTTAATCTGCGTGACCAGAAGTCGCAAAAAACAGACTACACTTTCTTTCTACAAATTTGATTAGACCTTCCAACAATAAATGCAATGTCCCGAAACACGCATGTTTCGCTTCCGCTCGTGCCCATTAAGGACAGCGTTCCTTTTAATCGTTTAGAATGTGTTTGGATATTGCTTAAAACGCTAGCAGTCATCCTTGTTTGAGATTTTTGTCTCCTTTCTCTTCCCCCCACCCCCAATTTCACTAGACTTGAGCACATTCGCACAAAACGTAAGTGCTATGGATCTAAGTCAAAATATTACAGTATTAAATGACGACCACATGTAATTAAGAGAAGCAAAATTCCTTTTGCCTCAGTTCACATTTTACGCTTCTCTTGCTGTCTTCAGTTAAAGCCGGGGCACATGAAGCAAAACAAACCTGTCGGTAACAACCAGCGTTCCAAAAGCACAAGGCATAAGAAAGCAATTACATCAAGCCTTCGTGTCAGCCGGGCATCAGGCGTGCAAAACGGTCTCTGAAAAAAGACAAGGGTGGCGCAAACATGCTGGAATTCGGAGATGATAACGGTGATAAAAGCAAAAACAAGAAACAAGAAACAAGAACCTGAGACCAAAAAAAAGACAGAAAAAAGACCCCCTCTCCCCTCCCCACCATACCACACCAAAATGCCAGGCCGTTCCTGTGACTTACCTTTGTTAACTGTGAGCCGAGCACAGACAGAGTGACGAACATCCACAGAGAGACAAGGGACAGGCACGAGTAGGAGAGAAAAGAGAAACAGACACAACATTACGTACGGCGTACTGCTGTACTATAACATTTCATCAACAATATCTACAGCTTCATGCCAAACAGTTACAATGCCCTCCTTTGGCAGCAGACAGCATGTCCAAAAAAAACCCGAACAATCGTTTTTCCCGTATTTTGCCCCTTCCAAATTAATGCCCAAACCTCCTGTTCGTGTCCTTTGAGTTCGCGTAAGCAACGGGTCTGAAAGGAATGAGGGGTTGGGGGGACTTTTATTTCCTTAAAAAAAAGAAGATATATAATACATTATCGCTAAGAGCTCTCTTTGGACTGGGCTGTCATTTGCCATCGAGTAGAAGGGGATGAGGCCGAGAAGTCCGACACATTCTGTGCACAGCAAGCTGCTGGGGCTCGCTCACAACATCTAGTCACACAAACATGAGACACCGACGGCCACTTGCGGCGGGAACATCCACTTAGCATGTCCACAGGATGTGACGTGTGAAGCCACTTTACAGGGAGTGACGCATTTTACATAGCTCTCCAGTGCGGTGTGACTTGGGACGGCAAAATTACATTGTGTCACACAAAAACAACACAGCCGTGCCACGAACACTATCAAACAACTGGGGCATCTGACAGTGATTATGTCAAATCTCCCCCACCCCCGCTTTTGCCAGAAGGGGAAAAAACCGAGGTCATCCGCTGTGTTGCTGCCGAGAAGACGCAAAAACTTCGTTTGGTGGTCACTGTCAATTATAAAACCGAAACTGTGCCTCACTTTAAAATACTTCTTAGGGGATCAATGACGCAGAGAGGGGTTTATGATCACTTTGGTTACAATATTCCAACTATGAAATTCCCTATGGTGCAGACTTTTATGGGCATCACTGGCCTCAATTTCCGTGCCTTGCAAAACTGAAATCAGCAAAACCGAGAAGCTCATCAGGATGATTTTCTGAATCAAAATCAGTGGCTAATTCAACCAGGTCAAGCCATAATCATGCTACCAGAAAGTTACCTGATTGAAATCAAATCAATGGGATTAATCTCGTGCTATTCACATCATACTCACTATGAAAATAACAATCATACTGGACACAAACAGAATTTTGAAGGTTAAATAAAATTACGGTGTTTGACGATAAACATACGCCGGATATCTGGGTTGATTCCAGCTTTTGCCAGAGCACTTTTCTGGTTTGGGCACCAACAATATAAAAAAAAAAAAAAAAAAATGGGGTGAGAAAAAACACTCACACAATAGTAAAGACAACACCGGCGGGACAAAAAGGACAAAATACGTCTTACTGAGGTGCGCTCGCATACACGCGAAAGTTATTTTATGCACACAGCTTATGATCATGTGCGCATTATATAACAATCATATATTCTTTGCACTGGCTGGTTAGGAACTTATCAAGAAAAAAAGAAAGAAAAACTTCCGGTTTCATCTTACCAGCAAATTCGTACCAAGTACTTAACATTCGTATAGAAATTAAATATATACGGATGTTATCATTATGAAAAGCATGACAGACTTCACATAAACAGCCTGTGAGAAAAAGGCAACGTTAAAAGTTTTTAAGAGACAGGAGACGTACCCAGTGTCTCCGTCAGTGCATGCAGAAGTCACGAAATGCGACTGTGCGTGACGTTATTCATGGCTGTAACAATCTATGATCCATACAAAGTTATCACTTGACCTTACACAAACTTACCGAAAAAGTTGCCGTTTTATCTGCCCGACGCCCCTATGGCCTCAACAACACACAGAAGTGGTCAAAATAGGCATAACAATGCGAAGTTCTGTGGAAGTTATCGATCACCACAAGAGTATTTGACAAATCGAGAGAAAGTTCATCCCTTCATGTCACGGAAGGTCAAGTGAAAAGTCGTCATTACATGGACTCGCATGCACGAGTCAGTAGGTGACGACTTCCTGGCTGCATTACTCACCACCAGCGCCCCTTGAATCTGGGACGAAAAAGCCCACAATAAATAGTAATATCCTTAACGTCTTTATGCAGTGGTCAACGATGAGCAGAGAGAAGATGTCCCTAAATTTCTCTATGACCCCCTAATGAGTATATCACATAAACACTCCTTGCCCTAGTTAATTCAGATTCACCGTCGATCAGCGTATCTCTCTATACCTGTGATTTGACCACAACGTGCGGTAGAAAGCACGGAAGCATACCAAGAGGCATGTGCTCCACAGCCGCGGGGTTAAAAAAAAAACGAAATGGACAAACGCAGATAGAACACCAAGGTCAGGTCACAGGTGTTGGCGCACGGGCGGGTTGGTGGAGCACATTGATCTGGGTGGTCAGTGGTGTTTTACCATTATTTCACTTACCAAATCCGCCTCCTCTAATGGCTGATACCACAACAGACGTCAGCCACAAACAGAAACAAAAGAGTAAGTGAAACGTAGACCGTAACGTAAAACATAAACTACATTTTAGTGACTTCCTTTCTTCCTGCAGCCACTGATCGACCCTCCCGATTTTTACAACAAAGCCACTTCTATTATTTTGTTAAATACATCTACAAATATAATAATTATAATAATAATACATATATATAAATAAAAAAATAAAAAAGACGAGTTCAATTTCAAACTTACGGGTAGTTTTGCCTAAGGTAAAGTAGTGTTTTTGGGTTGTTGTTTTTTGTTTTTGTTTTTACATTTCTTTTTTAAGGGAGGTGGGAGAGACACACCCACCCACCCCAGGTAAGCTTATTACATTTTTTATTTTATTTTTTAAATGGGGGGGTGGGGTGGGGTGCGAGTGCCTTCGCATGTCTGATCGACCTGCCAGCCAAAAGCACAGCAACTTAAACTGCAACTCGTGCAGCTACTTGTCATCGCCGCTTCATGACGCCGTGCCCTTTAACGTCCTAGCTCTTATGGAGCTTTACCGACGCCTTTAATATTCTAAAGCTGTCCATAAAAACACTTACCCGAGTTTCCATGTAAAGCACCCCGCAGTAGAAAATGAATCAAACACAGTGACGCAACCGCCTTCACAATTAAACTTGATCCCCTCTCTGTCTCTTGACCTGTTTTTCTGTCACTCAGCAGTTTAGCCTCCCCAAAACTAGATTTGTCCAACTGGTGTTCACATAGTTACTCAAGCTAACGCAAGGATTTTCTTTCAAAATCCCCCGTTGTCGCAAATTACCGTTTGTTTCGTGACAGGCGTGCCAAATGGTTTAAGTTTCGTGACAGACGATTAGCAGGACGTGGTGTACACAACAGCGTCAAGTGTGGCCTCGGCCTCTTTGAACAACTGGCCGTCGGGCACGACGGCCGCGTGCCCTCAAGATCAAGAGGACAGCTGGGGCACTTTGCGGTGGTTCAAAAACAGTATCATAATAATGAAACCTCGCTCTGAGTGAAATACTCAATGCACCAATACGTACTGACACTCAAAATACTTATCTGCATCTCCTGACTCAATGATTCGCATGGGAAATTGGGCGAATCTTCACATTCTCATGAGTGTTGTTGCGACCGTGGTAACTAAAATTAATATTTTTATATGGGGCAAACAAACATTTCAGTTACAATAATAATAATAATAACGCTGCAAAATGAAACTGAACATTAAAAGTGAATACTCAATCGACTCGCATTCAAGCCCTTGTAAATGGTACGAATCAAGAACGCTACAACAGAAGCCACCACCCAACAATGTTAAAACGATATTTTCACAAGCGCACGAGAAAAAATTGTTACGCCTAACACGTTCACATGCTTTGTTTGTGTTTACCGGGATATCATTATGTCCCTAAGTGCACACTGCAGTCTCAAGTAGAAATACATGCGAGTTCTCCGTATATCCTACAAAATTTTAACTCGATCAGACAGGAACTTACGGAGAAACAATACTTTTTTTCTTCTTCTTTTTTTCGCTTAAAAAGTTCTGATGCTGCTGTGATATTAAAATCAGATCATGTTAAAATTTTGTCACGGCAGAACTGCGTCATTCACCTCCCTTGAATACGCGCCTAACTGTTGAGACTGGTATGAACAGGTACGGTTTCACTGGGGTTATACCACTGCACAGTTTTGACCACCCCGCTTACACAACGTCTGAGTAAAAGCCAACACTATGGATTTCTTGAGACCGTAAACATGTCAACAGTCTCCCCCGAATATGCGCTGAAGTCACAAATGCTTCAGTATTACGAGCATAGTGTCGACGTACCTAACAAATAGTACACAATCAACCAACCTGCTTAACTCCATCCGATACGAATTTATCAATAAAATCTGTTTTAGTTGACATCGCTGTGACCTTGAAATACCGAAATACCGCCAAGATCACCAAAAATGTTATGAACGGTGGTGAAACAGAGCACAGGAATTTTGGAATCGGTTCAATTCAAACCTTTGCCCAGTAATCACAACAAAAATCTGAAACAAGGATGACTGCTAGCGTTCTAAAACAAGATCCAAACACATAAAAGGTTCAAAAGAGCGCTATTATCAATCACAAATCAACGAAAAGTTAAGGTATTTTTATTGTTAATAATACTGGAACACGCATACTCAACCAAAAACAGATAAATGGTTTAGCTCTCCATCTAATTTTTCATAATTTTTCACCGTTCAACTGTTGTTTAAATGTCGTCTTGTAGGTTGATAAAGGGGATAACCAAAAAAAGTTGCATGTTGTGTTTTGTCCTAAAAAAAAAAGAAGAAGAAAAAAAGCATTCTACTGAACCTTTTAGGCGTTTGGAACCAGCAAAGATAGTAAGCTGCGTAGCATACTATCTTTGGATCCAGTATACGTAGCAGTTCTGCTCCGACGCATTTTAAAATTTCCAGTAAACAACAGAGAGTTTGTAACTGAAATTTGGCAGAGACTGAGATAACGCTGCAGGCCTTACAACTACGATTTATTTGACAGGAATGTAATTTCGTGCTGATTCTGGCTAAACAAATTTCGAATCGGTGAAATGGGTGCGGAGCCACGCGCTCTGACGTCACGCCGCCAACACATTAATTTTGTTACGATCTTGAGATTGACGCGAATGCGCATGAGCGGGTTTTCGGCCCGAAAGTACATAATTATTCGTGAACGAATAGTACCGCCATCATGTAAAATACTGACATGTTTAGTGTCCAAACGCTAGGCACGGCTGAACCGGTCGGTCGTAACTATGATCATTACAAAGACTCACGTCTTTTAACGTCAATCACAAATCAATAGAACAAATCAACAACGGAACTGATCATTTTAAGTAGTAAAGTTAAAGTCAAAGTCTGCATTTAGATTACAGACAAACAAAAAAAGCTAACGTAATTTTTAACAATAAGAAAATTAAAACCATTCAAAGGGGAGAAAAACAAACAAAAGACCTTCAAATTCGGACAATGACATTGAACCCCCTGCAAAATAAAAACAAATCATCAGAGAGTGAGAACCAGAGAGACAGAAACGGGGGGGAAGACAAAAAAAAGGGTGGACACACAGACAGACTGAGGCAGAGTGGAGGGGGATCACAGTGCTCTATGCGTACTGGGCTTCACTTGTTAGCTACACAAAACAGCAAGTGACTAAGACTCGTAACAAAGTGAGCTAGAACTAAACGGCATCTTACATCGTTACAGGTGAAAACAAAATTTAACGTACACAGACGCTACATTTCAGTGCAAACTAATGGTGGATGAAATGAAAAAACTAGCTGCAGTGCCAATTGTGACGAAAATTACAATCGTTTGTTCGTTGTGTATTGTGGCCGATTCAAAGCAAACTCTAAAGAGTTCTCCGCCCCCCGCCTCGGGAAACGATGTTCTCCTTCGGTACAGCTATTAAGGTTTGTGTACTGCAGTCAGCAGTTCAAGTCGTATAGACAGCTAGAGATGAGCCAAAGTAACAAGCTAAAGGTTGCTAACATTGTACTAATATGAGCCAAAGTTGCAACCTCAAAAAGGGAGAAAAAATAATCAGAATGCCAGCATTATATCAACAATCACTGGCGAAAAATACCAGCATACCAGGAGACGAAGCACCAGAACAAGGGCAGAAGATGATTGCTTCAAGTTCAACCAATATCGTCTGCCGATCACCAATACCAACAGCAAGCGATTAGAGGTCGGCTTAAATCGTGCTACTTTTCAGTCTTCACCACGCTAGAGCCACAGCAGTGAATACCCCCTGTCTTCTCTCTCTCTCTCTCTCTCTCTCTCTCTCTCTCTCTCTCTCTCTCTCTCTCTCTCTCTCTCTCTCTCTGTTAGGGGGAGAGCGAGGGATAATCCCAAGCAGAAAGAACACGTAGCCGCCAACTCTCTTTCCCAAATTAGTCTTTAAGACACCATATCTCAGTCTTCATCAGATCTTTCCCAAAATAGTTTTTCAGACCCACACTATCCCCAGCGTATCTCAGTTTTCATCCGGTCTTTCCTTAACTAGTCTTTAAGGCCCACACTATCCCCACTGTATCCCAGTCTTCAACCACCCCTATTCCTTTTCAACTACGATTCTACCAGTAGGAGTCCTGGTTCCCAGCAATGAGTCAAACGCGGTCGGCAAACCGGCAGCAGTCCGGTCTCAGCTGCGCGGAATCGGCAAGGGAGGTGTAAGCTGCAGGGTTATCCAAAGGTCTTCTGTGGAAGACCTAATCCTTGGAAACGATGATACCTTTTTTGATTATTGTTAGATTTCACGGCCGACCACGTCTTCGCACCCATCAGCCAAGTTAGTCTGGCCATGTTGTCACAAACCCATAAAAATAGTGGAGGAAGGAAGTGATTTTTCAACCAATCAGTGCTTGCACAGAACTACCGGAGGGAACTTTTGGACAATACTGCGGGTAGGAATCTGATTAGGCAAGCGGGACATTTGCTTTTCGAACTTTCCAAATCTTATAACGACTCGCGGGCGAGCGTCTCGATCGCTTTAAAAATTGGCGCGCGTCAACATGGCGCACAGCTGCAACCTGTTCGTAACTGACAAGCAACTGTGCGTTATCGGCAACACTGCAGTACACAATGATTAAGCACAACCACTCAAAGAAATTCGACTTTTCATCCGAAGAAATAGGCGCAAATGAGCGACAGAAAAAAGATGTGTTTTAAGCACAAAACAAAATAATACGGGCACATCTATGCGTTTTCACCTTCTTTCCTCACCTTTCTCTGTGGTTGAAATAAGAAGACATTAAATGGCGAAGACCGAACATGTTGACAATAAAAAAAGAACAGAACAAAATATGAAACTAGGAGAAAAACAAAACAAAAAACACTTTATCCTTGGACAATCCAACTCCGATTGGTGATGTGACACTTCGCTGCTCTAGGCTAAAATGCTTAGACTGACATCTATTTCCGCAGCCGGGGGGGGGGGTTAAAAAAGAGAGGAAGCAATAGGTTTTTAAAAAATAAAAAATAAAAAAAGTCGAAACAAATTCTATAGGAGTGGGGGGGGGGGGGGGGGGGAGGGGGAGAGAGGAGGAAGACGACAACGTACTGCGCAATACCTCATTTGTTTACCTAGTATTTGCTGTAATTCGGAAGATTGTTTATAAAATTAATACACGTGGAGACGACAACGTACTGCGCAATACCGCATTTGTTTACCTAGTATTTGCTGTAATTCGCAAGATTGTTTATAAAATTAATACATGTGTAAATCAAAAGTATGCGACGTGCGATTCACGAGATATTTGGGAAACGACTGCGTTCTTGTGAATGCGAATGACGATTGTTGCTTTTTTTTTTTTTTTTTTTTTTGCTTTTTTTTCCTGGATTTTGCCTAGCTTCTCAAAGCAGGGGGAGCAGAAAAACCAAACAATAACAAAACAGGTATCAATCTGCACGTAAGAAGCCTCGCTGGCTCTCTGTTACTGTTTTGTTATTGTTGTTGCTGATGATGTTTGTTGTTAGGTTTTTGTTTATTAATACCGGAACTACAAAACTCTTCTGAAAAAGAATCCAGTTCCTATCGCTTCGTGAATAACGTCAAGAGGCTTGAACAACGCCACGCGTCGGCAAGCTTAAACGGAGAGTCTACAAAACAAGAGTACAAAGAAACAATAATTTAAATGCAATATGTCGCGCACGGATTAACGAGAAATCAATCACAAGAATACAGATACAGCACTGTAAGTCTTGCACGGTTAAATGCATAATTAACAAAAGTGATATTTCGCCGTTTGTCGTGACTGCATAACAAAGTAAACCGGTTTCCGGGGAAGGGAGCGTGGGGTAGATGGGGAGAGGGATTATCAAACCAAAATATCACAACATATCGCTGTCCGTT
Organism: Alviniconcha strummeri; assembly: GCA_963584105.1. Lineage (NCBI taxonomy): Eukaryota > Metazoa > Mollusca > Gastropoda > Provannidae > Alviniconcha > Alviniconcha strummeri. Next base: position 38,567,774 of record OY757541.1, read on the forward strand.
TTGAAAGAAAACCCCGGAGAAAATCAAAAGAGGAGGGTGGCGATGGGGCGTGTTAGGGGACTGACAGCAGTTGGACGCAGAACAGAAAAGGAAACCCTTGGGGTGGTTGGCGAGGGGGGGCAGAATGTCGACAAGCCAAAGCAAAAACAGGAATGGCTGTGAAAATACGACTGTGGCAAGAAGAAAAGACAGGCTGACACAAACATACAAAAGGTGTATTGCGAATAGGCAACAGCTCGCATATGTGCTGCGCTTTACTGACATGTGCTCGGCTGATACACAGTAATCGTGACCGTGGGTTGTACAAGCAACGTCTATGAACAACTGTAGCATACACTCTAACAACAGACTGGAGTAAGTGCTGCACACAACGCTGAACAAGAGCGCAAGGCGTTGCAAAACCCTAGGCCCTCGATAAACCCCAAGGCACCTGCTGCACGTGGCAACTCCCTCCAATGCCCTGCGACCGTTGCCCACGACAACAATCCACAGCATTTCACAGCTCCGGTTCCCGTTGCACACGGTAACAAAAAGCAACTGTTGCACAAGGTGGCAGTCTAAAACCGTTGCACATGGTGGCGGTCTAAACCCGTTGCACAAGGTGGCGGTCTAACACAAAATGTATACTGTTGCACACAGGGCAGACACTATGTTAGACTACGGCGACAGCAGCCTGGCAGGCATTACAAAGCAAACCAGCTACTAAGAGTGACTGGTGCTTAGTGCTTAAAAGAAAAGGAAAGAGAACACACACACACACACACACACACACACACACACACACACACACACACACACACACACACACACACACACACACAGGCAAAACAAAACAAAAAACGCACAAAAAAGCAGCGTGAACACTTATGTTCCATGTTACTGAGTATCGCAACTGAAAGCAGAAATGTATATAGCATCAAGCAATTAGAACCACATGTACTAAGACGTCGACGGCAACGGCTGAAAGCAACATGTACAGGAGTGTCTGAAAGGGACAGAGTGGATCAGAAACAGAGTGCTCCTTAACAGTCGCCTGCAGCAATACTCACTTGAGAAATTCCTGGTAGCCAGCATAGTGGTCAAAATGGCACCCTGAAAATAAACAGCAAAACTGAGCAGTCTGTAAACTGAAAGTAGGTCAGTGAAAAGTAAATCACACACGCGCATTGATGCGCACGCACGCACATACCTTACCGTTAAATCACATTCGAGTTTACTTGTACAACAAGAGGAGCAAACACTCAGTTGATAACAATCGAAACGGGCAGCTAATACTTTCGAATGCACCCCCGTGAACTAGAACACATATACTTTGAAATAGTGCAGGTCTTGTAGTGACATGGGAGTCAAGGACAATGAAAATAGCCACACAACACAGATTTAATGTTCTGTAAACACCAAACTGTCCAAAAGGAGAAACCTTTTCAGGACCTGGTCATGGTTTTGAAACCCACTTCCTGTTCGCAACTTCGCTGCTCTCAGCACAAAAGACTTCTACTTTTACCTACGGTTTTGTTGTGCTGTTGTTTTGGGGACGGTTCTGTTTTTTTGAGCGCGCGTGCGTGAGTGCTTGCGTATGTGTTGCTGTTGTTGTTTTGAGGTGGTTGTGTGTGTGTGTGTGTGTGTGTGTGTGTGTGTGTGTGTGTGTGTGTGTGTGTGTGTGTGTGTGTGTGTGTGTGTGTGTGTGTGTTGTTGTTGTTGTGTGTGTGTTGTTGTTGTAGTTCTGTGTGTGTGTGTGTGTGTGTGTGTGTGTGTGTGTGTGTGTGTGTGTGTGTGTGTGTGTGTGTTGTTGTTGTTGTTGATACTTGTGGGCGGGGATGTTTTTTGGTTGGTGTGTGTGTGTGTGTGTGTGTGTGTGTGTGTGTGTGTGTGTGTGTGTGTGTGTGTGTGTGTGTGTGTGTGTTCGGGTTTTTCTTCTTCTTGATGCTCCTTGTTGATGTTTGTGTTGTTGTTTGGTGGGGTGTGCTATTCCATCACCTATATCGACTTTAGAGGCATTGACTGCTCCCATGCGACTCATCCAGGCACCACTACCCCCAGCCGCCACAGGTCCACAGAAAAAGCTCGTGGGTGAGTTCCCTTTCGACGGAGACACCGCACTACTGCCTGATCACTTCGGTGACTATAGTGTTCACTGACGCAAGCTCTGATTCAATATACGAAGGAGACCATCTACTATTCCCCCTACTGATGGCAACCCTAGAGAAGTCGCCAAGCTACACTGAGTCATGAGCGTCCCCTCCAGAGAGCAGAATGCAACTTAATCCCTCCATCGACCCTCCTACGTGGACCCTCTGACGTGGAACGCTGTGATCAGAAACCGCATCTGGCAAGAACGGAAGCAGAAGCACTGACACTGAGGTCACCACCACTAGAGCATGGCTTGAAGAGCCACATAAGCTGACACTTTCTTCGTTTCTCTTATGCAATGGTGGCATTATGGAGATGATAACTGATGATGCTACGGATGTCCATTTGGGTTGAGACTACTCGACGGAGCCGCAATCTACGCTTACTGTCATACTTATCCCGGTGTTAATCAGGCCCGTGAACTGCAGCACCTGCAGTGTTAGTCCAGAAATTAGACTAACACCCTCATACTCCTAGGCGCATCCGTGAAGTGGATGAAGCTCAGCTGCGCGGTAAAAGCCTCCCCACTAAGCACACATCAGCCGATCAGGGTTGAATCATTCTACATCACTGACGAGATTGCAACTTACGTCCTTCCGACCGGCATTTCAAAGCACTAACCGCTACAACAAAGTAGCCGGTGTACCTATGTTAACCTGAAGATCGCAGCAAGCAATGAATATAAATAAGAACTGAATATCAACAAAAGGTGAACAACAAAACACGGCCTAGAGTGTGACAGCATTCCAAGAAACCCTGTGACAACTGTCAGACCCAACATACCAAACATGCACCCAAACTGCTTTCCTTGGCGCCAGTCGACAAAACAAAAATGTTTAAACGCATTTCAATGGCAAGCAAAATGGAGAAGTGAAACGTCATATAGTACTGTCTCCAAACATTACCGGATGATGGCCCCTGACTGGATGGGAATTTCAATCTTCCTTGACGCGAGGTAACTAGTATAAATAAAATTAATGCATGACTATTCCATACCCCATTCTCCCCGTCCCTAATAAGCCTTATGGTTTCTGTTGACGTTAAGCACCATGTTTACTTACTTACTATTCATTATTCTCTCTCTCTCTCTCTCTCTCTCTCTCTCTCTCTCTCTCTCTCTCTCTCTCTCTCTCTCTAGCTACTGAGAAAAAGACAGGCAGACAAAAGGGGGGGGGGGGGGGGGGTAAACAGAGAGGGAAGAGAGCGCAAGCTACGCACAAAGAGAGAAAGAGAGAGAATCTGTACTCAATCAAGTATCCATTACACGCGGGAAATGGTCCAGATGACGAAAAAAGAACTAGTCGATATGACTCACGCGCTGATCTCGACACCTGTCATTACACGAGGCATCCCAATCCCTGTCTGGTTTACGTACCTCGAGGGGTGCTTTGGTGTCCGCCTGGCATCTTCGGAGATGAAAGAGTTCGGCGCTGGTGGAGCCAAGGTCTACGTCCTCTACCCTTACTTCTATTTCTGTCATGCTCAATCCTCCCTTGGTGTCGCACTCCCAGGACTCTGGCCTGGAGCCCTCTTGCCTGAAGCAACACCACCACCACCACCACCACGAGCTACACCAGTTGAGGCAAATTTTCACACGTTTCCAAAACCAGCGCCTTTCAAAGGCCCGGATTTACATGACGTCGACAAGGCCAGGGCGTTGAGGTGACGCTTTAAACCACAGTTTTTGTCATTGCACAACGGCCTGGACTGAGTTCCACAGGGTTTCCAAAGATCATTGCCACAGCGACAGCAGCTTCAACCGATTGTTGTTTTCATGGCAAATTCGCGCTGTATGTCCCAAAACTTCAGACACCTCAACAAATTCTAGTCATGGTCCACAATATCCCCTCTGGAAATACAGAATGTAATCCAATCACGACACGATAAACATTTCACTGGATTCAGCATCACATATTTACATTCGTGTTCAGTCAACTACTATTACACGATTCCAAACTACCGGAGCGGTTGTAGGGGTGTTTTCTACTCACCTGCCCTCGCCAACAAACCGTGACAAACAACCAAGCTAATTCGGTCCTGGCTGGTTCTACACACAAGTCGCCTCACTCCATTCTCGCGCTCCGCTCTGTACTAACTTCCCGGGAAACCACAAGGGATTCTCTGCAGAAACCAGACATTAGTCTGGTTTCTCCTAGCGAATCATTTCCGCAAATGAAAAGCTGGCAGAAGGCAGTGTGAATCAACACAGACAGCGGTCACTCACGTGCCAGTCACTGAGCCCAGTCTGCCCGCAAGCTCGATCACTTTGGGCAATGTGCTAAATAAAGAGTTGGCGGAGAAAACGAAGCTGTAGTGTGCCAGATAGCTGTGGTGTGCCAGATACCGAACTTCGGGACTGCTAAAAAAAAAAAAAAAAAAAAATCCAGCATAACCACAGCTATGAAAATTGTGAGAGCGGAGAGATTCACGTCTGTGAACGCTCGACCCCTCAAGTCTGCTTTCTACGTCCCAGTTGTGGTAAAAGTCCAAATACTTTCACATATAACGTGGATCAAAGATGCCGGTATTGCAAACAGCAGCCTTTGGGAGTGCTCATAATATATCCGCACACCAGCTGGGCGCAGGGCACAAAACTAAGACTCTCGAACAACGTCAAGGTGATCGGTGTCCCACTCCCCACACACAACGGGAAACGCGGCAGCAAAACAAACAAGCTTTTCTGTCTCCAACCGCAGTGTCGCTCCTCTTAGACTTCAATCCCAGCCGAGTTCCAAAATAACTCCGCCAAAGTCTGATGTGGTGTGACAAAGATCTTTCTGCTCATTCGTTCTACCCGCTTCTCCCGGCCGCGGGACTGGCATTCTGTCTGGCGTTACTCCCAATGTGTCGCCCGGTGATCTCCGAGTGTCGATAGTTGCTCAGCTGATAATGTCTGAAGACAAACGGGTATTGAACACTGTCAGGTCGGGGCCAGAAGACGCAATCAGCTCTACCTCCCGGGCTGCTGCTGCGCACAGTTTTACAACCTCCAGCCAACTGTTTTATGAACGGCTCGAGTCGAACACGTCTCAACCCGACAGCGTCTGTAGTCGGTCCTTAGTCAGTCCTCTATCCCTACTCGGTCATTCTGCCCGCCCGCCCGCCTGCCTGCCTGCCCGTCTACCACCCCACCCCCTCTCCTTTCCTTCCTCTTATCTTTTTTTTCCTCCCTCCCCCCGCCCCAACCCCACTCCTTTCTCGTATGACGGTCTTCTTTCTTGCTCTTGTCTTCATCTTCTAACAGAACGATAGGTCTAACCAATTTTGTTTACGTCCATTAGCATTACTAAATCAATAAAACATTCATTGATGCATTCGGCTCCATTTCCGCATGAGCCCTCATTAGAAGGTTCTTCGCGATTCTCTGCATATTCAAAACATCACATCACCCCTACATCAGCGTCAGTTTACACACGAAATAGGAACTAACCTAGCCCCAGTAAATCTCGCTCTAAACTCTTTCATCCACCCTTTACGGAGAAAGTCAAAGTCACACACACACACACACACACACACACACACACACACACACACACACACACACACACAAAATCGACGGCTTCCAGAACCGACGGTCAGTGGACAGAGAATGACAAAGCTGCCTCGAGGACCAGATAGCGCGAGCTACCGCGTTGTCTGCTGACGACTGCGTCATGGTTAGCGATCCATCAGTATTGAGATACGAGGCTGACCCTAGCTGCTCAATGCCACAATCGCGGTGTACGTCCAACTTCGCCACACTGCAACCTGTGCCAACAGCTGCTTGACGTCACCGATTGAATAACGAGAAATTACGATCATCTTTGTTAACCTGTCTGTCGTACAGTAACCTTCGCCAACAGCCGCTTGCCGTCAGAGATTTAGCAACGGGAAAATACAGATCAACTTTGTGAAACCGTCTTACCGTTTTCAAAGGTAAACCATAAACGAAGTTTCCGTTGAGATATTTTTAAGTCGGCTCCTTAATTTTATAATAAAGGTCGAGCTGACCATCGGTGGCAAATATACAAGTGATTACGCCAACAGGGCTGCTAAATTGGCTGGTAGCTTTCATTAGAAACTTTGACGTTTACGTCTGTGGATAGGTCTACCTGTTAATGTTCTGCGTGGTCATTAATACTGAAGCTCCACAAACAAAACTGCCCTGGTATTTCTGGGTGTTTTCCCATATCTGAGTTGATAACTTCTATATTATCACAGTATACATCCACTCTGCACTGCGACGTCCTTGAAAAGTTAACGGTACTCGACTGATCTCGCATGTGTAGTCTGTCAATGCAGTTCGTCCTTGGTAGAATAAAAATGATTCTGGACATGTACGCGTTCTCTGTTGTGAAGAAGAAAGACCTCGTTAGTGTCAGTTCGTCGAAAGTTCACTCCGAATGGCTCAGTGTTTCACCGCCTGCAACGAAATAACTACTGGTATGCTACTCAAGACCGGAGTGCCAGACACGCGTCGTAGCTCTCAACACTTGCTTTACCGCTGCACGCACAAGCACGCACACACACATAATCTGGGGATGGGGGGTGCACTCTTCACTATTTGTTCCTGTTTCTCCTGCATCTGCCTGTAACTATTCCAAGAACTGGGCGTTCTGCCATTGTGCCAGACCAGGCCATGTTTGCGCTCTGCTCTCCCGTCTCTCTCTGCGTCTTTCCCTTTCCCACATGTTAGATTTCTAGTGCGATTTCCTCTCCGTCAACACCAACACTTTGGCGTAGTAATCTCTTCATTCCCACAGCCTTTCTTCCGATATGTTTGGCTGAAAATTCCGCTGCGTGAGACATATCGATAGCTGAAGATCAATACTTCAGAATCAGAATAGCCGAGAGCCTGGACAGAGCTTTGGGAAGGGGGGGAAGGGGGGGGGGGGATCGGCGGGCGTGCACCTCGTCGCTCTCTGGTCGTCTTCTACCTCAAAAGCAAGACATACGCCCCCTCCCTCCCCACACAGCCATTATAGCAATGGTAATGATCGGGGAGCGGCCCTCTGAGCACCGCGCGACGGGGGCGTGCTATTTATGAACCTTGCATTAGACCACAACTAAGCTTCCATCGGAATACAATTGTAACAAACGTCCGTCCACCAGCAGCGGGGAGGAATCAAACCAGCATCACCCAACATTCATGGATTCAGTGGCAACAGGTCATACAGAAAAACAAATGTGTGCAAAGTGAATTAAATTTGTATCCAGCCAGCAGTACTGTCCGCCCTTGAACGACGAATCTTAAACTGTAGCTTTTGTAGAACTGACTATACGACTATCACAAAAAGACAACGGGCTTAATCCGTCCAATCATGTAAAATACGTGAACTCTAGACACGACGAGACTTCATGTACACACACCAGAAGCTTCCTACGACTTAGCTCATTGTCTTCACGATTCACCGCGTTCTGGCAGATTGACCATATATGCATGCGGCGAACGACGAAAAAGGCTGCTATTTTGGAAAGCGAGGGAACCAGGAATCAATCAGCTCAAACTGCGCCCGCTTCAATCGTTAATTCATAAACCCGATCACGAAGAATGGCCCCGCCGGAGTGTCTCCCTGTTCCAGCCAGACGAAAGTATCCTCCTTGGCAAATATCGACCATCCAACGACTGGCCAATTTTGTCTTCCATGATAGAGAACAAACCAATAAGCTTTGTTGCCTTGCGCGGCAATCTCTCCTCCTCCCCCCCCCCCCCCCCCCCCCCCCGTGCTGCCAGTACACGATCATTTCTTCACACTAGGTCATGTAATAATGCTGCAGGTTACAAATAACGATCACAAAATGTTTGGCAGTTCATTTTGTATTTTTTTTTTTTAAAGTGAAACATTCTACCAGGGAATGAATGATGCACTGGTATACTATACTAAGTTAGCTGCAAACGGTTCAACGGTTCTGAGCACATGCATTACATACATGATACAATCATATCTTCCTGATGTCTAACCACAGGCATAACTCTCACCTTCACTTAGCAACCAAAACTATTCACATGCTGTTCATAACCTTGCAACAACATACCAATTCAAAAGATACCACTGCGAAAGGTTCAGCACTGTAGACTATGCTGAATAATCTTCTTTTTTTTCTATGAACCAGCAGTCTGTAAATTTTGCTCCAGGCGTTATCTTTAAGCAAATTTTCACTACCCAACAAATTTCCAACACAGACAAGCAAATTTCATAATTATTGTACACTATCAGTCCATAAAAGCACAACTGTAAAAATGCAAATGCACTGACCTTGCACTTTACTGAATAATAATAATCTGGAAGATAGACATCCCAAACTAAGTCCTGTGTTGACATAGTTTCCAAATGATCAAGGGCATAATAATCGTATGAAGACAAAGTCTGCATAACCTTCAAATATGTACGATGTCTTATGAGAAAGACGCTAAACAATAAAGGCGCTGTCAAGTACCTGGACATCAACACTTCCTTAAGCTCAGTGCTCTTGATGCAAGGGACCTGCTGAAAGTTCATTAAAGATGTCCTCATTATCACCTTGTGGTACAGTCATGAATTTGCGAAGTCTGAATCATCTGCACTGGGCATTACATCATCAACAGGGTCTGGACTGACTTTTTTCCATGGCCATGGGATCACAAATACTGAGATGATCAAAACATTGGAGCATTTCCCTGACCTCGTTTCTCCATCTTGCACAGGATGGAGAATGGAGGTGCTGGCTATTATCATGTTGGAAAAATTCAAGTTGCTCCTTTTCGTTTGGCAGGCTATATACACATAACACAGTCTTGAAAAGAACAAACAGCAGTCATTCCGCATAACAGTGGTGCTTGCCTTCTGTGCGTCTTTCTTCTGCAGCAAGACTTGAATCTTGTTGCATGAAAGGGGAGATATTACAGGCATGGTTCTTTCCACAAGCCTCTCACACAAAACTGTAATACTGCTGTTGCCCAATGGTAGCATCTTCTTGGGCTGTGGTTACTACTGAGGTATCCACAATGATTTGGGCACCCATGGCAAAAAGAATACTGCTAACTGTCCAGCTCAAATGGATTTCCTACTTCCTCAAAGGCAGTGAGTGACAAGAAGCTGCACATTTCTTTTAAACGCCTATAGAACTGCTGTTAACTGTCACAGGGCTCTGCCAACTCTGAATGTAATGCTTGCCGCTCACAGTTGCACAGACTTTGATGTGCAACTTCTGACCCGGTGATCATCCATCTGCAAAGAGCTGCTGGGTTAGTTGTCAGTCCAACTGCGCTTCCATCACCTTCTACCATGGAGTTGCACTGCTCATGTGCATGATCAAGTGCTACTGCAAAAACTGGACCCCGAGTTCTGTTGATTATAAAAGCACCACGACAAAAAGCTCGATGCCCAGATGGATGTTTTCTGATGAGTTGGCACAGGTCATGCGAATGCACAGAAAGCTGCTGTGTGTAGTGAACATGGTCCATGGCCAAAAAAAAGAAGCATTAACTTGATTAAGCTGGTCAGTGTTTGCACAGACTGTTCAGTTTGCACAGACTGTTCAAAGTTTTCAGCCCAGAGTCAATAGACAAGCTGAAGCCCAATAAGTTCTAACTGCAGAACCAGCCTCAAATATGTAAGCATCAGCTGCTTCTCTGACAGAGTCTAGCACTATTATTAGTTACATTTTTCATGTTTGCCAAGAAGGTAAAATGTTCAAGTACAGCACATTTTTTTGTTTTTGTTACATTTTTTTGTTTCTTTTGTAGGGAAGAGAATCATAAAAGAGACAGAAAACAGCAAAAAATCTCTTTAAGAAATTCAGCTTGCTCATATACATGACAACATTATTAACATGCACCAAAATTTGTCCATGAGGGAAAAGTATTACAAGCATCAGAAATCCTTCAACAAAGACTTGAAAACAAGAAGGCATCACAGTTAGATCTGCTATAATGGAAGGAAGCACACTGGTTTCGACTGCCCAGTCAACAGTGTTGTTTATATCAGGATGATTTGACATAAGGACCCAAAAAAAAAAAACTACTTCCAAAAGAGCAAGACAGCCACCTTCAGTTCAGAGCAAACTTCTAGAAACAGTATGAACAAAGGAGCCAACCCACTACAAACCCTGCCCACATCCTGCGCATGAAAAACAAGGTACATTTCCATGACAATGGAACCCCTCTTTTAAGACCAGCCTGGAAATGAAGTGATCCCAAAAGAGGGAGGGGTTGGTCCATGGTCAGGGGCTCTCTTACAAGGCAATATGAAGTGGGCGGCTTTGGAACAAGTGGGCTATAACTACACCCACTAAGCCTAACTAAGAGGCATGTCTTTCCATCATGGATCCCACATTATCATAATGCATGTAATAAACTGAACTTCATTCTCCCCATGGGAAATTTGTCTGCCAATGAGTGGAACGCGATAAATGTAATGAAAAATACTATTTTCACGTGCAACTGTCAAATGCTCCTGTGGCCTTGAAATAAGGCCTAAGTGTTAGGAGATTTAGTTTGTGTGTGGCCATTTGTTTCAATTCAGTTCAACTGAATGCTATTTTATTCATCCCCCATGTGGCAATTCCATCAGACAGGCACACAACAACAAAAATTAAAAACCACCATATTAAGAACAAACAAAAGTACAAACATACAGGTAAACAACTTATAACAGTAATCATATACTTGTAACTTTTAGCAGTAAGCAGCCATTACATTCACAGTTGGACTTGCTGACTTATATGTATTCATTTAAATTGTTGTATACTATGCTGTTGAAAAAAAAAGTTTCTGTATCTGTAATACAGACAAATAAACTTTTTATGTCTCAAGTCTCAGAAAAGAACCAATCAGGCTCACAACTACCACATAAAAAGTCTGACATTTTTCATCTTTATAGTTGCTTCATGCTGCTGTGATCCTAAGGTAAAGCCATTAACACAATATTTATGAATGTCTGAAGCTCAGTTGGTACTATACAAAGTATGAAATTTACAATGTTTGCAGTATAAAAAAACACACCCACCTATGAAGGTGCTCACACACTGACAATGGACAAATTCACACATGCACATGCAGCCAATCAACTACCCTAGTCTCCCAAAGGTTAATAGCATGTTAACGACATTATAGTTACGATTTTTTCCTGACTGTTAATTTAAAAACATTGCAGCTAATCAAAAACTGCAAGATAACTCGCAAGAAGACAATCCAATGTCCAATGACAGCAATATGATAATGCAAGCATGAAAAACAATTTGTGAAAATGATCTGAAACTACTTAGACAACACACACAAGAGACTGAATGAATGAATGTGTGCACATGCACACCCTAGTCATTAAAAGGTGCATAGATGCCAATATAAAGTTGCCTTCTCCTAATCTCTATTTAATTTGGCATTACTCTGTGTGTGTGTGTGTGTGTGTGTGTGGTTTGTCCAAACTGGACCTTTCACACTGTGAGGGGCAGTATGCCATGAACCTTCCTCCCTTCACACAGTGCTCACATGGTGGGTGCGCTGACTTCATTTGCCAGCTATCGCTACCTTGAAGAGGAACTGGACAGAAAAGTGGCTACTTTGGGCTTTTACTTTTAGGACGCATTGCAGAAGACTACCTGGCCAAAGGATCTACCCTTATGGAGATGCTGTACAGGGACGTATCAGCTTTATGGAGAACAGCAGCATTCATTAGAGAAGCCAATGTTTCTGCCTAACTATGGTGATCGACAAAAAGGTGGTGATTTTTCACAGCAGCTGATTAATTCAACTGTGCCTAACCAAGGTGACTGAAAAAATGGCCGTGATTTTTCATAGAAGCTGATGAATTCAACTGTGCGGCATCACCACCAGCTATATTCACTCCTCTGTGACCTCTTCCCCTCTCACTTCCCCCTCATGAGGTGATCCTGTGTGGACCTTAAAATCTAATAACCACCTACCCCCCCCCCCCCCCCCCCCCCCCCAATCAATTGGTGTGGTCAAGTGACTGGAGGGGGAGCAAAACATGAGGTTCACTGTGACAGGAGAGTCCATGCTAGCAATCTGACAAAATGGAAATCTAAACTGCTGATGGTAAAGATCACATTCATAAAACACAAGTTTCCTCTGTTAAAATTTGTTTTTGATTTGCTCAAATGCTGTCGGACGTAAACATATGCTCAAAATATTTGCTGCTTGCCTATGATCCTGCAGCAGATGTTCACAAATTCCTTGCAAATCTTGATGTCACATTCACAACACACCAGCAGATGACTGAGAAAGACAGAAAAACCTCAGAAAAAAAGGATTTCTAAAAGAGCTGGGAAAGTCTGATCAGTGTTAAAAAGATGTTCATCTCCTAAGGCAGTGCAACCATCAGCAACTCTCTCTAAAGATAATGACAGTGGCTTCTGACAAATGCAAGGTTACAAATACAGCTATATTTGGACTTCCACTTCCAGCCTGGCCTCAGTAGCACGCACTGGAAATGTGACTTTTATCAAATTGTGTAACTCTAACATGCAATCTCCGGACGAAGAGTAAAAAGTATTTAGAAAATGTTTTGTCCATGTGCAGAGTGTCTCTTTTTTTCTTTCTTATCTTAAACACACAAACACACACACACACAGATACAATGGCCAGTTTCCCAAGTGTTAGATACCAAAAGGTCTTATCATGTCCAAAGCAAAATCACCAAATGAGACCCACCTTCAGCTTCCTTCTGGCATTGAACTTCTTCAGGCAATCCACCGTTTCTTGTCTGTGCACCACAGATGCAACACGTTCTCTTTGCTGCAAAACGAAAAAACACTTGGGTTAATATTTTGGGGAGCAACCTCTCTCTCTCTCTCTCTCTCTCCCCATTTTCACAACACTGCAAAGTACTTTATATAAGGTAAGACACAAGATTTTGTTACATATACAAATTATCCCATTTAGACAGTCTAAAATTTCAGCACACAAAACAATGTAATCCACCAAGATTTGTATAACTAAAAACACACTGTATAGCCAATGCATTATTGACGTTCACATTTTACCATAAGTCTTTCATAATTTTCTGCTGAACCCACCCCAGCACCCTTCAATTTCTAACACATTGTGATGGGAACATTCTTTAAATGGGGGTGGAGGCAGGGATATTATCTTCAGTAATATCCAAATACCCAACTCACAAGTTACAATACGGAATAATATTGGCAAAGACTCAAGCTATAAGCAGGAATGGGAGGCTTACGCATATCCATGGGTGCTTGAGTGCCTCTGAGGCCGTGATGCGCTTGGCAGGATTGACAGTCAGCATGCTGTTGATGAGGTGCTTGGCCTCCGGTGTCACTGTGTCCCATTCTGGTGATGGGTACTGGAGCACAAAACAATCAGCAGTTGATACTGTGCCACAAAACAGAAAGCACACATTCAGCATTAGAAACACCACAACCTAAACAGCTGCAAGGACACTGTTCTTCACAAAACAATCAGCAGTTGATACTGTGCCACAAAACAGAAAGCACACATTCAGCATTAGAAACACCACAACCTAGACAGCTGCAGTGACACTGTTCTTCACACTTCTCCACTTCTAAACGGACATGACTAAACAAAAGGTGATGCAACAACAGTGCTAAATGAAGGCAGACATGCCCTGGTGGTCTGGTCTGGTCTTCCATTTCCGGTCTGGTCTGGTATGCAAAACTGATACAGTAAGGTTTTTGACTCCACCACAACAACACCCTTAAAAACAGTTATGTGTGCATGGGCAGGGATCACTGTACAATTTTAAAGCTGGTATTACATCATATGCAGATGACGCTGGCTCACCTAAAAATTGTTAGAACGGGTTTTACAATTTTTACAGGCAACGAGCACTGCTTTCTGGTCTTCAAATTCTTTTTCAGCATGACAGCAATGGTCTATAAGATGACCTCAGCTGAAGACTGTTGTTGCATGCAACACTGACAGGCCACACTAGATTACCTCCCTTGCCTAGCTGCCTTTGCAGTAACCAGCACTGGCAGCTCTGAAGCATACAGCCTGAGGCACAGCTTACAAATTGCTTTCATCCTGTTTATCACATGTTTGATACAAAACAGCAATATTTTTTGTCCACAAAGTTTAAACTTTCCCCTTTCAGTCAGCAGCACTTTATTTTGTCAACAACTTGGCATACATATATTTTTAAAGACTGAACAGCAACAGAAACGGACAGAAGCCACATGTATACTTCAGCAATCTGAGCTCCTTAATCAACAGAGCTGACAAAGCATTGGAATACAGAAGTGGGATTTCAAACACCACAACCCACTGCAATATTTACTGTAATGTGAAGGATTACAAAGTCAAAAACAAAGCTTATGCTAAACAACACTGACTCTCACAAGCTTTGAAGATGACAACAGCCTTGATTTAAACTTTATCTACAGCCTCATTAACCAAGTCCTGTAACTGACGAGAAATGAGATTTCAGAGATGATTTCATCAGCATCCACCATGACGTATAATGAACAATGCTTCCCGTGATATGCATCTCCTATGAATGACGTCAGATTGTCGCATACCACATTCTGATCAGTTCAAACTTTTCATGTTGGCAGCTCCACAGGACTTCTTTACTTTCCTGTACTGCTTTCTTCTCTTCATAAATTTTCCCCACCACCACCTACATGCCCACACTAATGACATCTGCTCTGGCCAAATCATAAGTTAGAATGGAATATTTTTACCTCCATTTATCAGTTCTCATTTGCATTACCTGTGAGCATCTCTGAAGCTGTTAATATATGTGGCCTTGTAATCTTTTGCATGCATACCAGACTCCCCAGTGTTTTTCACAACTTTATCTCCCAATTCCCCCCCCCCCCCCCCCCCCCCCACCCCGAAAATCTTCCTTAAGTGTGTAATGTTGTATCCAAACCAATAACTTCTAGTTCCCAAACTCATTCTGCTGGTTGCAATTATAATGACTATGACTGCTAGATAACACAAGAGGAACATATGAAACAAAACAAAAACTGCTGAAACTTACATCATAGGCACCAGCTTTGATCTGAGCATAGAGCCTGTGCTGGTCTTCATCCCAGAAGGGCGGGTAGCCAACCAGCAGGATGTACAGAATGACACCTGCAACAAATTGTCATTTTGTTACTAATGGGCACACCATTGTTAGCACTGTTACAGTGCACTGATGACACTGGGGGACACTGACTTAATAAAAAGCATGTCATCACCATCTAGCCTCCTCCTGACTGTAAAACCATGTTTTGTGAAAGATGTTTTGCAAATTTTGCATTTGTTACCATCAGCAGGATAGTGATAGTCCCACAAATCTTCCCATAACAGCAACAAGTATACATGACAGACCTGGGCCTGCTTTTAGTTTTTCCACAGCCTAAAGCCCGTTCTTAATTGGGCGAATGTTTCTTCACGAACCTAGTTGGAAGTATTCAGTGAAACTAGTTGGTTCTTAATTGGGCCAACTTTTCTTTGCAATCCTAGTTGGAAGTATTCGTTGAAGCTATTTTCGGGGTCCAAAAACCTTCGCTCAACATGTTCTGGGAACATTCGCCCTATTGGACGATCATTGCCTCTGATTGGCTGAGAGCAGAGCTCTCCTGTAAGTGAAGAAAAAACAAAAATGGATGATGGTGCCACTAGGTTCTTCACTTGCTTCGGAGGGAATTTGTTTATTTGTTGACTTGTGGAAGGTGCAGCTTTGTCTCGGAGACCCAGAATGAGATAGTAGTTACCTGAATTACCCTGTGAGGGATGATTAAAGTATACTGACTTGACTTTAGCCTTCATTTTCGGTCATGCTGTCTGCTGCGCGTCTGCTGCAAGTTCGGGCTGAAGTTTGCATCTCATTACAAGCCAGTTGAGAATGAAGTAAAGTTTGGACTGTCCGAACTATATTCGGCGAACTAAAAGTTCAATTAAGAAACAAATCAGAGTTTGTCGAAGTGTCTGAAGTATGTTCAGGTGAACAAACATTCGCCCTGTTAAGAACAGGCTTAACCCAAAATTGTGCTAACTCGAAAGATTCTGAGAAACTTTAAGAATAAAAAAACAACAATAAGAAATACAATCCAGTGACACTACTAATTTGTTTCATATTTTCTGTTCAGCTCATTTTCAGTTCAGCTCAGCTGAATTGGTATCTATGTGCTCAGCAAAGCCCAAGTTACTACTGTTTCTGGACTGTACTCCAGTAGCCTAATTGGCATGAAAAAAACTGCTCAAGCAAAATAATTTCAGTCCTGATACTAACCACATGCCCAAACATCGACAGGCTTTCCATAGGGGTCTTTTCGTAACACCTCAGGGGACAAGTATCCAGGAGTGCCAGCAAATCCTGAAATACAAGAACAACTAATATTAATGTTTAATGCATATACCCTGGCAATACAGTTGCAACAAACATGGTTTGGAAATGGAGCTGGAGAAAGTATTCAGACAATACAACAAAGTCAGCTTGAAACCTGACAATACCCATAAAGACAACAGCCTGACAAGACAATTACACTTCAGCCAGTTTGAAAACGATACTAAAGGCAATGGCATCAAAGTGTTTACTCCACAAATATTATCCAGTTGAAGAGTTCAAGAAGTAATTGTCTCCCTTAACCCAGAGACAAACCCATCTGTCCTGGCGCAAGACTGAAAGCGCTAAAAAAATTTCCTGGCTGAAGCTGGGACAAGATAAAAGAAGATTTGGCAGGCTTTGTGACTGCCTCTGTATTCTGTGTATAAAAACAGCTGTGGCTGAGCCTGCAAACAAAGTACACTTGTGGTGCTGCTCAATTTGTTGAAGCGAGAGGCTCGACAGGGCAGTGTTGGTAAAACTTACTGGAGAACTAAAACCCACAGTTTTAACTTTTTGTTGAAGATGAGAGGCTTCGCAGGGCAAGGCTGATAAAACTTACTGTGGAAACCTACAGTTTTCACTTTTTTCTTTTTTCTTGAAGATGAAAGGCTCTCAGCAGGTCAATGTTGATCAAACTTACAGGGGAAATGAAACCTATATTTTTTGTTTTGTTTTTGGGTAGTAGGCAAGAGGCTCAGCTGGGCGAAGTTGAGAAAACTTACAGGGGCAATAAAACCTCCAGTTTTAACTTTTTTGGTTGAAGATGAAAGGCTTGGCAAGGCGCTGTTGATAAAACTTACCAGAGAAACAAAACCAACAGTCTTCACTTTCTTTGTTGGAGACAAGAGGCTTGGCAGGGCAGTGTTGATAAAACTTACTGGAGAAATAAAATCTACACTTTTAACTATTTGCAGCTCACATTACCTTCAGATACGGTCAGGGTTATCAATAGCGATTACATTTGTGCCAAGTTAAAAAGTGTCCAACAAAGTGTCAACATTAAAGCATTCTGGAGTCAGGATACGCATCTGATTATCCAAGCCAACATTTAAAAAAAAAATTAAGATTAAAAAAAGCCCTTTTTGTGTGATCTGGGCCCTGTGTCTAACATTAATACAGGATCAGAAGTTGACTGAATAAGAAGCCTACCTGTCATACTTTTAACTAATTACCTGTGTATTTGGCTTCCATGCAGAGACAGAAAAAGCAATGGATTAGACTGATGGCGCTGGGGCTAATTCACTTTGTATGGGAGAAAATTGTAGGTTTGCCAGAACCTTTGTGAATTTTCACAGCTCCAGAACAAGAACTGCTCAAAGTTCTAGAAAGCAAAACTAACTTTCTATTATTCTCATCAAACATTTGTTTCAAATACAATATCTAGGTCTATAAACAAGGTCCCAAGCTTTTTTCATTGAAAGAGTTGAACAATATGAAGAAGGAACGAACAAAACTGATGAAGAGGACGATGATGAAGAAGCGACATTTTCTATCGCAATGTATTTTGCAAATGGTGGTCAGAACACATTCCTGCTAGTGTCAATGAAATAGCATGCAACTGTGGGACATTATGGGCTTAGCATTTGATTGTTACAGTGTCAGACTGGAATTAAAATCAACAAAACACCTTATACAGTATTAGATGCCAATAAATGGCCTGGTGTATAGACTGCATCGCTCTCCATAAGCAGAAGCAGACAGCTTGCAGCTGTACATACCAAACCAAGCCTGCTGGTCCCCCTGCACCTCAATGGCCAGGCCAAAGTCCGCCAGCTTGACAGCAGCTCCTTTGGCTTTACTTGCCAGCAGCAGGTTTTCAGGCTGGACAGAGAGAACAGGGTCGTCACGTCACTGCACAACTTGTACAAAACTATGCAACCGGGCCGTAAATATAATAGTTGGCACCGCTGTTAAATATTCAATCTATGCATTCAAGTAAATACTCTGATCAGTCTTACCTCTGTCTTGCTCAAGCTGAAAGTGGGAAGAGAGAGGGACAAAGAGTGTTTATGTGTCTGAAGGAGGATGGGGGTGGGGAGGTGGGGGATGCCAAAAACATGATGTAAACAGGATGCAAAAACATACCAATATACATTTACAAACATAAATTTGGCATTCTACACATTTCAGACAAAACTCTTATGAAGTTTTTGTCTGCAGTGACACACCAATGTTCCGCAATAAGCTGTGGCAACAACAAAACCAGCCAAATCAAAATACACCTGTGTGAAAAATAAAACATCACAACGATGACTGTTTGCTGGAACTCTCTTTATAGAAGTCATGTAAAGTTCTTTGAACTAAAAATGCAACTGCAAGTCCTTTTATGTAGATGACATGTAAAAATTATCATATACTGTTCTGAAGGTATCCTTCTAAAAGCATACAAATTGTACAATAAACATGTGTTGATGACGTAAGCTGTTACACATAAAATCCATCATGAATTGTGGAAGAAAACAAACACATATTTGGGCAGTACCAAATTTTCAGTTCTTTTATAAACCTTTCTCATGATAGTCCCCACCCAATTATGTACTCTGTAACACTAACAGAGCAGGCTAATTATATCCAAACAATATATCCTGAAGCAGTCTAGCTGTAAAACAGTTTTTAAACAGGCAATAAATAAACAAGCCCTGGCCAATTATAACACAAAAAGGTTTATATAAAATTATAATATCTATTCCACAGTTTTCACTGTTCAGTGCTTGAACAAGGCGTTAATTGTTTACAACATATGATCTTATATAAGCACACTTGAATAATGAAATAGATGTTGTCAAGAAAAAATTGCAATGGTTGCTAAAATATACCAATGGTCACACAAAGATTCAGGTAATCCACATGAAAAATATCATTTAATGTTTTTGTTCAAAGCCTGTTGATACATTGCATTTATACTTATTTCAGTTTTCCTGTCTTAGCACAATGAAGAACAAGAAATATAACTTCATACAAACTTCATTCCAATTTTAAAATAAAGTGTTGTGTTTGCACACTCTAAACTGTGTTCAATATGACAGAACAGCTGCTTCTTCTTTTTATTTTCATTAATTGTTTAAAACTACCTTAATACACTTTTTTGTATTCAGTATCTCCTTTTACCCAAAACCACAAGCAACAAATACTACTTTATGTAATCAGTAAATTAGTTTTCACAACAGACAGAAACTCTGGTCTACTGAAGATATGCCCCTAAAAAAGGAAGAAAACAAAAAGGTGCTCTTAATGGTGTAATTGTTAGTGAAAAACAGTAAGAGAAAAATCAAAGCAACAACAGTAAGTTCTTGTTTACAGCAGTCATCCATGTAGTAGTAGTCATAATCTTCAAAGTACAACTCACTTTACCCTTTGCTCACATTTTCACCCACGCTTGGCAAGCTATGGACGATTTGATCTTATGAAAGTAATCCTGGCCTAAATTCAAAATGAACTGTGGAATGGGGAAGGCTTATTACACCTGCACCAAAATATCAGTTTTTTCTTGTTTTGAAGGTACACAGAAATAATTTTTGACAGTGAGCACTCTACTCGAACTGAATTAACTGTACCTTTTACTTTGATCACACAAACACAAATCACATGCTGAGAGCCCTTTTTTCCTCTCTTTCTTTTTTTCTTTTTCTTTTTTGTTTGTGCAAGTCTCACTTTATTCATTTTGTTTAGGTTTTGAGTACTGTATTGCCTCTGGAAAATTCAAGCTGCCTTACCATAGTAAAGGTAAAGAGATAATAATCTTCAATCTTGAATAGTGCAGACAGGGAAGCCACAAAAGCATCACGACTCAACCCTACTCCATGTTTTGATGTTCAATTATTATGGCATAATGCCCCTTTGAATACCCTTTAACTTGGCCAAAGGCAGTCAAGAAAACTTCACCTGCCTATGCTTCTTTGACTTCCAATTACCCAACATGAACATGCATGAACAGAAGAAGCACACAGGTCTGAGATACTTTTCATCTTCATCCTGGAAAGGACTACACCCTCATTCTGGAGCATCCAAACCAGAAGACAAGGTCCAGCACCAAGCTAGAAGTGAGCCAGGATCAGGCTAGGAAAAACCTGCTGTGCAAACACTGGCTGATGATTGCTGGACTGAGATGCTTTTGACCACTTTACCTCTTTTGTATAATTATACATTTAATCCTGATAATAAACATCTTCAAATCTCTAATCCAGATGCAAGATGAAGCCTCTCAGAAGTCAGTCATCTGATTAGTATTGCCTATTGGACCCCATCCTTAAAACTGAGCATGACAGAGCTTTAACACACATAAAAAAGCATAATTTGATGAATACTCTCTTGGACAATTTAATCAGCTACATATAAAAGCAAATATTTAACACAGTCTAAACAGAATTGGGTCTTAAACCCTGACCCATCATCCCACAAATATATATATGCAAATGAAAGCAATGAGAATTGATGACAATACTTCAACACTTTTAGTGAAATCCTAGCCGACAGTCACAATGACAGGTTCTTTGCTCATCAGCATGAAATGGTGATAGGTCACTATGATCACAAAATGATAACTTCTCAATTCACTAAAAAGCTTAACTGTAAGATTAACTAGATGTGTGCATGGTAATGTATGGATAAAACTTGATTCACTTGACTGCAAAGGTCTTGTCGCCAGACCTGTCTTGTCTTAATTTCTTTATAGAAAATTTACAAATAACTCCATAAAACTATTCAATCTGATACCTGTACTAGCATCTATGCATAGAATACACACTAAACCATAGTAGGTATAACATAGCTAACATTGTAACAATGCTGAATACAAAACTTTACAATAAACAGTGAGCTAGCTCTAGCAATACATCCACTGTCCTTGACCACCCCCCCTTACCTTCAAATCCCTGTGTACGATTCCATGTAGATGACAATAGTTAACGCTCTCTAATATTTGCTGCATGCAGTGACTGAAACAAATCAAAACAACACAAATCAGCCAAGCTGAAACATGCACACGGGATTAATATGCTAATTTTGTTTTACAAACATTCTAGGCCACAGAGTAAGGCTACAGTGTGATACAAACCTGGCCACACAGTAAAGCAATATCCAGTACTTCAACACAACAAAAGAGACGGTATATTGAAACAAAGTACCAAGTACATAACCTAATGATGTTATCATGATCTGAGTGCACTTTCATTTCTTCACTCGCCCTGATATAACCGCACTGGTTGACTGGGCGTAAAACACCAATTTACTTACTCATTTCTTCACGCAGTGCAATGATACATCAGATCTGCTTCCTTATCATATTTCTTCAAGTAGAAATAAATGCCAAAACATTTCCAATAACAAATACAAAAAGAATGACTTATTCATTTAATCAAAAAGTAAGCAAAGCAAGGAATACAGACAATAAACAAATCAAATTCTGGTTGGGAGTGACAGATGTGTAAAACTGGGCCAAAACAGGATTACCATTAAAGCCATATGCATTTATGGTGTAAAAAAAACACCCATGTGTACGGATACGCGCACTGTGTAAACCTGCACTTTGACAAGGAAACACATCTGCCTGCACACAGATATGCCTATAATTACAAATCAGCACCACAGCTCTGTAGCTTTGTCTGCAGAAGTTATTCCAGTCATCATCTGCTGACTACTGAAGAAAGTTCAGCTTTGTGAAAATTGAGTACTCAGAGCTATCCAAGTAAACAGATAGCCAATAGATTCATGTAAACTAAGCCGACAGACTGGCAGTAGATTAGATGTGAGATGAACACCATTTTGCGTTAATTTACACAACCCTTACTGTGGAGACTGAAAATGTGGCATTATTTTTTTAATTTCCTTTAATGAAGGACCACAGCCACAGCTCCGGATTCAAGCTCAAAATTAGGATGGTTTGGTACTTCAAGACCTTTATTATTATTATTCATCGCTTTTATATAGCGCTATTCTCTGCTCTTGAGCAGACTCTATTGCACACTGGCATGTGATTCTGAATGAGTGACTGTAACCTTTTAATAGTTTTATAGCGTGTATTATTAATATCCACAGAAGTGCTCTGTGGATGTTGCATGGCTGGTGCCACGTGAAATGCTGCCATTTCGGCGCAAGTTCTGTGTACACTATTCAACCATACACCAGGTTACAGTGTCACTTCATTCAAAGCCAAGACCAGCATTGATACTTTACGGCAATGCTCTCTTCCCTGCCATCTGCTTGTGATTCCTGATCCTGTTCATAGCCCTGAATGTGGCAAGTACTTTGACTACCAACACAACTAAAAAAACAATTCATCTGACAGCTAAAAAAGAAATGTTGACTAGTTGATTTATTTTCTTGTTACATGCTATGTATGAATCTCAAGGTATGTACAAGTAAAGAACTATAGTATAGATGTTGCTATGAAAATCAACTAACATCTTAAATGTTTAAAAAAACTATCAAGATAATCTGTGGTGGGTAGGAAAGGTGACTTCAGGGTCACTGGTTGCCAAATTGCCACCTGAGCATGAAAATGTCACTTTGATCAATCAAACCATGCACCTACTTTAAATAAATCAGGTGAGTAAATAAGTACACTCTTCACACGACTACATGTGATAATTATCATTAGACACAAAAGATATTTTTAATGTTATATGAGCCACTGCATGAGTATAATTTTAAGATATATTGCAGGTAGTAAGCGCCAGAACCACAACTTAACACGTACACGTGATACAATTGCAACAGTAAGAGAGCAGCACACTGACAGTCACGTTTTGCTATCAGCCAGCAGCAGCTCTACCCAAACTGCACCAATTATTGGGTTTCCCCCTTTTTGTCTTTTTATATCTAAGACAGCCATGCAAAACAGTGACTGCACTAAAAACAGTAGTAGGTGGCAATGGTAGGTAAGCAGACTGACACAAGCAATTAGTGCTAAACCTGCTGCAGCGCACACTGTACGTGGCAAGGTAACAACAACAATGATGAGGCATCCTGACCCACCTTCAGATCTCGATGGATTACACTATGTATGTGACAGTTGTTCGCGCCTTCTAATATCTGCTGTATGCACCGACTGAAAAATAATGATTCAAGTGAAATGCTGGATACCATGTAAGCCACAGAAATATATAGGAACCTGCCTGCACTGAATGTGCATGTTTAGGGAACCACTACTGTGTGTTGTGTAATCTTTCCACAAACTCATAAAATCTTAAATATGCATCACTAAGATGCTGGGGCATGCTATAAAAATCATTCTATCCTACATGTTTGTTTTGTTTTTCTATTTTAGTACTTCATAATCCCTTGTGGGAAATTTAGGTCACCTTACCTACCTAGGTAAAGATGGCTATACAGCAGCTGCAAGAGCAGCACTACCCATTCCTACAGTGTGTACAGTATTTCTGAGTCCCCACAATAGTATGACTGCTAGTGTGGGATTTTTAACATGTACACAGATGCTGGTGCATGCAACTGCACACTGGGGCTGTACAAACACTGTGCACAAGTCTGCACTACCAGTTGACTCAAGGGGAAACAATCTTTTGTCGCACCTGGGAATCAAACCCATGGAAATACTGCACCTGGTCCAACACTCTACCAACTGAGCTACTGTGCCCCTTTGCTCTAATTCGAACCACAGTCCTACAAATAATAAAACTGCCAAAGAAAAACAGACCCCCTATCAATATCATCACCACCAAAATAACCACAAAACACTCCCAAGCAAAGGACAGATGGGTAAATCCCTGGGCCACTCACAGTAGCTACATTCAAAACAGCACAAAGTTCAGCTTTCTGACTTTTCTTTGAACTGTTACTTTTTTTCCTTTAACCTTGAAAACTGGTCTAGGTCAACCACAGGGGCAATGACTGTGAACTGGCAAAGAGGCTATTATCAGGAAAGTTAGAAGGCGTTCAATTTCAAAAACAGTGTTTTAGACTAAAACACATGTCAGCGTAAGTATGTCTAAAGAGGCATCAATCCTCTCTGCTCAATATATGCCACCTACTGACTGCATTTCACATTCCATTCATGTAACCAGTAATGCTTCAAGGTTAAAACTCAGTTGTGCAAGATCTTAGACACAAAAACAAGGGGGAAAATGCTAATTAATTTTGCCTTCCAAATTCAGTTTTGAGATAAGATTTGTTTGACTAACCTGACATGAACAGGTAAACTTCCATGGCGTCAACGACTGTATGCATGACCTAGTCCTAGATTCAGGAATAATGAAAAGTCTGAACTTCATCAAACAGAACTCACCATGACTAAAAAAAATATCAGTACATCTGTTTGACACTGCTGGTCCCAGCACATTTACCACAGCTAAGGACTGGAGAGCCTGCTGGCCTAACACTGATGTTACAGGCTCACCTTTTTTCATGCCAGTCACTCCACTCTCTTCTATGCAACTGTACCAAAGAGAACATACTGTATTTGTTACAATCTCTGACCCCCCCCCCCCCCCCCCCCCCCCCCCCCCCCCCCCCCCCCCCCCCCCCCCCCCCCCCCCCCCCCCCCAACAGGGGCTCTAATAAGCACTATGGGCCACACACAGGAATATGTGAAAAAAGAAAGAAAAAGGAATTCCATTTCATCCAGGCTGGCAGATATCTCCTACCTTGAGCTGACCAAGCGAACATTTTCAGAGAGCATGTGACAGCATGCCTCTGGCGCTGACCATACTTACCTAGCATCTGCTTCACTGTAGAATTCCCTTGCAACAATATCTTCAAACAACTCTCCACCTGTCACCCTGCACACACACCAACAAAAATAGAGGACATGCCAAAATACACAAGCAATAAAAATCACACTGCTGGTGTTTATTCTCTCACCTATGACATGACAGAGAGAGATTAGTCCTAAGTAACTCCCACAATATTGCAGTAAATGGACATGACAGAGAGATTAGTCCTAAATAACTCCCACAATATTGCAGTAAATGGACTGTAATTCCCACAGTATTGCAGTAAATGGACTAACTAACCTATACAGGTACAAAACAGAGTAGTGCTAACAGCAAAATGGACAGTCAAACTTTAAAATCCATAAATGGGTTTTTGTTAATCCTTAGCTTAACCAACATAACACTCTCTCTCTCTCTCTCTCTCTCTCTCTCTCTCTCTCTCTCTCTCTCACACACACACACACACACACACACACACACACACACACACAATGGTGTGAACACAAATACTGTCATGCTCTGCTTGTTATTGATTCCTAACCATTCACAGACTGTTGCACACAGTCAATATTCCTGGGCCAATTCCGCTAACATTTCACTTGGTTGGGGGGGGGGGGGGGGGGAGGGGGGGGGGGAGAAATGTGGTTAAAAACATCCAGGTTGACACAGGACATAAAACATGTGTGAATGAAGTTTGAAATACAATGGAATAGTGTACTCACAGATCGAACACAAGGTAGTGGTACCCATCATCTTGTATACTGTCATGTAATCGAACTGAAAACAAAAGGAATACAAAATGTTCAAAGGTATTGCAGTGTTAACAGTACATATACCACCAGCAGAAAGTTCAAAGCAGGAACCTGGGGGGAGGGGGAGAAGAGGGGAAGAGAGGAGAGAAGGAAGGGGACAGAAGGGGCATTGTGCACAGTAAGCTGAAACACACAAGTCTTGTTTAGACTGGCATATATATATATATATGAGAGGGGATGGGGGTGCAGATAGGGGGGAGAGAGAGAGAGAGAGAATTAGCACTTTTTTCTGCAACTAAGAAAATTTCTAAAGAAGCTTAGTATGTCAGGTGTCACAAAAACAACAGTAAAATCACCATGTACAGAACACCCTGCATAACAAAATGTAACAGGGGCATTAGCTAGCATTGTGAAGTAACCTAACAGTCATAGCAAGGGCGTAAAGGACAAACACTACAGACAACTACATATTTTAATGGCATAAACACACTTGTTTCACCATGCTTGCTTGCAAACTAGGAGTAATTACCCCACCAACCGGCACGTTTTTGTTGCAAGGCTAGAAGGCGCTGCCAGCGCGTGATGAAGAGCCATTGTCAAGTGTTAGAAGCAGACAGACTAGAAACTATTACCACCCCCCACCCCCTTCCCCCGGCTCCCACCGCACTAGGCAATAAATGCTTCAGTGTGAATGAGCCGAGTCGGGCAATAGTGACGACCCAACCGCATAGCCGGGCTGTTCGGTGTTCCAGCGCTGTTACTAGCAGTTCTACTATTATTCTGCTGGTGCACCGTACACCCAGCCACTGGCTGGCACGATGCTGGGTTTACTCTTGCACAGCTAGTGCATTTATTTGTGCTCTACTATTTTTCTAACTGGTCTTGTCATAGAGCCAGAAGTCGAGTGGAGAGCTAGGCGTGTCAATATTACCAAGAGACCAATTCTGTCGATATCCCACTGTGATGGGTTCACAGAATCACTCACTTGAGCCTTCCGTTCCATATCCGGTACGTGCGTGCGTGCGAGCGGTGTGTGTGCGTGCGTGCGAGCGAGCGAGCGTGTCTGTGTATGCGTGCGTACGTGCGTGCGCTTGTCTGTCTGCCGGTCCGTGTGTGCGTGCGTGCGCGCCTGGGTGTTTCAGCTCCTCGTCACCCCGGCTGCCATCCAGACTGTTCGGGTGACACGTGGGTACCCCAATTTTTCTCTAAAAATTACTGCCACTCGCGGGAAAATCACGTCGCTTTCTCCGACAAAAGTAAGCTGCCACACCGCAGTGACATTCACCTCCGACCCGTACCTACAGTACCATATAATTTTGTTGTTGTTGTTTTTTAAACGGGCGTGGGAGTAAAAATACAGTCGTCCTGCCCTGCGCCCTTATGATTTTCAAGTTAAGAGAGCGCTGCGTGGCTTAAACAGCTAGTAAGCGTGATCCTTCACGTGCATTTCCATCGTTCTGCTTACATCACAGTACCTCCGGAAATGCACACACTGCGTGGACAACGGCCAGGAATTGTAGTACTTACAACTACTTTAACGTTTCCGGAGGTTTACCTCTTAGAAGCGGCAGTGAAAACAGCAGTATGGGGAACATTCTGCTGGGCAATTTCTAAGCGCGCTAGGTTCTAACACCAGAGATTATGAACCACAGCCTCTTCGCTAACACCCGGCTGGATGTACGTGCTTGGCGACGCCCTAACCCTGACACTGCAATTTCCCGTAACGGGATGAATAAAGTATTCTATCTTCTATAACCGGGTTTCAACACGCTCTGCAGCAACAGCTTATCAAACGACACGCAATCGAGGTTCGCGGTAAATCTGTGCACTAGTGATTGGGCGGTTGTAATGTAAACCAAACACGTTTAAGGAAGCAGCTATCTGCTTTGGTTTGCCGGCTTTCGTCCCACTAATTAGGCAAAGTGTTCAGTAGGCCCTTAGTTAAACAATCCTGCACGAGGAAGAATATTCTGCCTGCTGAACAACGGCAAGAGGTGGGATTCCATCCGTCATCCTCTTCTTCCACTGTTTGTTCACTTCAAACGAAACCCATGAGCTGTGCCATAGTAACAGAATTAGACACCATTGGCTCTCTCTCTCTCTCTCTCTCTCTCTCTCTCTCTCTCTCTCTCTCTCTCTCTCTCTGTGTGTGTGTGTGTGTGTGTGTGTGTGTGTGTGTGTGTGTGTGTGTGTGTGTGTGTGTGTACACTGAGCAAGTTGTAAATGATCTGATGCTGGATGTCGAGGCGAGCTCGTCGGCAGCAGTCATCCCGGTCAACATGCCGACAAAACGCTGAATGTACACTTACATGTATTTATAATCGATCGATCGCTTGTATGTGTGTCAACACCCAGATCGACAGCGGCGGTCTCGGTTACAAAAGAGGATGCTGCACAGCTTGGGTTCTGGCAGCGGATCAATTCAGATTGGAGATAAAGCACATAATATGGGGTGGAAGAGATGGAAAACTATTTACTGCCCGAACGCCCCACTCCCTCCCCCCAACTTTGTTCTGACATCCACCAGCACCGAACATGCTGTTGACTCAACCTCCCTGGGATACAGCGGTTATAGAAGACACAAAATACGGCTAGTAAACGATTACGCAGGACGAAACAATACCCCCCACGCCCCGAGAAGAAAAGAAAAAAAAAGTGTTGATATGACATCATAACTCCTGATTTCCCGACAAAGCAGTGGCGGTGCCGTTGGAAAGGCTCCGGACAGGCAGCCCGAGGCGCCGAGGAACGGGGTGATAAAACGTGAGTGGTCGGTCCAGTGAGGCGGCAAGAGGCGGGCATCAAAGGAAATCACAATCGTTAGTGTGGCGTGGCGCCGCCGGCACGCTTCCTGTCCCATCTCCCAACGCTGAAGCCGGCACAAACGCAAGGCACCCACACTCTCCAGTCAGTCGCTCTCTGGGGCTGTACCACGGCCTCGTCGCCTTTTCTTGTGAACATGACCCCACCTTCGCCAAATTTCCTATCGTCCCTCCAAGCAGTAATGTACTATATTGTATATGTTGCCGAAACGCATAACGGATTAACTTTCTCGAAAACGGCAGTACGGGCACACCGTCCAGGAAATGTTAGTCTGCGACCGTTTCGCCCGTTTTTTCTAGAAGTAGAACTGAGAGTCTACGTCAGGAAGTGCTGTGGCGTAAGTGAGCAATAAAACGCTTATCCGTTGATAAGACAATGACAGGTTCATTAGACGAAAGAGCGTGAACTGGATTGCGCTGAAGCGTTTCATCTCTCTCTCTCTCTCTCTCTCTCTCTCTCTCTCTCTCTCTCTCTCTCTCTCTCTCTCCAGCTGGTTGTTTTCTAACTACTTTCAGGTCAGCGCTCTGCTGCTCGTGCATCCCGCACTGGGCTCCTGCGCGCAGATTACGTTCCCCGTTGCTAAGGGCCCGGAGCTATCAACGGTTCTCTCATAAAAGCCTGGAGTAGGTCAGAATATATAAATACTGTAAGAATACAGTAACGCATGTTTTGCCTATTGTGAAGAAATTTCTCCCTTTGTAACTTCTACCTTACAGGTCAATTCAACTTAACCCCCCCCCCCCCCATCATCTCTCCACTTTTTCAATGCGTTAATTGTGCCTAACGCAGGTTATCTTGTGGAGCCGCGAAATAAAGCGGGCCAACCCGCTCGTCGTCATAAGCCATTGATACAGGCGCCTCTGCTGGAAGCCCGTGGAATATAACGTTTTTCAACAATAGGCTGAACGTTCACAACTAGATCAGGTGGTAATGGCCGTGTTACAAGCATTGTACCGCGCTGGTGTTTTTATTATTCTCTGCGTACCCATCACATTTGTGGTAAATTGTTCTACTATTACTATTCAGTTGGTTCATTTTCTCACTCAACGACGGGTCACAGAATGGTGGCTGATGGATCGGTTGGCTCGGGATCTAGGTTTAAGGGGTTTCCTACTGCTTGGTTAAAAAGCATAACCTTCTGTCCTGTTGTGGGATCTTCTATACATGCTGTACTTGTGTTTAGGCTAAGCTGTTGATCTGACTGGGATAATATAGTGTTATATCTGGGAAGTTTTCAAATGTTTACTAACATAAGACAGTGATCGTCCTGAAGTAACCCTGTGCGGTTGACACGAGCGGGGACAGCTCAGCGGTTAGAGCCGCGGACTCGTGACCGAAAGGTCGCGGGTTCGTGTCCCAGCAGAAGCGGCGGGAGAATGTTCTTCTCCATGGTCAACTTTCTGCGCTGACTCTCATTTCAATGAGCATGTGACAACATGCCTCTGGGTGTCTGAGGTATCAAATCGTGCAGCCACTTACCTGTTTTGTTTACTAGAATATCAGTACATGTAATATTACGAGTGTGTGTGTGTGTGTGTGTGTGTGTGTGTGTGTGTGTGTGTGTGTGTGTGTGTGTGTGTGTGTGTGTGCGTTGTGCGTTGGGGAGGGGGGGTGGCGAGGGTTGCGCGCGTGCGTGTCTGCGTGCACGCGCATGCGTGGGTGTGTTCTGACAATCCATCAGATAGGTACTGCGAACGAATAAATACTGAATACCCGGCGCTTTCAAACGCTTGGATTTTATGTACCTAATGATTACTCGCGAGCCAGGCGACAGTAACCATAAGAGGTTTAGATCTATGTTGCTGTGTCTCTTATTATGTATGTGACGTCTGTCGATTGCTGTTGATGCTCGTTTTTCTTTCCGTTCTTTTTATACTTTATTCTTTTAATAGCATTGCTTGCTTGTCCTACTGTCATGAATTCTGCCGGTCTAATTTCCGCCGTCGCAGTTCATTTAGCGTTATTTTTCTTTATCATCCTTCTCTCCACCTCCCTGCAGCGAGCTACCGCTACCGCCAGACAAATTGAGGTCTATTGCGGCATGTTTTGTCACCGAGACAGAGAGAGAGAGTGTGTGTGTGTGTGTGTGTGTGTGTGTGTGTGTGTGTGTGTGTGTGTGTGTGTGTGTGTGTGTGTGTGTGTGTGTGTGTGTGTGTCCTCTGCGTGCGTTCGCGCGTCCGTCCGCGAGCGCTTCCGTGTTCCATCAACTTAAGTGTCAGAAGACTAATTTTCAAACCCAGCTCAATTGGGGCAAATATCCGGCCAACCAACGTCTCAGCAGCCGCGAGTTATTGAAGAAATCGAGGAATCCTATCGACCTGAAGCAGAGTGAAAATTGTGCTAGGCCGAGGCCCTCTCCACGGCACCAAATTGGTGAAATAATACCACTCCGCGCCATAACAACCACAGGCATTCAGATTAGCCGCCGAGATAATGCCGCCACTCATGCTGGTTCTGGTGGTAGCTGTCATGCTGCTGCTGGTGGTCCTGGTCTCGAGGGTCAGATTGTTTTCTTCTTCTTCTTTTTTTTTTTGGGGGGGGGGGGGGGGGGGTGAGGGGGGCTAGTCTAGGCATTTTATGCTCGGTGGGTCGGTGTCCCAGAGTTCTGAATGACCGAACGGCACACTTTTACTTTCACACTGCCCCCGTCGATGCAGAGTCAATTTATTCCCCAGACGGTAGTCCCTGGAAGCCAACTCTCGCTTGTGAATCAATCATGGCTTCTTGCCGACAACGGCAATACGCTTTCGAAAATCGTGAGGTATACTAAAAGCGGAAAGTCCACACTTTACTTGGAAACTATATTAATGAAGAATCACTCTATTCATCCAAGATGCACAGCCTCTATAACCGTACCGCGGCAAGATGAGCCACAGCCTGATTGTGGGAAGAGGCACTACAAACTGACTCGGGAAGAGGCACCACCAACAGGCTCGAGAGAGGCACTATAAACCGACCTTGGAAAAACAACAACCGACCCTTGAAAAAATCGAAATAAAAGGCACCACAGGCTGGAGGAAAAAGGCATTATAAGCCGATTTGGGCGTCAGGCACTACAGACTACAGTAGGCACCGCACTGCAAACTAACCCGGCAGTCGCCACTGCAAATTTACCGGGGAGGCTCAGAGGTACTAGTCTGCACTCTGACTGGGGAGTGGCACTACAAACGGACTTGAGGAGAGGCAGCTACACGCAGATTCTGGGAAGAGGCACTGCAAGCCAACCCCGAGAAAGCTCGAGGCGTCATTGCAATCTGTGGGGAGAGGCACAACAAAACCCCAGGAAGAGGCCGTGCAAACTGACTTTGAGGTGAGGCACTACAAACTGACTTTGAGAAGAGGCAGTACTTACTGAATCTGGTGACAGGCACTACAAACTGACTCTGGGAAGAAGCAGTACAGACGGACTTTGAGGTCAGGCACTACGGACTGACTCTGATGAGAGCCAGTACAAACCGTTTATGGGGAGTTAAACAGTTCTCGGATTTTAACGTCCCGTCCACCGCATAGGGTCACCTCAGGATGAATGACATATTCAAATTCCTTTACACCAGTTCAAAACACAAGTCACTAAATAACAAGATTGTCTAATTCTGTAACAACGTTAGAAACCACCCAGCTATACATAAATCTGTCTACAACACATATTTCGGTGTCTATTCATATTCCGTCGGCACTCACCACGGGAACCTGTTTAAATTCCTTCTGACTATAAGCAGGATGGCCTGTGTTATTCCACGGGCCCACACGTGAAACTGCGTAAGCCAGAACTAACGCAGTTAAAAAGTTGGGAGAGGATTTTGAAAAAATGAAGGTGAATGATCCTGGAAGGTAGAAATTAGGACAAGGAAGAAATTCTTGGCAGTGAGAGAAGTCTGCGTGGCTTTATTATGACCTACTCCAAGCTTTAAAGAGAGAACATTGTCAGCTCTGGGTTCTCAACAGAGGGGAATTAATTCTGCGTCCACAGTACCTAACGACGGGATCGTCTGGCGAGAGGCACTTCAAACGGACTCTGCTCCACAAGAAGCGCTACAAACTGCCTCTGGACAGAGGCACTACAAGCTATGGGCTGAGGCATACAAACTGACTCTGGGCCGAGGAAATACGGACTCTGGGCAGAGGCACTACAAATAGACTCTGGGCCAAGGTACTACAGACACTGGGCAGAGGCACTACACACTGACTGGGCCGAGGCACTACACACTGACTCTGGGCCGAGGCACTACAAACTGACTCTGGGCCGAGGCACTACAAACTGACTCTGGGCCGAGGCGAGGCACTACAAACTGACTCTGGGCCGAGACACTACAAACTGACCCTGGGCAGAGGCACTACAGACCAACTCCGGGAAGAGGCACTACAGACCGATTCCGGGAAGAGGCACTACAGACCGACTCTGGACAGAGACATACAAAGAGACTCTGGACAGAGACACTACAAACTGACTCTGGGCCGAGGCACTACAAACTGACTCTGGACAGAGACATACAAAGAGACTGGACAGAGACACTACAAACTGCCTCTGGGCGGAGGCACTACAAACAGACTCTGGACAGAGACATACAAACAGGCTCTGGACACAGACACTACAAACTGACTCTGGGCCGAGGCACTACAAACTGGCTCTGGGCAGAGGCACTACAGACTCTGGACAGAGACATACAGACTCTGGACAGAGACACCACAAACTGATTCTGGGCCGAGACATACAAACAGACTCTGTGCCGAGGCACTACAAACAGACTCTGGGTAGTGGCACTAAAAACTGACTCTGGGTAGAGGCACTACGAAATGACTTCGGGGAGAAGCACTACAAACCGAGGCACTACGAACTGGCTTTAGGGAGAAGCACTACAAACCCACTTTGGGGAGAGGGACTAAAAAAACTGAATTTGGGAGAAGCACTACAAACTGACCTTGGGGCACGACAAACTAACTCTATGAAGAGATACCGCACACAGACTCAAGGAAAAGCACGACAAGCTAAATGTGAAGGTCACCGAAAACTGACCATGGAGGGACGTATTACAGGCTGACAGTAACTACTTTCTCCACCAGCCCGATTCAAAAACGTGTACTGATAAAAAGAAAACCATTAACTGGTCTTTCTTTATTCTCCGTTTTGTTCACGAGTCTGTTACAAGTTGAAGTGCGAGGGAAAAACAACAACTTCCTTCTGCAGTGATAAGCTATACCAAGACCAATTTGCCAACAATCACCAGCACACAAGCCAAATTGCTATCGGAAAAGACAACGCCCGAGAATAGTAGGTCGGGTTGTTTTAAAAGGCACTATAGTATCTTGAACATGAAATGTCGCAATTTTTTATCACCACTAAAGCTACAGAATGATTGTTTAAGCTGTGTAAACCAAAGCTCAACCAAACCGTTTCAAGCTGTCCATGCAGGTGGCTGTTTTTGTGATAAGAGTCTGACGACCCTCTCTTCACATTCGCTGAAAATTTAGATTCGAGAATTCCCCCATTTTGAACGCCTATGTGCTGGGGCGGGCTGGGGGGGTGGGAGTCGGGGAGCGGGGGCTGTGCAGAAATGTCGGCAGCTACAAGAAAAGGTGGCGGAGTGTGGTCCTCCCCTATCACGCTTTTCTGCGTCTGACTGTGGACGCATTGTCAGGCGACAGGAACGGGGCTGGCGCTGGGGGAGCAAACCGGGAGTGCATCTGCCTGGAATTACAACCCTACAACACACACGATGCTGTGAAATCAATCAATACCCCCTCAACAGTGGATAGTCTTTGTGCGTGTCGGCACCGTGCTCCCGCTACACGGTACTGTACAGCGCCACCGGGCTGACCGACCGACTGTCGCTGCCTGCTGCCGCTGGTCGGTCCCCACACCGTGAGCACGGCACACGTTATCCGTCTCATTACACTACATGATTGCACTATCATCGGACATGATATCGCATGCAGTGGCATGGAGCTGTTGAAATCTCCTCCAGACCCTTTCTAACACTCGGCGACAGTACAATTCACAGTCTCTCGCTCTCTCAAAATAGACTGATTCCAGACAACTGTCTAAGAACTTCATGCCTAATACGTAACACGTCTGAGGTTTGAACTCTACAACACATTATGACGTAACATACACCACGCATACTACAGTTCTATACACTACCAGTTGTTACCAGCATCAACGCAGCTGCCTGAATTTTAAAAGATATTTATCACAAGAATACGCGCTAACTTTAATTTCACCATTTGTCTTGGGAAATACGCTTCGTTTACAACAGGAACGTAACGACAAAGTGCAAAATAACAAAAGGATAAAAGTACCTATGTGTAAACAGTGACCGATCCTGGTCGAGAAATGCGATACGAAGGAAGGGTCACACAGTTAACACTAGCGGCGGCCATGGAGAGGCCAAGCCACGCATTACGCACAGCCAGAATCGGACATCACCTCCTGAAGACCATGACGGGATACCTATGAATTATTTGCCTTGTCTGGGTGGGGTCATGCGTGACTTGCCATTTAATCCCACTAATGCACGAGAAAGCGGAATTTGATGCTTCAGTCGAGAGATGTCGATTGCTCGCCTCGAAAACCACGAGCTAGTGTGTTGTGATCTGTTGCATGATCGAAGTTCCACTCTTGCCTGGAACAGCAGAGTTTTGTGATTTGTTGTGCGATAAAAGATCCGCTCTTATATTGAGCCACCGTTGCCCATGGTGGCGGACCACAAATCATTGTAACCTGTGACCTCGAGCCGCGTCATTACTGACAGGGAGGCAAGCAGAATGGCGAAAAGCTCTGTTCCGATCCCTCGCAAACAAAATACTGTACTCTGTAAACAATGTGTCGAGCACAATAACTGACTTCAAATAATTATTAGGATTTCATTCACGATTGGTCCAGCGTCAAATGCCGTCAACGGGGGTCTAGTCCACAATTTCAGTGCAAATAGCATTATATGTACGAACTTCAACTTACGATATTCTAAGGAGAGTAAACAAAACACTCTGGGGCGGTGGGAAGGGGAAGAGGAAAACCAAGCATGTTTCAGTAAGTACCGAAAAAATAATATACTTTGTATATAACATTCTGAAATTCCTACAACTTGCACAAAGCATTACTCTGCTAAAAACAAGTAAGAGAACTCGACAACGCAACGTATGTTGACTGTTATATATATTTATACACACAACCTGGCAAACAGACGTGATGAAAACTACAGGAGTGTACAGCAATGGCAACGATTACTATCTACTTCGCAATACCTATGGGATGCAATGGTAAAATTAGATGGATACTCTAGAATGAAACAGTCCATATGCATGGGGCGGGAGAGGAACAGACAAACACGCAGACAGATTGACAGACCATACCGTCTAGGGACTGCTTTACTCACTTTTCCGTTTTGATCAGACAAGGACGGCTAGGGACTGCGTAACACACTTTCCGTTTACATATATACTGATGTTCCTCCACACACCCCATCCTAAAAAAGACGGTACACAGAATGGTGTTTGATGGATCAGCTGGCCCAGGCTCTAGTTTTATCGGTTTTCCTTTTGCTTGATTACGAATTGTTAATATTTCTGGCCTGTTGTGGAATTTCCCATGTTGCATTTGTGGTCTGACTTAAATAGTTTGGGGGAGGTTAGCAGACGGGCGTAAGCCAGTCGGGTTTAGATGATAATTTTCATTGCAGTTATCATTGTATTTTATGACATGTAAGTTTTATATGATACATGTAGGCCTACGCGGTGGCCACCCTTACATGGTTTTTCTCCCTGTCTTATGGCTGTGTGAATGGGCTCGTATTAAAGAGCAGCACACTGGCACTAAGGCTCGTTTTGAGTAACACAGTTGTTGTATGGGTGTCATAGTGACGATGAATGAACCAACCAACACCAAGACACATTCCTCGTGATTCTGTTCGGCGAGAATAAGACTCTTAAGTCTTATCTATTGCCTTATGAGCGTTATTTGTGTGTACTGACTTACGATGGTGTTTGTCCGTCCCGAGGTGATCCTACGCGATTGACAGGGCATTAAAATTCAATTACTACACCGCTGACAGCAATGATCCTTTTTCTATTCACCGTACTCATTTTCCAACCTCAAACTGTTATGCCACGGGATTCTCGGGTAAGATCTCGATAAAAGCTCCACAGTATGCTTCGAAAATGGGACGGTGACTTTTCATGATAGCGCAGTTGACGCTGACAGATCAGTTGTTAGCTAATTAACTCATCGTTAGTTTGGCAAATTACTGTGGAAGAATTTGCTGTATCGTTGAACATACTTTGACACGTACAAGCGCGGTAGACTGGGCGTCAGCATCTGTACAACCCTGCATGTGTCGTTAAAAATGTCCCCCCGTTTCCAATGAAAAAAATGTTGTGTGGTCAACTAATAACAAAACTAAAAGAAGACGAAGAAAAACATGCTTGCGAAGACTCGTTATCTCGTTCATGGCAGCTGATTTACGAGTCTGCCCCAGACAGACCCTTGTTCCCCAGCACGGATAATGAGGTTTAGCTGGCCCTCAGTTAGCAACACGCTGCCAGCTTTTTGTGGGTTTTCTTTCATCTGAATGGCGAGTTCTGCACATCATCGCTGTTGTAAAACTCTCTAAACTTTTTATATATTTAAACACATGTATAGCAGTTCTTCACAACAACAGAAAATCTGTATCGCTGTTTCAAACTTATCCGATGTACTGGCTTTCAAAATTTCCGAAACTCTATAGTTTACGTATTCAAATACCTATATTCAGCTACCTCCGTTATTCTGTAAAATGAGCTGACTTTTCGTTGTCAGTTTTTGCCACAGAGTTCACCAGCAATTGAGCTCTTTTCAGCTGTGCTGTCGAAACGTTCATTAAAAAAAAAATACAAAAGGAGAAGAAAAAAAAAGATGCCTTTTGGGAGGACTTTGTGACCGTTCCGGGTACACCGGAATGGACACAAAGTCCTCCCAATACGCATCTTTTTTCCTTCTCCTTTTATTTTATTTTATGAAAGTTGCGACAGCACAGCTGAAAAGAGCTCAATTGCAAGTAAATTCTGTCATTATCATGTCATTGCTGAAGAACTGTCACTCTATAACCCTTAAAAAAAACTTGTAATGTTGCTTTACGTCCACAGAGACGACACAAAACCGCGACTGAATGAACTAACGTTGCCCTACAGAGCACTTGCAAACTAAATTTCAATGTCAAATACCGAAACAATCTGCTGCAGGAAACCACGGTCAAAACACTTCTATAAAATTTAGTTCACACTGTGGATATGGAGTTAAATCCAGTTCCACTTCACCAGCCGGATGACCTTTTTATCATCAACCTAAACATCACAGCACCTATAAGCTAGGTTTCGTAACGTTTCAGGTTCTTTGCCTATATAAGAGAGGGTCTGCTTTCCGATGTATCGCGGTGTAAGGTTATAATGAAAACAAACGTTACCGAGCTTGATGAAGCACGGAAAGGGTAATAGTACTAACACGGGTGAGGATAAATTTAAACAGCCTGCCAGCCGCCGATCATCCCCAAACAAAAACAAAAATGTACACCAGCCGAGCACTATTATCGGGAGTGACTTGACCGCGACCATTGTGGAGAAGCAGCCATAACGTGATCAAGCGATGCAGCGGCCGCAATGGTGATGGCCTGTACTGTGAGCACTAATCAATTATTGATGGGAGAAACTTCATCTAGCAGGTGTCAGTCGCAGACTGATGCCAGACCTTGATTCTTTTACCCTGTCAGTCCCGCCGCTACAGATACACTGAGCCGTGCCTGTTCTTTGTTGAACATCTTCGGTCAAACAAATTACGATCTGGGGCCAGTGAGAACAGATTATGAAGAACTGCGATAATTACGAACAAAATATGTACGTAATCTGTGTTCAGCTCGCCTGGAGTGCTATGAGTATGACTCGTCCACCTTACGTGTCACATCACTTCCTGTAGTAACTCGCTTACCGTGTACACCTAGCGCTACCACCACACCAAAACGCGCTGAATCCGTTCCAACGTCTAGATGTTGACGGATGACAGCATGACAGTTATCAGTAATGCAATGGACCGGTTCCGTTGTTACCAATTCCTCCACATGAGCTCACACACAAACGACACTAAGTCCATTAACACAGAATTGGATTTTTACTGGCTTTTGCTCTTTTCCGGCACCGGTATTTCAACAGCTCACGGAAACGGGATATCATTCAAGAGGCATCCACATTTCCTGCACTCTTTCGTTCTAAATACATCCATGAATTTGTTCTGCAACACCAGAGTAACACTCATGTACGCCACTGAAGGTAATAATTGCCTGATTAGACAAAACCAACCAAATTCGAAACGTCCGACCAAATAAATCTGAATGTATAAACAGCGATGTCAGTCTCTGAAGAATGCCCTATCTTAAATTCTCACCTAGTTTGAAACCAACCTTTTTCCTTCCCAGAACAGCAATTTGAACAAATCCCCTCTGTTTTGTTCTTGTTGATGTTGCTCCCCCCCCCCCCCCCCCCCCCAAGTCAGATTAGAGGCTAAATGTAGCCACTGGGCATAACCGCATGAACTAAACGTGATCTCTCTCTCTCTCTCTCTCTCTCTGTGTGTGTGTGTGTGTGTGTGTGTGTGTGTGTGTGTGTGTGTGTGTGTGTGTGTGTGTGTGTGTGTGTGTGTGCAGGCGCGCACACGCGTTTGATGCTGATGGATTCTGACTATGCACGGACAATAACAGTAAATGTTTACAATTTGTACA
This sequence comes from Alviniconcha strummeri, assembly GCA_963584105.1. Lineage (NCBI taxonomy): Eukaryota > Metazoa > Mollusca > Gastropoda > Provannidae > Alviniconcha > Alviniconcha strummeri. The sequence continues at coordinate 38,607,163 of OY757541.1, forward strand.
TCACGAGGGTTATTTTTTCTACACATAGTAGATAACATTCTATAATTTTTTATTTGATCAAGTTCACGACTTTACAAGACTTTCATGTAAAGTCTGAACTTGATCAAATAAGAAATTACAGAGAAACGTAACTGTGAACAACAAAAATGTCAGCTTCACTATTTACTGTTGCTGACCATAAATTTGATAACAGGCCAAGATCACCAAAACTTTTTTTTTATACATGGATAAAACCCAATAAAGATTTGATAATTATGCAAGATATAATGCTGTATATGTCTTCTTTTTTTAATCAATGTAGAAAATTTTGTCCAGGCAAAAAATAATATACACCAATGTGACAATCATTATTGGGTTATATTGATCACTTACATTCCTGCAAAATGTAATGAACAAAATCTGAACCATAATGTATAATGATACCTACAACTTTTAGTTTCAACTCTGACGCCACAATGACCTTGAAATAAGGCCAAGGTTACTGAGTGATACTGGTAAGGTATGCAGTGTAGTAGTGGTCAAAGCTCAGTAAGTACTACCAGCATCATTATAAATGCACATTTGACAGTTATACTATATTACAGTGTCCAACAACAACAAAAACACAAAATGTTTGTGGTAAAGCCTGTGCCATGCCAGCGAGACAGACAGCCTGACAGTAAGACAGACTAATATATATTCTGTTGATGCCCCCTTTTCCTGCCTCCAACATAGCATTCTAGGCAGGTTTTTCAAGAACTACAAAGCAAAAAATAATAATCTACAGTCCTAAATTCAGGCATGTTCTGGCATGCTTGCAAGCCTATTCTGGTCCCAATCACCACTACACCCCTCCCACCCCACCCCAAAGAACTGATACAGATTTACTAATTTGGTATCTGCACCATGTCAACAGAAACTAATTGTACAAGGAAACAGGTATACATCTATAAATATAATACAATGCCAACACTGTGTACAGTTTGGCCAAAAGCCACAAAATAAACACAAACAATTCTTTTAAAGGTGTACTGTTTTATTTGAGTCAAGTCTACTTTCAAATCGCAGCATACCATTTATTTTTTACATTTTTGTATTTGCTGGTGATGTCTCCTACTCCTAGTTGAAAATAAGTGCTTTGTGCAAAAATTTAATTGTTTTTAAACAGTGAATAAATGGATTCACTTACCTATGTTTGGGTGTTTTAACAATCTGCATATTCTGGCTTCTCTTTCCAGTTTCTGGTGATCTGAAACAAAGCAACAAAACATCATGTTGTGGTTACTGGTATGGGGTAAGGTTTTAACTCAAGAGGCTCACCCTGTGAATAAGTGTGTACTTTGTATTATGAAGTACAATGTACAACAAAAACAACAAAGAAGAAAAAAACTTGGAGCCCAGTGGAGGAGATACATTTTCCTGCATGCATATACTACATACTGTTCCTTGGTGGAACAAGTGCAAGTACTCAGTCATCTTATAACAGAAAGTATTTACAGCTGAGTGAACTAGGGCAATGTACACACTTGATGCTTTTTCAAGACCTTGCCACTGTGTTGTGTGCAGACACAGCATCGCAGTTTGCTCACTTAGGTGCCAAGTGTTGCTACAACAAGGCTCTACCTTTAGTTTTGGGTTCAGTTTGTATCAACAGATGCTTCCACTTATAGATTAGCAGTGTTTTCAGCATGCATCAGCAATTTTCAGCATGCATCAGTGATTCTCTTTAAAAAGGCTGCTTTTAACCACAGTCACAATGCTGCTGCACAAATCAAGATTCCCCACTGCTGACAATCCAAAGTTTTCAATATGAAATAATAAAAATATTCCTCTTTTACCACCAAAGTTAAGGAGCATGTGTGTGTGTGGAGGGGGGTAGAGGGGTACACTGAAATCACTTGTCCATCCAGTGTGTGTGTGTGTGTGTGTGTGTGTGTGTGTGTGTGTGTGTGTGTGTGTGTGAGTGTGTGTGTGTGAGACAATATCTTCTAAACCACACAACCTTTTGTCACCAAACCTGGTGTGCCAGTTCATCATTGTGAAACAGTGTCATGCACAAACACCCAGTTGCTTTCTCCAAGGCCAACATTATAGAGAGGGCTCATATCAGCAAAAAATTGCATTCTCCTCTTTCTTCAAACTGCTAATCCTTTTGCAACCAAACTTTGCTTAAATGTACACCATCAGAAGCAAGAGTGTCTTGTGAAAATACTGGACTGCTGTGTTCAATCTGAACACAGCAAGGCAATCCAGTCTTTTCCTAAGACACTCTTCAAAGTCAAGGTATTGACATAGGTTCAAAATTTCAATTTTATAAATGTTCATCTGGGCTGTATCTTCTAAACCACACTTACAGAAGCTTTTATAACCAAATTTGGTATGGCCATGCATCATGAATTGGAGTGGCATGTGTAAAGATGCTATCTTCAAGGTCAAGGTTACAATAATGACTATCAAAATAAGACTGTTTCTATTTCTTCTGAACTGCTTATCCTATTGCAACCAAACACAAGTTTGATGGTACATTATCATAAGCCACAGTGTCTTGTAAAAAGATTGGATCTTTTGTTCAACTTCAGAATCAAAGTTCACAACAATAGCTCAAAGTATTAATAGGTCATTTCTCTTTCTTCTGAACTGCTGATCCTTTCGCAACCTAACACAGTCTGATGGTACATCATCATAAGCCAGTGTCTTGCGAAAAGAATGGATTGTGTCTGATAATCCACATTGGTCCACCACAGATCTGTTGACCCAGTTATACAGTCATTCAATGCTTAATTCAACATTACAACAGTCAAGTGCACTGCACTGGTACATTTGAAAGAAAATCAAAAACTAGAACATAGATCACTTTCCTTTCTGCTTCAATTTAATTGTATTAGAGTTAAATTGCTGTGGAAATTATAATCAGTACTGTGTTATTACTCACTCACAGTCTGTGTACTGCACATAGTGATGATGGCCAGAATAGGAAGCTTGTGTAACACTAACAGACATTCTAGCAGAAACTTTTTATTCAGTTAACTTACTATAGTATACATAATTTCACACTATCATCTCACACAGTCACAGTGGGGTACTACTGCAGAGTTCTTATAGCTTTGCATGTTTCAGCGGCTGCCAGGAATTCTGCCTTTCTAATTTCTACCTTTTTATTTCAAACTAAGCTCAATTTTTTCGGTCCTCTTCAACCATGAAGTGGTGTACACATGTCAATAAATTAGACTGTCAGTGTTACCTGTGATTTGCTGCAATTCTGAAGAAAAGAAATGAAATCATGATAAACTGATGTCTTTTTACTTTAGTTATTTGTTCTGATGCACCCTTGGGAGAATGTTCCTTGTAATTTGCTGCACTTCTGATGAAAGTAAAATCATCATAAAGTGATGTCTTTTTATTTTGTTTGTTTGTTCTGATGTACCCTGGTTAGCTATTTTTAAGTGCCCTTTGATGGACACCAATGAATGTATTTAACTGTCAATCAGAATTTTACTTCAGTTTGACAACTTGTATCCTTTCATCCTGACATGACCTTCATGGTTGACTGGTTATATCAACAATCAATCAATCAGAAACATCAACATAAACAATGTTTGGCACTCTGTAAATGTATTATTTGAAGCTGAACTCCAAACTGCCACATCATACAGTCAAGGTGATGCAGCTATGAAATAATGGATGATCCATAGCTATACTCTCATCATCTCAAACTCAAAAGCTTCATTTCCCTTTGTTTCAGTTTCAGCCTAGGATATATACCAACAGTCATGCTGTCACAGTTACTTTTATTATAACTTAAATATAATTATTTATGCCAATTAGTCAACCACTAAGCCTAAAAAGCAAAATCACCCCATTCCTGCTGTTTTAAGTGGTATTTTACCCAGAATATCCTTAAGCTCAGGACCATCCATAGCAATCAAAATTTTTCACTGGTGTCTGGTTAGATCTCAGCTTTTGGCTGGTAAATGGCAGATTCCTGGCTGGCTTTTTAGTCTTCTTGAGTAGCCATTGGGCTCAGAACCAGTAGAACAGAAGGAACTGGTTCAGAACTATTGTCATGACTACAAAAAGGTCATGGTTTTCTGCATTGTTAATCATGACATTATGTTTGAGCTGCAAAATATGGTCAGTCTAGTATGCAAATAAACTGCAGGAAAATAAAAATGCCACCAGAAACTGAGTAGGCAGTGAACTACCACTGACCAAGTTCAATATCACCCAGCCTGGCCTCTGTCAAACTTGGTATGTTCTGACAACCTACTTCACACTGGACATCAGAGAGACAGAGACTGATCCACACAGAGAGAGAGACTCACAGAGAGAGAAGGGGGGGGGGGGAGAGACTGCTTATAGCCTTTAATCAAAACACATTCTGTCATACAGATCTGGACTTTTTTGTGTAAATATATATATGGTAAATGCATAGTTAGAGCAATTTAGAAATTTCTGGAAACAAAAGGGGGCAGTTTTGGGGCGTTTTCTTTCAGAGTTGCACCCTGATAGGTGGGTACAGTGACATCACACTCACTCCTTTGCTATAGTATTATGATTCTTACAAGAATGGTGACAGTCAGTAAAAAGATGAAGAAATATTTGAAATTATCCAGTGTGTGTTTGTGTGTGTTGTGTTGGTGTGTGTGTGGAGTGGGTGTGCAACACTGCATGTGGGTGTGCATGTATGTGAGTATGTTTGTGTGCCGCAGGACATTAGTCTGTGTGCTAGTATTCATCAGTCTGTGGGCTAGCATGTGTCAATGTGCTCGTTCACTAGTGTGTGTCAGTGTGTGAGCTGGTGTGTGTCAGCCAGTGTGTGTGCTAGCACGCGTCAGTGTGTGCGCCAGTCTGTGCCTGTTCATGTTTCAGTTTACTTCTACAAACAGCATCACCAATGTTGGCTACAGCACATTCTGTCTACCTTTTTTTACTCAGACATCTTCTTTACCATGTGAGGATGATACAGTGTCCTTCCAAGATTTGGACCCCACCCCTCCTCCCCTCCTCACTCTAGTCAGTCTTGTGGCACAGATCAGTGGGCCTGTCCTACACTGGATTTCGCCAGTACTGACTAATAGGTCAAGCCTTATGCTATTTCAACCCCAACATGTCAGTTCACACCTGTTAGTGTGTGTGTGTGCATGAGTGCCACAGTGTGTGTGTGTGTGTGTGTGTGTGTGTGTGTGTGTGTGTGTGTGTGTGTGTGTGTGTGTGTGCAAGCGCACACACGCGCATGTGTGTGTGTGTGCAACAGGTTCAGTTCTACCTTCATAAGTTCATACAAGAAAAACAACAAAAACATAAACAAAAACCAATGAACCAAAACAAACTGTACATATGTATAAGTACTATAACACTCATGCCATGGCAAAATGCTGTTCTCTTGATCCAAAGCCTGAACATACAATCAACAGATCCACTGTCAGAAATTTTCCAGAGCAACTCCCACAATGTATATGACATTTTGGCGAGTCGAAACTAAATCACTGTGTTGAAAAATTGCAGTTTTCAACTGAGTCACAATATAACCAAGCTAGATTCAGATGTTGGCATTGCTAATGCCAGTGTTGGCACTATTTCCCCATACTACAATGCAGCAAGTCGACATTCGCCATGTCCTACCAAGTCCTTATTGGCCGGTCAGCTGTGATGCAATGCTCAAGTGCACTGGCCACATGCTTTGCCATTTTTTTCTCTCCAAAGATCATCTATAATTCTAATATTGCATGAGATTTTTGAGAGGTTTCTTTTGCATTAATAACAGTTTTTCTGTATATTTGCAACCCCTATAGAAGTATTTGCTATTTTAGTTGTTGGTCACGAGTGGACTGAAGAGAAAGTGGACAAGAAAAATATTAATAAACTGACAAACCATGTGTAAATTAAATTCTGAGTAGTCCAGTGCAATCACTGAAACTTTCAGTGAAAGTATGAAACAGCAGCAACAGAGAAAATCAAGAGCATTGTACTGTTAAAAGTGTTATGGTATGACAGCAAAACCTGATATTTTACTATTTAAGTTGAACACAAAAATACAGCGTTAGTGAAATGATTGAACTGAGAGTGGCTGTTATAAATACACTATACTGTCCACTAAACTGAACAAATCATCTTGCAACCAAAAACATGGCAACAAGTCAAACATAATCAGCAAACTGGCACTAAAGGCAGCAGTCCTGTCTCAGCTATGCAGAATCTGGAAGAGAGGTGCAAGCTGCTGGACCACCAAAATTGTGTCTCTGGATGAGCTTATTCTTCAAAACAAAGATACTCTTCTTTTTTTATAATAAGATTTTCAAGGCTAAATGCATCTTCACACCCATCAGCTAAGTTAGTTGGGCCTTCTTGTCAACAAACCCACAAATTGGACATAGATGATCTGGGAAATGAAGTGACTTTTCAACCAAAAGGAGGTGACTTTTCAACCAATCACCTCATGCACAGAACTTCCCGAAGTCAATGTCAAATCAACCAACATCATGAAATAATGAATGCAACTCTGTTTAAGCAAATGGGATATTCACTTTTCAATTTATATTTCAACATCTGCAAATTATTTTCAGCCAACTCATGGACAAGCTTATCAGCTCTGAAAATATGTGTTCATCAACATGTTGCATTGACCTATGTATGTGGTCACATCAAAGTTCCAATTTGTGCAAAATATTACTGTTGACCTACTGGTGTTTGTACTTTGTTTGTTGGTCTGATCTGATTGGATTATGAACTAAAACTAATGAAAGACTCATCCTATTACAGTATGAGGCAGATGACATAATGCCCCAACGACATAAACCCCAACCAATGGCAATATACTAACATGATAACCGAGCATGCTCTGCTCAGCTTAGTAATGCCACCAGGATTTGGGGGGCCAGCAATAAACATCCTTGTTCATGGTCCCTGAATTACAGTGACTGTGCTCAAAAGCAATGACCAAAGTATGCAAAGGTAGACAGAGGAACATGAATTTTTTAAGGTAATTTCAAGTTCAACTGTCAACTAAAATGTGTCAATAAATGCACCTAATGTTAATCACATGTGTATCATTTTGATTTGGAATGTACAAACTACAGTATACACACACGCGTCTACATATAATGTGTACACATACAAGAGAGAATTACAGAGCAGTCAAAAAGACATGGGGCAGTAGGGGGGGCAGGGGGTAATAAATACTATTACTAAATGATATCAACTGATTAAGTCTAATACAGTAATTAAAGGAACCAGCCTTCTCAGTTCTGGCAACAACAACAAAAAATTGTATGATTTTTTTTTCATTTTAGTCATGATTTGTCTGTTACATTATTTTTTCCATCTGCTGGCTAATTTTCTCACAAAATTATCAACGAGTTAAAACTAGACTGGGGTAAACCCAACAGACTGCACCTTGTTCCTTTTCTTGTGGACTTGCATTTTTTCTAGAATGCTGAAGTATGTCATGAAAAATTCACTCCACAGAGACAAAATCAATCAGTGACAAAAATGACTGAAACCCACATGCATTTCTTCCATGAACTGTATGCACAACTGAGAGCTTCCTTGTGTTCTCTCAATGATGCTAAAGTCATTTTGATGACACACAAAATGAAGCACTGGGAAAAAAGCACAGAGTGCAGTAATGACACAAGTGATTGAAGTGTTACAGTTTAGTGTTGGTGTCCAAACAAAGTCACCTTTTTAAGTTGATATAAAATCAATGGCATGTTCAATCATGGAACTTGTGAATCATGTACTTTTTACCTGCTCCAAGCGGTCAAGAAGTTTAGCCCGAGAAGGACAGTTCCTTTAAAAATACCAACACAAGTAACAGTAACACTTCACCAATTGTTCAGTTAACTCACCTCTTGCTGACAATTTCTTCGTGTTAATTATCTTTGCTGCAAATTCTAATCCAGTTGCTTTCTGCACACATCGTCTGACGATTGAGAATGCTCCTCTGCAAAACAGTAGTGTTGAATTTGTAGACTAAAATTGTAAAAATGTTACACGATTTTATGTTGTCTAACTCGCTTCAAGTAAACCTACGTAAGGCACAAAAACACTGAACAGAGCAGCACCTGGACTAATAGGCCTAACAAGCTAATACTTTTACAGTAACAGGTCCAGGAAATGACAAGCTGAACAACAATACCGACACAAAATTTACAAAGCTAAACTGCGAGGGTCAGTCTAAACTGGTTTCGGTTGCAAGTGACAGTAATGTTTGTCTGGGTAAGCGACAAGCCTGGCCGCAACTTGTCGGATAAATTATGTGAATTTAGGCAATTGTGTGCACACAAATACCAACGGTTCGATAAGAAGAAACATATCAGAGCAACCTACAACACATTCGTAGAAGTAATACACTTACTTTCCTAATTCTTCCTTTAATTCGTAAATATCACCGAACTTCACAGCAGACGTCGGTGCGGCCATGTTGAATGCTAAATGACACCCAGCATCAGTCTCGAAATATCTCGCACATCAGCCGAGACTCCTGCCTGCAATGGAAAGAGGATGATCGCACATACAGGGTCTCACACATTCTAATTTCCCATGGGGGGAGGAGGGGGAGGGGGGGGCGCGCTTCGATCACACACGACGTCAAAGACACAATGTGTAGATGTGTTTTTGATGGAAATTACTTTTAGACGATGGAAAGGGGTATGAAGTAGCAGACAAAAAAAAACACTGAGATAACAGGACAGATAAAAGTATCGTTGAAGGTAAGTCAGAGAAGAGTGAGTCTAGTTTCGGTTGTTGCAGCCGCAGTGTAGCTACACCACGGCCTGACCCGAGCCGGCCTCAAAATATTTATACCGCTTTGTTATATATTTGGTTATTGTTTGAAGATGTACTGGAGTCAAAACAAACCACACGTTTATAATCTCACGGTGTACGATCAAAGCAAAGGTGATGGCGGGGAAGATGTAGCGTAGCCACTCGCAAACCGCGTTGCGGTTTCACTGTTCGGCGCCGCACCGTAGCCTAAAAGGCGGATGGTCCGCCTGATAGTCACGTTATAGTAAAAACCTCAGTGAGGCGGTTCTAGCCTGTCAGCACTGTTTTATTCTTTTTATGGATTTTAACTGCTGGTGACTGACCAGTGAACCCGGAATGCCGTGAAAAAACCCCAAAATGACACAGTTCGAAACAAGCACTGAGGCCAGTTATGTCAGTAATCGTGATGTTTTCAAGCAGCAGATCAGTGACGCCGAGACGGTCACTGAGTTGGGGCCTCAGTGCCGACTCAGTGACGTAGTGTTATAAGTGAGTCTTATAGTGACTAACTGACACTGTCCGGTACGTACCACACGACTGAGGCACGTGACTGAAACCGACGTTATGACAGGAGAAAAGAAGAAGCCGGCACGGACTGAGATGATGATGACAGATACTGGCCGGCAGTAAGTGATAATAAGTAGGCCTAAGGCCGGGTTGGAACTCAGTCGGCGCGGACGGACACTGACTCGGAGACTGTGACAGACTCAGCAGGCCGGATCCATTCAGTGGTACAAACTTCGTCCCCGGCCGGGCTCGTATCAGTGACTGACGCAGGTTTCCGGCCATGCATGTGTGTATCGTGTGTGTGTGTGTGTGTGTGTGTGCGCGCGCGCGCGCGTGTGTGTGTGTCAGTGTGTGTGTGTGTGTGTGCAACGATGACGCATGTGGGCCATGCCGCATGTGTGTTTCACGTGTGTGTGTGTGTGTGTGTGTGTGTGTGTGTGTGTGTGTGTGTGTGTGTGTGAGTGTCACGGGTGTGTGTGTGTGTGTGTGTGTGTGTGTGTGAGAGAGAGAGAGAGAGAGAGAGAGAGTCACGATGTGTATGTGTCAGTGTCACTGAGTGTGTCAGTGTGTGTATGTGTGTGTGTTAGTGTGTGTGTGTGTGTGTGTTGTCTGTGTATATGGTCACAGGCGGTGTATGTAGTGTGCGTGCGTGCGCCGAGCGTGCGTGCCGCGTGTGTGTGTGTGTGTGTGTGTGACTGAACAGCCTCATGGCGCATTTCAATTCGACTGAGTCACAACTGTCATAATCGGCCTGCAAACTCGATCAGTGACTGACCTTAGCAGAATTTCAAGTTGATTGTTAGAAGAATTAATAATGATACATTGTAAAATTATCAAAATCAGAACGTAAGAATGGTAATTAATTCATCCAACATAACAGGTCACTTGGGCCACATAAAAGGTAGTAACTCAAGAAAAATAATCCTCCAAAAGGTCCGAATGAGCACATAAACGACAATTTTAACGGCGGCAAAAAAAGAAAAGAAAACGTTTACCGTGCATTTCGGGCTTAGTTTTGAAGCCCTTCAGTCGTCAACAGCAGGTTACAGAGAGAGAGAGAGAGACCCAAGTTAATCGTGCATTTCGGGCTTTTGAAGCCCTCCGTTCAGTCTTCAACAACATGTTACTGAGAAAAAGAGAGAAACCCGAGTTTATCATGCTACTCTGAGAGAAAGAGAGAAACCCGAGTTTACCATGCATTTCGGGCTTTTGAAGCCCTTCAATCTTCAAAAAACATGTTACTCTGAGAGTAAGTAAGTAAGTTGGTGTTTCACGCCCAGTCAACCGGTGCGGTTATATCAGGGCGGTATACATCTCATATTGTATATTTAATTTTTAATAATGTGTATGTCTTAAAATGGGTCTATATACAATTTTAAAACCATGCTTAAAAGGTGAAAACATAAACATAACTAAAAACGATCTCAAATTTAAATATTTCCAAAAATATTAATTTCTTTCAAAAAGTTAAAAATCTTTTCAGGTGAAATATCCTTAAACAACATGCGCAGTGATTTCGCTGTAAAGTGGCTCTCTCTTATTTCAAAAAAATCCGAACAAGTAAAATATGCTCTATGGTTAAACGTTTATCATATCCGATGCACATTGGTGGTTCCTCACCCTTCAATAAAAAGGAATGAGTAAGAAAAGAATGGCCAATGTGCAATCGGGCCATCACAGTTTCTCAGTTCTTTTCTGTTTTTCCGAGGACAAGATATATATTCTTTTAATACTGGGAATATCTGATATAATTTATTTTCTGTGAACTCATCCCACTCAGACTGCCACAGGTCTAATATATATTTATTTGTGCGTGGTTTTAGGTCTGAGAATGGGATGAGTTCAACCGAGATGGCTCCATCAAGAGAGAGAGAGAGAATCAGAGAAACCCGAGTTTACCATGCATTTCGGGCTTTTAGTGAAATTGGTCGTCAAGTGTTACACTGAGGAAAGGTTTCCGTGCATTTCGGGCTTTTGAAGCCTTCCAGTCTTCATAAAGAACATGTTACTCACACAGAGAGAGAGAGAGAGAGAGAACTGTGACTTTATCATACCAAGTGAGATAATAAGTAGGCTAGATTATATAGTCTTTGATTTTACGAGGGCATTTGGAGTAGACATAGGGTCTTTTTACAGCCAACCCTGGCCTAAGCGGCTGTACTAATTCTACTGGCCTACACATAAGTTAGATACCCGCAAAAATATCATGACGAGAGAGAGGGAGGGGCAGGGGAGAGAGAGAGAGAGAGAGAAAGACTGAGAGTACAGGCCGGTGTAGGTGTGTCAGTCACAACTGACTTGACGAGCAGGACTGAAGTCAACCGTGGCTGTGGGTAGGAGTGTCGTCAGTTCACTGCCCTGTCACTGACGTGAGCCGTTTCAGTCGCCGGTGTTAGTGCCAGTCGCCGTCCGTGTCAGTATGCCAGTGTAAGTCAGTGTGCGCGCGTATCAGTGTCTGTGTATCTGTCAGCACTGATGTGCAATGCCGAGTGTGCCACTCATGTCACTTGGCAGTGTGCGGCATAGTCAGTCAGCACCCGCACTCACGCGCGCGCGCACGCGCTGACCGACTACGCGCGTTCTCCAGAATCTAATGCAATTGAATATAATAAGTGGCATTGATTGGTTTACCAGTGCGCACAGTACTCCGCGCTCAGCACTGCACTGTGCACCCGGCAAAATAGTGTTCCAGAATTTTCGCGCAGCTGATTCCCTTTCGCTCTATTGCCTTAGTTTATATAGACACGCTTTCCAGAGGCAGGGTAGCTAGCCTACACTGCATGTATTACAACGTCGACTGCCGCTGCAGTGTTTCACGCCAGTTCTAGCTTGTCGCAGTGCGCAGTGCAGCAGCTTGCGGCATCACTGAATGATGCTGCGCCGTAACACCAGTACGTGCTCTTGTGCGTCGGCACGTGCATGCACGCGAAGGACAGAGCTGGAAACGTCCGTAGTCGTGTCGTTTTTAATTTATCCTTCTTCAAGATTCATTCTCTCAAAAGCCGTAAGCGCGCGTGCCTCTCTCGTGCGTGCGTGGACGTGCGAGCTAGTCAGTCTATGTCAGTGTTTTGTTTACTGCTTTTTCTTCCCTCCAGTCCGTGTAACGGCTGAAGCCTAGGACTGACTCTTGCTGACTCGCTCAGTGGCGGACTTATTCTGGCTGTCGTTGTTGTTCTGTATCCTACAGCTTGCGTCTGCAACATAATATGGGCTATGCCGGGACCTGCAGGACTAACTGTCACGAGAGTCAGAAACATGTCTTCTATCAATCTACCTCTCGTTTCGCGGTGTTTTAGTTGGTCAGAAAATTGCCGACATCACTGATATGACTGACTCAGTGACTCGCTGAGTAACCTGGTAGATGCCGGTAGGCTATGTGAGTGAGCGAGTAAGTGGAATGGGTGATCGATGAGTAAACACGAGTCGAGCGGCCGAGTGATCGATGGTAGGCTCAGTAAGTGAGTGACTGAGCTGCCGAATGGATGCCTCGATGAGTAAACGTGAGTGAGTTGAATGGGTGACTGATCGATGAGAAAATGAGTGAACTGAATGGCCCGGTGATCGATGAGTCAGTGTTACTGAGTCGAGTCACTGCTTTTTAACGTCCTGTTAACCGGTACCGGGTCACTTCAGGAATAGATGAATGACTGAGTAAGTAACTTAGAGTCGAGTCGGTCGTGTCAGTTTGATGAGTAAATGAATAAGTCGGGTGAGTGATCGACAGAGTGAATGAGTAACTGAGTCGAGTGAATGATCGATGAGTAACAGTGAATGAGCCCAGTGAGTAACTGATCAGTGTTTGAATGAGTTGAAACTGACCGACCAGTGAGTAAGTCAAATGAGTGATCGATGAGTAAGTCAAGTGAGTATGCTGAGTGAGTGATCGACTAGTAATTGAGCGTGTGGGTGAATAAGTAAGTTCAACGAGTGATTGATGAGTGTCTGAATCTGTTGAAAGTCACTGTGATCGATGAATGAGCTAAGTAAGTTAAATGAGTGATCAATGTCTGAGTAAGTCGAGTGAGTATGCAGAGTGAGTGATCGATAAATGAATGTGTAGGTCGAGACTGAGTCGTGATCGACCAGTGAGTGAGTTGAGAATGATCAATGACTGAGAGTGAGTAAGTCGAGTGAGTATGCAGAGTGAGTGATCGATAGATGAGTGAGTAGGTCGAGACTGAGTCGTTATCGATGAGTGAGTGTGAGCTGAGAATGATCAGTGAGTCACTACGAGTGACTAAGTCGAATGAGTGATCGGCGAGAGACCCGGGGATGGTTGGTTAGTCGGTCTGTCAGTATCGGGATTTCGGCGGCCACTCCTTCAACGGTGTCTCCTTTACCTTCTCGGTGAACACTGTCTCAGCAAGACAACACACGAGGTCTTGCCAATACGTTGTCCAAGTCGGCGACTGACAAGGACACAGAAAAAAATCGAAGTCAATCGGCTTAATCTGTCCACCGTTGACGTCTCCGCCTCTGTCGTTCCCAAAGTAGAAACCTAGGCTGATGGTGTCACTTACGGACTACCAAATACCATCATCCAAATCCCAAAATAGAAAATAGAAACCCTGGGTGAGCTTTCCCGTGGCCGGAAGGTCATACATATATCATTATCGAAATAATGAACCGGACTTTCAGACTGCACAGCACGTACATTCACGCCGGTGTTTCTGCCTCACTTGTTGAGCAGATTCGCAATGTCACGTGTCACGTGTCGGTGTTTTTGGAAATGATGCGTAATTGTTTGAGTCGATTCTGTCACATTTTATCCGCAAACACCGACATGTGACAGAATCTGCTCATCAAGTGTTTGTATGTGTAAAATGTAGGATTACTTTAGGAGATTCTCTGTCACTTGCTGTTTCATGAGTTCAGAGAAAAACACAGATAATTGAATCTTTTCGTGTCACTGTTTATCTGTGTTCCACGTGCTCATTCTTCCGTGTGCCGGCCGCTGCGGACTCAGAAATATAAAAGTCCGAAGTCCCGTCTCTGCTGTCCCCGTCTATAATTATAAACTCCCTCTTACCCAACCTCCATACCCCCTTGCCCCCTTCTCCCCGTCCCTAATAAGCCTTATGGTTTCTGTGGACGTTAAGCACCATGTTTATTTACTCAGCTGAGAACTCAACTCTCAAAGGTTCCCTCTTCCAAGCCTGGACTGACTTGTTCACAATATAACACAATTATAAGCTACCCCGTGCAGCTGGCGGCAGTCCTGAGTTCAGGCTGATTTCTGCATGGTCGTTTCATTCAACTCCATTTGATCCACTCCTCTACAAATGTATACCAGAAATTGTACAGCCCTGAACAGTCGATAAGACTCTTAATAGTGCTTTGATGATTTTGTATTGCACTGATAGGCTTTTCACGACTGACTGGTGTTGAATAATGTGGATATGGCGGTTATACTCTTCGGTAACAATTAAGAAGTGTGATCTGGAGACTATTCCTATTTTGATTAAAAAAACAATTGCCTGGGTGCCCATTCTCCCTCCCTCTCTCTCTCTCTCTCTCTCTCTCTCTCTCTCTCTCTCTCTCTCTCTCTCTCTCTCTCTCTCTCTCTCTCTCTCCACCACACACACACATACACACCCGCCCCCACACACGCACGCACGCGCATACCATACCCTTTGAACTTTGAATCGATTTCGACCAAATTTGCTCTGTGTGTGTGTGTGTGTGTGTCTGTGTGTGTGTGTGTGTCTGTGTGTGTGGGGGGGGGGGGGTGCGTGCGTGCGTGCGTGCGTGCGTGTGTTTTTGCGTGTGTATGTGTGTGTGAGCGCGCGCGTGTGCGTTTTGTTAGTGTTATTGTAAAGCGCCCTGCGCTCCCACCTTGTATGGTAGATGGGTGCAGCAGTAGCAGTAGTAGTAGTAGTAGTAGTGGTATGTAAAACAAGAAGCGAAATCTGCAAAATCAGTTCAAACGCAAATGTTAAAAAATAAACAACACACACACACACACACACACACACACACACACACACACACACACTGACACACTCAGGCTCGCAAGTTAAGTGTGCGTGCGTGCGTGTGTGTGTGTGTGTGTGTGTGTGTGTGTGTGTGTGTGTGTGTGTGTGTGTGTGTGTGTGTGTGTGTGTGCGTGCGTGCGTGATTGAGTGCGTGCGTGTGTGTGTGTGTGTTGTTGTTGTAGTTGTTGATGATGTTGTTGTCATAGTTATACTCTTAATCTGTGCCCAAATGTATTTTTACAGTTTAAAATAAGCAGACTGTATACGTGCAGGTTGTGTGTGCTTGCGTGCGTGCGTGCGTGCGTGCGTGTGTGTGTGTGTGCGTACATGCGTGCGTGGCGTGTGTGCGTCTATCTGTCTGTGAGAGTGGAGGGGAAAGATCTACCAGTATTACGACGTACAAGTAAAACAATCACGTAATAAAATTGATGCCACTGGACTGGCGCATTTCAGCGTGACACTGGTACACAGCCAGGTTTCAAATATCAGTTTTCAGACAGCAGGCTCTTTGTCAAGTGTACAGACGGACAGCCAAGAAATGTGAAAGGTATCCATAAAAGCGGCCATCCACAAAAAAATAAGTTGCTAATTCATCGTCGACGTTCTGAATTAGTTTTCTGATTTGATTTGGTGAATATGTGAAACGGTTTACAAACTGTGCTTCTTAAATTAGCTTGACCTTTTGGCTCGAATGTGTGTGTGTGTGTGTGTGTGTGTGTGTGTGTGTGTGTGTGTGTGTGTGTGTGTGTGTGTGTGTGTGTGTGTGTGAGAGAGAGAGAGAGAGAGGAGAGAGAGAGAGAGAGAGAGAGGAGAGAGAGAGAGAGTGAGTGTGTGTGTGTGTGTGTGTGTGTGTGTGTGTGTGTGTGTGTGTGTGTGTGTGTGTGTGTGTGTGTGTGTGTGTGTGTGCTGTTTTCACTGCGGGTACACGGGGCTGTGACATCGCGAGACCAGGCTGAGTGCATGGTCAGTCAGGTGACTAGACTGACCCCTCCGCTGTGTTCCTTGCAGGTACCGGGTGGCTGTGAGGGCGCGGGACCAGGCGGGGCTGGTCAGTCACGCAGCCCAGTCCCCCGACATCCTGGTGGACCTCACGCCTCCAGAGGGACTCGCGTGCACACGCTTCCAGCTGCATGGGGAGGCAACTCTGCTGCACACGCCCACCCCCTCCTTCCTGCACGGGGCCTACACCGCTGACCTGAGGGCCGAGATCCAGCGGCCCGGAGACCTTCTCATGGTTCGAGTCTTCGCTTCCGGCACTGAAGGCGCGGCGAGCGGTTACGTGGCCTTGGACGACGTGAAGATGCTCCTGCCCTTCGTTGGGGGCCCACCCGGAACGACGTCCGCACAGCACACCTTAGTCTCTCCGGAGAGCGGCAACAAGACCGTCTCGGTGGCAGTGGACGCAGAAGCGGGTACAGCGGTCACTGCCAGGTTGTACCGCTGCTCCGACACGGTGGTCTCCCCTGATAGAGCTCTCTCTCTCCGCCAGGTGTCGCAGCACGCGGTGTCGGTTTGCGCACGTGTGCGGGATCAAGACTCTGGCTTAAAAACTCTGATGGTAGGCTTGGGTACAACGGAAGGGGGATTGCAGGTTCGGCCTCTGACTCCGACACGTCACAGCGGTCACGTGCTGAACCAGGTGCACGTGCAACACGGAAGCCGTCTTTACGCCACCGTGGTGGCGGAGAACTGGGCCGGGTCGTGGTCTCGCTTCTTCTCCGGCCCCCTCGTCATGGACAGAACCGGCCCCCTGGTGCAGGAGGTCAAGGTCACGCTGAGCTATGGTGGAGAGG
>OY757541.1:38624382-38641882 GCA_963584105.1 Alviniconcha strummeri
TCCCCGCCAAGCAGTTCCATCAACAGCAGCAGCAGCAGCAGCAGCAGCAACAACAACAACAACAACAGCTAACAACAACAAAGAGTCGCAAACAGGTAAGGCCAACCAGAAAGGTAACATTCTCTACAGTCTGGTGAGCGTGCATGAACAGTGCAGCGTGCATGAACAGTGCAGCGTGCATGAACAGTGCAGCGTGCATGAACAGTCAGAATTCCGGCAGGACGTCGCATGACATCTTTTTGGCAAACGGGAAAGACTTCCCTGTAGACGTCATATGTAGTCAGTGTAACAGATGGGACAGGCTTCCCTGTTGACGTCATATATAGTCTTTCTAACAGATGGGAAAGGCTTCCCCGTTGACGTCATATGTAGTCTTCCTAACAGATGGGAAAGGCTTCCCCGTTGACGTCATATGTGTTTTTTCTAACAGTTGCGAAAGGCTTCCCTGTTGACGTCATAATTTTGGGTCTGTCTAATATATGGGAAAGACTTCCCCGTGGACGTCATGTATGGTCTGTCTAACAATGGGGAAAGGCTTCCCCGTGGACGTCATATATAGTCTTTCTAACACATGGGAAATATTTCCCGTGGACGTCATAATTATGTTTTTTCTAACAGATGGGAAAGTCTTCCCCGTTGACGTCATATGTAGTCTGTCTACCAGAAGGGAAAGACTTTCCCCGTTGACGTCATATGTAGTCTGTCTACCAGAAGGGAAAGACTTTCCTCGTGGACGTCATATGTAGTCTGTCTACCAGAAGGGAAAGACTTTCCCCGTGGACGTCATATGTAGTCTGTCTACCAGAAGGGAAAGACTTTCCCCATGGACGTCATATGTAGTCTGTCTACCAGAAGGGAAAGACTTTCCCCGTGGACGTCATATGTAGTCTGTCTAACAGATGGGAAAGACTTCCCCGTTGACGTCATATGTAGTCTGTCTAACAGAAGGGAAAGACATTCCCCGTGGACGTCATATGTAGTCTGTCTAACAGAAGGGAAAGACTTTCCCCGTGGACGTCATATGCCGCAAAAAAAAAAGGGAGGGAAGAGGGTAGAGCCGTTTGTCCTGAGTCGGCCTCGTCGTGTTCCTTTAAGTTTCCCCTGTGTTCTTTTATGAGCTGCTGCGTGACAGTGCTTTAACCTAGCTCCCCGCCCACTCGTCCAATCTTGCCGAAGGGACCTCTAGCACTCCGCTCTCTTTCATCTCGCCAAGTCTGCTTCTCTCTCGCGAAGGGATCAGGGGCCGCGTCTTTTGCGCCTTTTACTTCAACCTGTTTGCCAACTCGGTAATTTCGCTTAATTCCAGCAAGGCTTTTGATGACAGCAAACTGCTAGGGGTGGGACTGGCGCACTTCCGCCGCTGGAAGATGCCCGGACCCGATTAACCAACTCCCTACCGGCTCGCATCGATACTCCGCTTTGGGGGAACTTGGCGTGGTACAGTGAGCAGCAGCGTTAGGGGGCGTGTGCGTGTGTTCCTGTTTTGGGAGCGAGTGTGTTCGACGGCTTGATGCTTAATGCGCCACACACGTACACGCACGAAACGTGACACAATCAGACGTTAATGGGCGCACGCACGCACCTACACACACACACACACACACACACACACACACACACACACACACACACACACACACACACACACACACACGTGTGCGCGCGCGTACGTACACACACACACACACGTGTGCGCCCGCGTAAACACACTCATACACACTCTCTCTCACTCACTCACTCACACACACACACACACACACACACACACACACACACACACACACACACACACACACACACTCACACACACACACACACACACACACACACACACACACACACACACACACACACACACACACACACACACACACTCACACACAAACACACAAACATTCTCTCTCTCTCTCTCTCAACCAGCCTCAGTCACTGGTTACGTTGAACAGTGACCAGCCGCAGTCATTGATTACGTTGAACAGTGACCAGCATCAGTCACTGATTACGTTGAACAGTAACCAGACCAGCATCAGTCACTGATTACGTTGAACAGTAACCAGCACCAGTCACTGATTACGTTGAACAGTGACCAGCATCAGTCACTAATTACGCTGAACAGTAACCAGCACCAGTCACTGATTATGTCGACCAGCGACCAGCTTCAGCTATTCCTTAATTGCGTAATACATCCAGCAGACCTTTTCCACAGTGATGAAATAAAACAAGCAAAGAGCTGCAACAGTGTTCCCTTTGAAACGGAACGCTATATCATGCCAAAACCACCACATGCATCGTGATGTCCTTGGAAGTCCACGCCACGGAAGTCCCGAAGGAGGCGTACGTAAGTAGGTCTAATCGATGGTTCAAGCAAACCGCGCACTTTATAAATATTAAACAGAGAGACCCCCACAGCAGTCGGAGCTGGAGTTCTTCACTTAGCGTTATGTAAATCAGTTTGAAACAAGTGTCTGCAATGACTCTCTGCTGGCTGTTAGGTGGGTCTTCCCGGAGGGAGTCCTTCTCAAGCTGTAAGCACGTTCGCAGCCGCGTGATGGTCTTCACAGCTGAAGGATAGCTGCAGCAGGCTAGATCTCCCGAGACTTTGCTCGCAAACTGGCGCTCATTATTCAGGCTGTTGGTCGGGGATAGTGTGGTAACACTGGTAGACCTACATGCATCATGCAGGACGAGACACGGGCTATAGCTGCACAATGCTTTCATGAGGTCAGTATGAGTATGAGGCGCATAAACTATGAGTTTGAGGCGCATAAACTATGAGTTTGAGGTGCATAAACTATGAGGATGAGGTGCATAAACTATGAGTATGAGATGCATAAACTATGAGTATAAGGTGCATAAGCTATGAGTAAGAGGGGCATACTTAAACTATGAGCCGGCTAGGAGCACCTTGATCACTAAACTCTGACCCCTTCTCGTGTGAATCTGTGTCTTCTTTTTTTCATTTGGACTCTTAGTCCTTATTCTGAATTCTGCTTTCACTACTGACTGGACTAGCAGCAGTAACAATAATGAGGAAGAAAACAAGCACAGCAGCAATAGGGGGAAAAAAAGAAGTAGAAGAAGATGGTGGAAAATACGACGGAGGAAGAAGTTTCAGATGAGGAGGAGCAGGAGGAAAAATTGAAAAGACAAAAAAAAAAAAAAGAAGGAGGAAGATGGGGAGGAAGAGGAAGATGCATCCAGAAGACGTGGATGAGAAGGGAGGTCCAGAGGCCTCGGGTTTTCCCATGAGACAATGATAGCCGCATGGGCTGCTTTGAAAAGTCACCACTCGGATCATTAATGCAGGGCTAGACGCAGAAACGACCCTGCGGTGGGAACAAGAATGTTTGAATGCCTCTAACACGATTTGACTGGACCCCAAAATCTAAAATCGGTTTTCCTGTGTAACTGTTTTTCCACGATCCTTTCACATACATTTTTCGCTCTAAACTGAGGTGGTTGCTTTTCTTTGTTTTGTTGTTATTGTTGTTGCTGCTGCTGTTGTTGTTGTTGCTGCTGCTGCTGCTGCTGGTTTTTTGTTTGTTTGTTTGTTTGTTTTTTTAATTAATAAAAATCAGTTATATGTCTGAAAAAAATCAGAATATTCACTCGTCAAAAAAAAAAGATACTGTGAAAGCCAGATACTTCGTTTGAGTTATACAATACAACAGCCATCATTTCTTGCTGATAAACAGCGTATCAAAATGTCACAATTCATAGATAAAGCCCTCATCGAATAACAAAGAATCGACGGTCAATTTAAACGGCAATTCTGACGGTACATTCCAATTTAACGTTATGTTCACGGAACTCGTGTGCAATGTGCTGTGCAGACAAACAACCCCCCCAGTCCATATTGTCCGTTTTGACCGTACAGTACCGTTTAACCTTATAGTCATAGATCTTGTGTGCAATGTGCTGTACAAACAAACGGACCCTGGTACATACTGTCCGTTTTGACCGTACAACACAATTTAACGTTATGGTCACAAAACTCATGTGCAATGTACTATGCAAACAGACCCCCGGTATATATTGTCCGTTTTGACTGTACAATACAATTTAACATTATGTTCACAGAACTCGTGTTCAATGTCCTGTGCAAACAGACCCCAGTCCATATTGTCCGTTTTGACCGTACTTTACAATCAGAACTCGTGTGAAACGTTATGGTCAGAGAACTCGTGTGCAATGTGCTGTGCAGACAAACTGACCCCCAGTCCATATTGTCTGTTTTGACCGTACTTTACAATCAGAACTCGTGTGCAACGTTATGGTCATATAACTTGTGCGCAATGTGCTGTGCAGACAAACAGACCCCCGGCACATATTGTCCGTTTTGACCGTACATTACAATAAAACTCGTGTGAAACGTTATGGTCAGAGAACTCGTGTGCAATGCGCTGTGCAGACAAACTGACCCCCAGTCCATATTGTCTGTTTTGACCGTACTTTACAATCAGAACTCGTGTGCAACGTTATGGTCATATAACTTGTGCGCAGTGTGCTGTGCAGACAAACAGACCCCCGGTACATATTGTTCGTTTTGACCGTACATTACAATCAGAACTCGTGTGCAACGTTATGGTCATATAACCCGTGCGCAATGTGCTGTGCAGACAAACAGACCCCCGGTACATATTGTTCGTTTTGCCCTGACAGAGGAGAAAAGGTGGAGGGGGGCCAGGAGACGCCGCTGACGTCCGATCGATAAGCTGAAGAAGACACGGGGCCATCAGCCGGAGCAGTGAAGTGTCTCTCTCTTCTTTCCCACAGATACTGGTACAGGTCAGCGTTATCTCTGCGCACAACGTCTGGTCTGGCAGTCGGCCTTCCGGACGTGTCGCGACGAGATGAGACCAAGGACAGAAAATGAGACAGAGAGAAAGAGAGAGTGTGAGGCGGAAACTGAGAGAGAGAGAGAGAGAGAGAGAGAGAGAGAGAGAGAGAGAGAGAGAGAGAGAGAGAGAGAGAGAGGCTGAACCAGAGCTTGAGACAGAAAGAATGAGATTGAGACAGACAGAGAAACAGAGATAGATTGTCAGAGAGAGAGAGAGGGTGACAGAGAGGGAGAAAATACTGTGACAAATACAGAGAGTGTCAGACACAGCGAAAAGAGAGGGTGGCAGAGAGGGAGAAAATACTGTGACAGATACAGAGAGTGTCAGACACAGCGAAAAGAGAGGGTGAAAGAGAGGGAGAAAATACTGTGACAAATACAGAGAGTGTGAGACACAGCGAAAAGAGAGGGAGACAGAGGGTGACAGAGAGGGAGAAAATACTGTGACAGATACAGAGAGTGTCAGACACAGCGAAAAGAGAGGGAGACAAGAGGGTGACAGAGAGGGAGAGAATCCTAAGACACATACAGAGAGTGTCAGAGACACAGAGAGACAGAGGGTGACAGAGAGAGGGAGAGAAACATATTATAGATACAGCGAGTGTCAGTGACCAGAGGGTCACAGGGAGAGGGAGAGAAACGTATATGACAGATACAGAGAGTTTCAGAGATGCACAGAGAGACAGACAGACAGACAGAGACAGAGAGAGACAGAGACAGAGGGGCTGTTTCGTCAATTTAATTACAACGCCTGGCTAGACACTCCTTATGCGTCATTCTGACTTCGTACAGATGGTGAGCTGAAATTAGCGACCAGACTCTCTCTGCGTTCCTTGTTTTCCCCCCAGATAATTGTAAGCCGAATCTTATTTTCGGTCGGAGAAGAGGCTTGATCATAAGCTAGAGCTGCGGTAGGGCTGCCAGGGCTACAGTCTGTATTCGTGGTACACATACAGAGTTGTGCCGAGTCAGACAATGGTAGAGGATCATATGGAGATTGTCAGGGACACAGAGGGAAGGGGATGATTGAGAAAGTGATGAACGAACGAAACAAAACATAAAAGAAGAAAAAGCTCAGTCCCGCTTACAGCGATAACGTAAAGGCCCGGCACTCTTGGCTTTGTATCTTTTAAAATCAACACACAAGGGAGTTAACTAGCGCTCGAAAGACGTCATACAAACACAACAAAGACCTGAGTCGCCTACGGTAACTCTCACCTGGCATGCGTGTAAATACAAGGTACATAAACTCCACCAGGGTACATCCATAAATGTTTGTATTAAAAGATCAACAGCGCAAACGAAATTCTCAAGCAATATGATTTGACCACGTTCGTTATTTAACTCCCCCTTGCTGAGCCATGCAGTGGCCTTAGAGATCATCCACTAAAATGAGCAACAACAGAAAATCCTCTTTCAAAGCTCAGGAGCTGTGTGAAAGTCGAGGTGGACGTCCTGGGCTCCCGTCCCTAATAAACCTACGGTTTCTGTGGACGTAAAGCAACACTTCAACCTCAAAATCCTCTTCTACGTTGATTCAAAATTTGCCGGTTCTATTACTGTTCAAACTCGCCTTGATGAAAAAATAAATAAATCTGAAACAAGAATGGCTGCCAATGTTCAACATAGCTCAACCAAAAATAGGTAGGTGGCTTAGCTCGATCTCCATCTCATTTTTCATAATTTTTCACCGTTTAACTGTCGTTTAAGTGTCGCTTTGTAGCTTGATAAAGGGGATTACCCCGAAAATTCGCATGTCGTGTTTTTACCGAACAAATAGATGATGATGAGCTGATGCTTAATGTCCTCAGATGTCATTTGACATATTAGGGACAAGTTGTGACCAATGCCGAAGCACGGTTCAATAAAAGCCACATACGTAAGGTGTATGCGTGTTTAGCTGTAACCTGCCACCTGCACTTTTGGCAGAATGACCGGGATTTTTTACGTGCTACTGCGGTAACACGGGGGTGGAACGGATACCGAAATAAGAGTCAGCACAGAAAGTCGACCCTGGAGAAGAAAATTCTCCCGCCGTTCCAGCAGGGATTCGAACCCGCGACCTTTCAATCACGAGTCCGGCGCTCTAACCACTGAGCTATCCCCGCCCCCCTGTCGTTTAAGTGTCGCTTTGTAGCTTGATAAAGGGGATTACCCCGAAAATTCGCATGTCGTGTTTTTACCGAACAAATAGCGTTCTTTTGAACCTTTCATGTGTTGGGGTCTCACCTTGATGAATATCAAAAGCAGTTCCAGTTGTGTTTGATTTTTACAGTAGACATAGTATAGGCCTATGCAATTTATACTGTTTTAGCTTTACAATAGTCACGCCAAAAAATGGAAAAGAAACGCTCGATTTCCTGTCTCAACTCATGGCATGTGTCAACTCTGAGGAAAACTTGAATAATGAAGCATTATACTAGAATAATGAAGCATTTGTGCGGACTCATCCATCGAATGAGAAAAGGGGGGAAAAAAGCACACATACACACATAAACAACAACAACGATAAAACAGCGGCCCCATATAACCTACAAGCGTGGGCATGTTAAAGACCCCGCGGCAGCTACGCGGTCCTGGCAAAATTCTAAAGACATTCCATCAACGTTAAGTGACCAGTTACTCTGGGTAATGTCGACTGTTTTTTATGTAGCGCTGTTCTCTGCTCTCGAGCAGACACGCTGCGCTCATGTCGCATGTGATTCTGAATGAGTGACTTTCACTCGCCTTTTATAGCGCGCTTTGAATGTCCACCGAAGTGGTATTTCGTTGTTATATGGCTGGTGGCACGCGAAACTGCTGCCGTCTCGGTGCACGTTCTGTGTACGCCATACAATCATGCACAGTTTATAGTGTCACTTCATTCGAAGCCACATACACAGGGTGCATGCGTGTAACCTGCCATCTGCATTTTTGGCAGAATGACCGAGATCTGTTACATTCTGCTGGGGTAACACGGGGATAGAACGGTTACCGAATAAAAGAGTCAGCATAGAAAGCTGACCCTGGAGAAGAAAACCTCTTTTTTTTTCTCTCTAAATTCTCCCACCAGCTTCTTCTGGGACTCGAACCTGCGACCTTTCGATCATGAATCCGGTGCTGTATCACTGAGCTACTCCCCACCCCCGCGCCTGCCCACCACCCAGACCCACCCTGTAACACGACCCTGTTGCATTAGGCTTTTCCCCGGTGAAAGTGACTCAAATTTCCCATTGAAAAAAAATCCCTAATGGGGAAAATACAGTGGGCCTATACAAAGCAGTGTTAACCCGCCCGGCGTATCTGTTGTAGGAACAACGCTAAGTGGACGTTGTCGTCAACCGTCAACTGCCGCCATTTCACGCACGTAGAGACTTACCTTGTTCTCGTTCAGCGAAACTATCGGCTTGTGCTCACCAGTTCTACTGCCAGGATACTGAAACACAATGCATGTCGATCAGCTCAGCATTTCCGTTCCTAAAACAAAGCACGTTGTCGTAGAAGGCTGCTTTCTGTTAGTTAGACGTACGTTCTTTATTCTCACTTAGGGCCTAAGCAGGCCTGTCTGTAGTCACCCGTTTTACTACCAGTACCGGGTTTCTGTACCGTCCTAGCCCGATCGTGGTTCCGTCCTTGCTTTCCTCAGTGTAGCTAATAGAAAAGAGCGCCGCCGTGGAACGGGTATAGGGACATCACAACATATCCTATCAACAGATCCACGCTTTTTATCATGGTTTCGAGAAAGGAGCACATTATCTTTCCGTCGAATGCTTCGGTGAGAATTCAAGTTGAATAAAGCCATTTGGCCTCTATGAATTCCTTCGCCGTATCGATTTTTTTCCTCACTGGGTTTTGCTTCCCGCGAACTGGCGGGTTTAACAACGGTCTACTCGGAGAATGTTTCACCTTCCTCATCCTCCTTCATTTCAAAAATCTGTATCGCCAAAGAATTTATTCCGACAAACGCTTTTTCAGAGATCTAGTTTTGGGGAACTGTTTCTTACATTTGAAGCGTCCATTTGTGTGTGTGTGTGTGTGTGTGTGTGTGTGTGTGTGTGTGTGTGTGTGTGTGTGTGTGTGTGTGTGTGTGTGCGTGGTTTAGGAGACTTGCAAAGCAGCGCGAAATAAAAATGGGTTGGAAACTGAATAATATATGATCTTGTCAAGTGAATGCGTGCTGCAGTTAAAGTGTTTTCATTCACGCCCTATTAAGTGCGGTCAGTTTCAATCAGTGTCGTTGTGAGCCGCTTTGGCCCAGCGGTAAGGCGGCAGGCTCGATTTCGCTTCGATTCTCCTTTCTCTTCAAAAAGGTTGACGTTTGTGGACAATGTCTTGTGACTTTGTCCGTCACAATTCATGGAACATTAAAGTGGCTCTCATCGCTGCCCATCTTAATGCATGAGTCATTCTGGTGGTGACAGTGTAGCGATAGGTATAATCTCCCTCTTCCCCCACCTCCATACCCCCTCCTCCCCCAGCCCTTCTCCCCGTCCCTAATAAGCTTTATGGTTTCTGTCGACGTTAAGCACCATGTTTACTTATTTATCAGTGTCGATTCATCCTCCGTTCTACTCAAGCTCTCTCTTCATGCTTGTGGTACTGATGGGGGTATGATATATACTGCCGATAGAGAGCTATCCTACATTCCATGAATTGCTTGTTTTGTTGTTGTTGGCTGTTGTTTTGTTGTTGTTGTTGTTTTTGGTGTGTGTGTGTGTGTGTGTGTGTGTGTGTGTGTGTGTGTGTGTGTGTGTGTGTGTGTGTGTTTTAGAAATGCATTGTCCCTTGCGGGAAATTCGGGTCGCCGTACCCGGGTAAGGCACAACAACTCCAGGAGTAGCGGTACCCATTTCCGCCAATGTGTGTAGTATTTTCGTGTGTCCAAACAATGGTGTGACTGCCAGTGTTTGGTATTTTTAACGTGCGCACACATGTTGATGCATGCGATCGCACACTGGGGCTGTACGGACACCGTAAGAGAGTCTGCACAGGAAATTGAGTCTGGGATAAAAAATATATAAAAATCCCTTGCTTTCCAGAGGATGGTGGCTTAAAGCCGGCTGCCTATAAAACTGTACTGCGCACAGCGTGCACGCCGATTTCGCACGAGATGGTGACTGCCAAGTCTCCCGGTCCCGATGGTTGAGTGTTTGCAGTATTGCTCCCCAGAGATAGTGCAATCTATGGAGCTTGGCCCTGACCCCCGGGCCTTCCTCAGCCAGGGATTGTGACGTTGACTGACCACCTCTCGTCTGGCCGTTTCCCTTCCTCAGCGCACCGGGAACGACTTGATATCCGTGTGGTTAAAGATGCACAGCGGACACAAATGAACATGCTTCCGTGTGTTGTGATATAATGTGGGCGGCTTTTTTTTTTTCTTTCTTTTTTAAATCAGTGAAAGAAAGTAGTTTGTGGTAACGACTGCAGTATGCAACTGTATTACTATAAATGATCCGTGATGAATATTCCTTCGGGTCAATAGTTTTATTACCCCCCACCACCACCACCACCATAATTCAGCCCCCCCCCCCTTCCAGGCCCCCGCACCCCCCCCCCCCCCACCTCTCTCGTCTCGTTAATCGCGTCAAGGGATACATCTTTCTCTCTCTCTCTTCCCTGTCTCTTTTCTACCTACCTCTCTTTCACTCCCTTCTCCTCCCCGTCTATGTTTCTCCCTGTCTCCCTCCATCCCTTGTTCTCTCTTCTCCCTCTCGCGCTCTCTCTCGTCTCCCTTCGTCACTCGCTCTTTTCCCTCTCTTCTCCCTCCCCCGTTTTCTCTTCTTCCTCTCTCCCGCTCTCTTCTCCCTCTCGCACTCTCATCTCCCTCTCGTGCTCTCTTTTCTCCCTCTCCCGCTCTCTTCTTCCTCTCTCTTCTCCCATCCCCGCTCTCTCTTCTCCCTCTCTCTTTTTCCTTTCTCTTCTCCCATCCCCGCTCTCTTCTCCCTCTCTCGCGCTCTCTCTTCTCCCTCTCTCCCGCTCTCTGCATCCAGCTCCGCCCCTTCGTTTCAATTAAGGCTCGTAGCCGACACCAAGGATCTAGACAAGCCAGCTTAGGACGCCTCTATCGCCAGCGGTTCTAGCGGCATAAACCTTGTGACGTTCCATCACCATCACCATTACCATTAGTCACAGTATAAATCTTTGGACTCTCCCTTTTCCATTACCATCAGTTACTGGCTGTATCAAACTGTGCGGCCGTCCAGTCAGCAGCATCAGTTGTTGGAAAAGCTTCCAGCATCAATGCATACGACATATAAAAATAAAAAAATATATCTTGCACTTTTTGGTTTAAGCTCAGAATCAATATCATTTGCGAGCGCAGTGAGTCTGCTTCAAAAGCGGAGACTAGCGCTATATTATAGAAGCGCTTAACGCCAACCTGTCACGGAGCTCAAGGTATTTGGCCTGCGCTCACACTCAAATATTCCGTGCAACACAAAACTCTCGTGGGATGTCCAACTGGGTTTGCTAGACACTCGACACAGTTGTCCACTTTTGTTGTCGCCATGTCAAGGTGCAGCTGCCGCACTCAGTCTTTGCCAAGACAAACAGGTATAGTTTGCAAAGTGTATGTTCTTCAGTCTAGTGTCCGAAAGTATTGCCTCATGACTCGCCGCTGTCCCTAATAAGCCTTATGGTTTCTGTGGACGTTAAGCACCATGTTTATTTACTTTGACTCGCCTCAGCTTGGGTTCATTTTCGGGTCAAATTTGCTGTTTGGAAATGCCATTCAACTTCACGAAGCAATGATATCCAGTTTCAATGCCTTTCTGTGGCAAAAATCTGAAACAAGAATGGCTACTAGCGTTCTAAAACCAGATCCAAACACATAAACGGTACAGAAGAACTCTATTTATTAGGACAAGACAAAACTAGCAATTTTGGGGGTAATCTTTGTCAAACTACAAAACGACACTTAAACAACAGCTAAACGGTCAAAAACGATGAAAAAAAAATGGTTAAAAAAATCCAGCATTCTTCCAAGCACTGGACAGGAAAACAACAGCTCTACCAAAAACAGATAAGTGGTTTAGCTTTTCACTTAATTTTTCATTGTTTTTGACCGTTCAGCTATTGTTTAAGTGTCGTTCTGTAGGGATTACAAAGGGAATTACCCCGAAAATTTGCTAGTTTTGTCTTGTCCTAATAAATAGCGTTCTTTTGAACCGTTTATGTGTTTGGAGCCTTTCTGTGGCGTATATACGTCGTACACAATGCAAAAATGGCGGCTTCTGATTGACTGGGGTGATGGGGGGGGGGGGGGGGGGGGGGGTTACATTTGAAAATTCTGCAAAGTTGATCTGAAATGGAAAACTACGCTTCCTTGAGAATGAATGACAGTCGTTATGCCAGACAGAAAATGCGAACTGACAGTGAACAAAACGTGGAGACCTGTCAAAAAACCAAACAAACAAAAAACTCAATTTTGTCACTGTTTCAGGGAGATAAAATGATGACTATAACAACTATGTTTTTCTCCTTAGGCCGGCGTATTTTGCCATGTCTATATTACAGACAAAATGGGAACGTTAGGCATATACCGAAAGTCCCAGGTTCAAACAGGCATTACCGAAAGTGTCTAAAAAGGTTTAGTCATTCTCGGTAAATGACTGAATATGAGGGACAAGGTTACCCTGACTGCCTTAATGTTAATCAGACCGGAAAACACACTGACGTGTTTCTGGTCATCTGTGTCATTTCCTTCACGGCTAGGTTCTGGTTCAGTTGCTTGAGTAGAGCTTCGGCAGTTTTTCCAAAAGGTTGTAATGATGGAGTGCTAATTATATGCTAGGCTTTAATTTAAAACTTTCGGCTGTAACATATACACACACACACGCACACACACATGCACACCGCATACACGCCCGCGCGCGCGCGTGCATTCCCACACATCCTCACGCACGCACGCATACCCACACCCACCCGCTCACACACACACACACACACACACACACACACACACACACACACACACACGCGACACAGCCGTAGATGATTTTTTGGGTGGGTGGGTGGGTGGTGGTGGGGTCACTCTGTGATGCACACGCAAATAAATTGCAACTAAAGGGTTAAATAATCCCAGAACTACGCGTTTCGTTTCAAATTGTTTTGATTTGTTCTGTGATTGGAATCTACTGCACTGACTGGAAATGGAGTTTGACTGCCACACGGCTGTGTATCCCTAAAATGAATGAATGAGCGTGACCAACATGGTTTCAGATTCTCTGCCACTGCAAAGGGTTAAACAAGCACACGTCAATTTTTTGAAGCATTCTATATCTTTCTTGCCCTTATTTAAGGTTGCTTTCTTTTACCAACTCTGTATGGAAGTAGAACACCGCTTCGGTAGATATTCAAAACGCGCGCTGTGTAAAGCTACAGTCACTCATTTGGTTTAAACATTCATGAAAATATGGACAATCAAAATCATTGTATGAGCATTAAACAAGCTAGGCTTATAGTAAATGCTCACAAACATAATTTACTAAATTCATTTTGCAGCAACGGGTATGTATATTTATATTAAACAACATGAAAACAACAACAAAAATCTATCAAAAATCAAGAGAGAGAGTGCTTTCATGCCAGTAACTGTTGAGTTTGTCATTCCATGGCAAAACGACCGGACTGGGCAATGAAGTCTTGGACAGCTTTAGATATTGATGAGTTCATGTTGTTTGATATGTTTGGATCCCCATGCAGAAGGGTAGTAATGCTTAGAAAATTTTCAGGGAGTTTGAATATGGTGTTTTGACGTACGTGTGTAAAACATGGGCGGTGTAGGTGTTTCTTTTCTTTCTCCACAATCACAAGAGCTATTTGTTATTAAGCGTCTGTTTAATAGGTCGTAATTTAGGTCGCTTGTGCCAGTCACTCATTTAAAGAGGCACTGACCGCGCAGTCTGCTCGGAAGCAGAGAATAACGCTAGGTCACAGTAAAAACGATCAGTTTTAACCCCTTCGCTACCATGAAGTCACACATGACAGTTCAAAATCTGAAATCCTTATGTCTTTCTGTTTTCTTTTTCGCACTGGCATGTGAAAGGACTTTTATCAGAACGCATAGCATTGAAAGTAGATGTGTTGTAGGACCGGAAAATACGCAGTGTGCAGGCGCGTTCTCGCATCTTTCAGCCCGGAAACTTTACAGGCTGGGGCAATGAAGGGGTTAACAATCTAATGTAACATTTGCACGATGCTTTGTATTGTCCCACTGTGTAAAGCCTTCCCAGTGTGAACCCTTCGTATGGTTTGATCTTTTTTCAACAATGGCAATGTTTTAAATCGAACTTTAAGGGATTGTCTTGAGTCTTGCAGAAATTAACTTATTAAAAAAGATTTTTTTAAATTATTAAACACAGCTTTGTAACTACTTGTCTACCCATTAAATACTCGAATTTGTGTATGTGTTCACACACACACACACACACATACACAAATTCGAATACTTTATGAGTAGACAAGTAGTTACAAAGCTGTGTTTAATAATAAAAGAATCTTTTTTAATAAGTTAATGTGTGTGTGTGTGGGGGGGGGGGGAGGGAGTGACTGTGTGTGTGTGTGTGTGTGTGTGTGTGTGTGTGTGTGTGTGTGTGTGAGTGAGTGAGTGAGTGAGTGACTCTGTGTGTGTGTGTGTGTGTGTGTGTGTGAGAGAGAGAGAGAGAGAGAGAGAGGCCAAATAATGTAGGAAAACAAGTAAGTAATTTGATGTTTTACGCCAAGCAGCCATTACGGTTATATCTGGGCGATGTAGGAAAATAAAGCCAGTAACAGATACTTTGGCATTATATTGTGCTCTGGAGGGTCTTAAAACGGCAAGACATAAGACGCTAAAAGAGCAGGAATGCTAGGCCATTCATATAGAATATATGGGTTCATTAGCGTTACACCGGAACTGGAGCCAAGTCTAAATTTTGCCCCAGTGTCAATCAAAGTGAGTGATGTTTTAAGAACAATAGCCAGTCCCTCATAAGCCGTAAGAGGTTTCTTTTGACGTAAAGCCCCAGCAGTCAGTCAGAACAGTTTAGCACTCCCTTGGGCGGTGTTTATTGGTAACAGGTCCCTCTTGGACCTTCTGTGCTTTCGACTTTGGAAGGCTACAATTATTACTGAGCAGTCATCCTAGACGGTGTGTTGTGTTACGTCTCTTGGCGTGTTGTTTTAATGAACAGTTAGCCACGTGGTGTTTTCTTCCCTCTGGCGGGCCACGATTGCCAGGGCAAAAAAGCAGGGTGAATTCACTTGTAATCGTAAACAGGTGGTAAACAGGCTCAACATCCCCCAGGGTCTCTCCACACTATCGTTTCGTCGGTGGAGTGAAGTTCCCTCAAGGGGAGGGGTCCGCCGTGGTTCACCGTAAGAAAAACGACCTGCTTTACAAAGACGCCACTTGTCTGTGTCACAGACTAGCAGGGTGAATTCACTCGCAATCGTAAACAGGCTCAAGATCCCCCAGGGTCTCTCTCCACACTGTTGTTTCGTCGGTGAGTGAAATCCGCGGTGATTCACCGTAAGAAAAACGACCTGCACAATGAGACGCCACATGCATTTTTGTGTCACAGCCTCTGGCAGGGTGAATCAATCCATTCGTAATGGGAAACAGGTCGTAAACAGGCTCAAGATCCCCAGGGTCTCTCCACACTGTTTTTTCGTCGGAAAGCACCTGTTTCACAAAGATTCCACCTGCCTGTGCTGCTGGGCCTCTGGCCTTCATGTTGTAAAAAGACTCCACCACACAACGAAACAATATTGGCCAGTGGTAAAATACCCGCCAAAATTAGAAGCGGTCCAAAATAGGGGAATAGTTTAACTATATGTATAACATGAAACACTACATTGCCCACCGTCCATTCAAGTATGACTAATCCACATCTGGCACAAGTTCTAATCCACCCTCGTTTTCTTGTAAGAGGCTTCTGGGGCTAAACCTGAACTCGAGTGACTTGCAAGTGAAAAACGTACTGTGGGCTGGCAGTTTTAGCTTAAGATATGTTGTTTCAAGCTAATCCTTAGTTCTTTTCTTGTTCTTTTTTTCTTTTCGTCTTTTTTGGTTTGTTTTTCTTTATTCAATTTTTTAATGTGTTTGTGTTTGTTTGTTTCTGTGTTTTGTTTTTGTTTGTTTGTTTTTGTTATTTGGGGAAGTGTTATTAATCCTTAGTTCGTATTGGAAAGAAGTGTGAATATAGCCGCAACCAAAAGAAGATAAAAAATAAAATAAAAATTCCGATAGCACCGATTCACAATTATATTGTCTTTTAGTATAGTTAAGATAGCGTATTTTAAAACTTAAAGTATTTACGGAATCATCTTAGTCTATCTAGAAGATTGTCCAACTATGATTTGTCAGCCTGCAAACAAAATACCGTAAATATCAACGATAATATGGGGGTGCAGGGATGTTCGCGCATGTTAACTAATAACGTACTCAGTGAATCTATTCATTCGTAAGTAAATATCTGAGTTGTTTTTTGTTTTTGTTTTGCTGTTATTGTTTTTTAACAAAGGAGCCTGAAATACCCTCAAAGACTAAATACCATGCTAAGATCCCAAAATCAAAAACAATGTTACTGCAACCTACGTTTCTTTCCCATGTTCTACCTGTGACACACCCAGACGATCATTTAAAGGAACTGTTCAGATTGAAGTGCAGAAAAAAAGAAGCAAGTAGTTGATTGTTGAGGCGTTATATTGATATCCGGAAGACCTTGAACAAACTGAGTAAATCCGAAGAGAGAGAGTTCCACCCTCGTCATAAAGAGCCTATTTAGTGCATCAGTCCTCCACCTACCCACCACCGACTCTTCCCTCCCATCCCGGAGCCAAATCCGATTTCTGGCCCATAAAGCTAAGCAGGGAGCAGCGGAGTTACCAAAAATCTGATCGTGTTGGGGGCCATTATTATGTTTGGTCGCCTAGGTCAGACACGTGTTTCGCTATCTGAGTAGCTCATCATTTAAAAGAATTTTGTGATCGAAACACACAACAAGCTGAGCGAAACGCCTGAGCTGCTTCGTTGTAGTTTGGTGAAGAAACAACGTGGTGGAAGGTTACCTTCTTTGACAAAATAGAGGAAGGTTACCTTCTTTGCGTGCGATTTCACCTGGAAGTGTACAGAAGTAAGTAAGTAAGTTGGTGTTTTACGCCCAGTCAACCGGTGCGGTTATATCAGGGCGAGAGTGTACAGAAAATAATAACATAAACATATTTGGTGTGATCAATATTGGGTAGTCGTTCCATTTTGTAGCCGAAAGAAAGCAGTCTGTAATACAAAGAACATGGTAGACAAAGAATGCTCTCAGTCAGCTGGAGTCTGCTTGCTAAGCTCTTTCCAGGCGATGAAAATGCGGAGAGAATCTCGCACCAACTTGGTCACACACGTTCATTACATCTTTGTGGTATACACTCGCGTAGCAGGCAAACCCCATTTTCAGTCCGAATGCAAACATTCCAGCTACAGAGGAAATCGACGATCTGACGGTAAATGTGTATTCCCAGGGATGAAGAGGCGGGGTTATGTCCAGTGTATGTTTCAGATAATTCGCCTGTTGGGGACCTGTGTACTGACCGTCGCCTTGCTGTCTTTCCAATCTGCAATGATCATCTCACTTTAACGAAGTAAAACCTTCAACAGACTAATCAGACATAATCATAACAACGCTTGAACCAAGGTCCAAACTTTAA
>OY757541.1:38647133-38657133 GCA_963584105.1 Alviniconcha strummeri
TAACGAATAGAATTACAACAGCGGCGTCGGTGACAGGGATGTGATGCACTAAGTGCTGCATTGTAGCTACTAAAAACCATAGGTGCTGGTTCACATGTTCAGAGTTCAGAAGCTGTGTGAAAGTCGAGGTGGCCGTCCTGGCCTCCCCGCCCTAATGAGTCTTTCGGTTTCTGTGGACGTAAAGCAACACTGAACCATGCTTACGCACTGGTCAGTTTGTCCCTAATGTGTCAACCGACATCCGAGGACATGAAGCTCTATATCATCATTTTAATTTATCTGATGAGATAATAAAGTAATCTTGAATCATCATCACATGTTCATATGGTTTCCATGTTGACGCTCACTGTGTTCATATGTCTTCCATGTTGACGCTCACTGTGTAGTCAACACTTCCGGACGGTATGAAGAGCGTCAACGAGTAGTTTCGTGTAGGCTGTGAATAAAACTCGTGACAGTCCAGCCCGTTTCGGAGAGAGCCGGAAAAGGGTTGAGAATATTCTTGATTCGAGACTGAGACACGGTCTTCGACAAAGAAGTTGCGATTCTTTGAGCGGGGTGGCGGTCTTCATTGAAATGGTTCTCATCGCTGCCCATCTGAATGCAGGGGTCATTCTGGTGGGACAGTGTAGCGTTAGGTGTAGTCTCCCTCTTCCCCCACCTTCCGGGATCTCTGTGCGTGCGTGCGTGCGTGCGTGCGTGCGTGCGTGCGTGCGTGTGTGTGTGTATATGTTTCATTATGAACAGGTATATTTATTAATGTATTATAATAATTATAATAATAATACATTATAATGCGCCTGTCCCAGTTCTAAAAACGAGCTCCAAACACAGTACAGCTTCACATAATTATCAGACTCACGTACTTCAAAAGATTCTTCTTTGCATACTTCTGCTAGGATGACGAATGCTGTTTTTAGAACACAATGCCCAGAGGTACATGATGATGATAATATGGAATTTATAGAGCGCTTTCAAGGACCTGCAATGTTTATATAAAAAGTAAGTGCAGTATGCATAAACACTGAGTGCAATCGAATACCGGTGGCTCATCCTCGTAGTTCTGTAGATCCACTATAACTATAGCATCAACCTCATGATATGGCAGGGTAAATATACATACTCTGCACAGAGTAGGCCATCGGGGAAAGGTCTTCTAATATAGGAAATGGAAGATTGTGGCAGAGAGAAAAAATCTGATGTAGGAAATGGAAGATTGTAGCAGAAAAAGGTTTTCTGATGTAGGAAACGGAAAATTGTGAAAGAGATGTGAAAGAGAAAGATTTTCTGATGTAGGAAATGGAAGATTGTGGCAGAGAAAGGTCTTATAATGTAGGAAATAGAAGATTGTGGCAATCGATAGCGCAGATGCATGTAATATCTAAGCTATGTGCGTGCTCCTGAGGCTCTGTCATGCACCCGACTGAGATCCAACAAGCCCACAATACTGATGGGACAGTCCCGTCAACTTGCACAACGTGCCTTTGTGCGCACCCATCTGTTGGCATTGCGCCTAGTATGAATGATCCGTACTGTCCCCTAAGCTAATCGACTGCACAAAACAGCGGAGGAGAAATTGGGGGCAGCTCGGGGCTATTTGCTAAAAGAATAATGGGAATCGCTGCTGTCGTGCAGGTCGCTTTGGGTCTTTGCTCGGCCAGTGCAGCATGCACTCCCCCCCCCCCGTTGTTGTAGCGTTCCCACTCCGGGGGTCACCAGGTACAAGTTATATGAAATCGTATATTGACAAATGCATCCCTCAGGGCTTTTTCTCTCATTTTTCATCGTTTTGAACGGTTTATCTGTTGTTTAAATGTCGTTTTGTGGCTTGACAAAGGGGATTTTCCCGAAAATGTGCATACTGTGTGTCCGTGTTAAAATAAATAAGCGTTCGTTTGAACCTTTTTGTGTTTGCATCCCTCAGGGTTAGAGGATTGCGCTTGTGATCCTGGCTTTTTAAATTTATTTTAATTATATATATATTGGCGGTGGTGTTCTTTTGTGTGTGTGTGTGTGTGTGTGTGTGTGTGTGTGTGTGTGTGTGTGTGTGTGTGTGTGTGTGTGTGTGTTAATTTGTTTTTTGAGGGTTTGTTGTTCGGGGGGTTATTGTTATTTTTATTTTTTGTTTTTGTTTTTTTATTACCCCGCCGCTTGGGCAGCCACGCGCCGTCTTCGGAGGAGTTACCTCCAATTCTGGGGGGCGGATGCTGTTATGCAAGGAGGTTGTCGTAGCCGAAGATAGTCCCCGCATAACTGTGAAGCGCGTGACATTTTAATGTAGCCGTGGTGTTTTTGCTGGTGTCAGTGCGTTGTGATGTAGCCGCAGCCACGGCGGGTGAAGTTGCGTTGACCTGTTTTTGCTGTTCTTGGCTTGCTGGAGTGGAAAGCGACTGGTGGATCATACCGGACATCCCCCGAGGGACAATAATGTAATACCGAAGGGACAGTGACGGGATTCCTAAAGGACAGTAACGTAATTCCATCGGACAATGTAACTCCGAAGGGACAACGACATGATTCCTTAAGGACTGTAAAGTAATTCCAAGGTCCAAACACACAAAAGGCTAGTTCAGTACAGTTCAGCTCAAGATGGTATCTATGCGCTTGGAAAAGCCCATATGCGCTCCACCCCGTCTCTCAGAAGTTTCCCCAAACTGTTCCAGTGTTCATCTGATTGATGAGGGCCCTCTTTTGTCCTTTCAATGAAGATCGTCTAGCGCTTCTCCTTTCCACGCCTCTCTCCTCCAGGCGATCGATGGTGCGATGTCATTGCCCGCAGGTGGTGTCTCATCAAGCTCCTAATCACTTCAGATCTTCCGAGCCACTTGTGAGGGTTGCTTTGCCTGCCAATCTCTCTGCTCGGTCTTCACTCCGGCATGTCCAGGATGAGTGTCGACCATTGGCACATTCCAGTTTGGGCATCCCATACCACTTTTCACTTTTTGTAGCAAACTCACTGGTACTGAATCTGTGAGGAGGATGGCATGTGTGATCTGACTGTCACCTCTTGAGGCAATCCTGTGGAGGGTGGGGGTGGCTGCGTCCACCTCCATTGTCAAGCTGGAAGGTGAGACCCTATAGGCTGTACTGTCTTCGTGGATGGGAGTCGCACTTGGCTTGACAATAAATAATAATAATAATAGCGGTCATTTCTATAGCGCCGTATCTCACTAACAAGGATGAGGACACAGTGCTTTACAGATGAACAATAATGTCTACATCAACACCTCAAATCTTTTAAATTATACAGTCATAATATTGTATTCCTCGTGAAGCCCTCGTAACTGGTCTTCGGTGACTGAGCCATCAATGTACAGTATGAAAGTTTGCGGTTTGCTGTTGTTGTTTTTGGATGAGAAACTTGACTGCTGACTCCGTTTTGCCTGCTGGCCGTTCTCGACAGTGCTTTCACAGGTTTTCTGACAGGAGTGTCTCAAAAGGTTAAAAAGAACGACAATTGTAACAGGACAGAACAAACCTGCACAAATATTCAAGGTAAATCCATTTCGTCAAACAACAGATAAACGATAATAAATTAGTTATCTCCTTGTCCGGTATGAGTTACTGGTGCTGGCGTGTCCGGAGTGTGTTGAAGAAGGCTAACACGAGGCTCAGTTCCAAAGGACGATAATATAACTGCGAAGGGACAACGATATTATTCCTGAAGGACAATCACTCAATTCCTAAAGGACAATAACATAATTCCCAGGGACAATAACATGATTCTGAATAATATAGCAAAGAACCAATGATATAATTGTTAATGGACAAAAACGTAATTCCATGGGACAATAATACGACCTCAAAGGGCCAATAATATACGTTGAGAACTTTCGGCGCCTAATTCCAAGGGACAATAATATGATTCTGAAGGATGGTAATATAATTCCCAAGAGACGGTCACGTAGTTTTTAGAGGACGATAAAGTAATTTCATGGAACAATAGTATAGTCCCAAAGGACGGTAACACTAGCGGCAGTTCAGAAGTTCTGCAAGCGATGCTACAACTTCAAAGCAAAACGATTTATAGCAATGAATTTTTCAGGGATTGTCAGAGTACGCTCCGTTGCTGTCCACACAGAATTGCTGTTGCCCGAGCCATGTCTGGAATGTGTTGTGGTACTACAAAGAGGGTATGGCATGCAATTTGTGAAATCACCGGACTTGCAAGCTTTGAATTGACAAAAGCTTCGGTCCTACAAGGCTGGTTGTCAGAGTCAAAAACAACCAGTAGTCACCCTGGTGACTACGTCAGGCCTGCAGGGTGGGTGGGGCAGGACTTGGATCTTTCCTCCTTCAAGATACTGAACTGTCGCTCTCGATAATGTGAGGAGCAGCGTTGTTATGGAGTAACAATGTTTTCGTGGTTCCCACAGACGCAGCAGCTTTCGACAGCACTATTCCTGTGTAGTGGTGACTGGTCATTGTTGCCTTCTTGGGCAGAATGTCGATCACCAAGGTGCAGCAAGTTTGAAAAATATAGTGAAAACCGCTTCTTGCTCTGAAATGCAAGTTGGAGGACGGGCGGTCTAGCTGTTCCCGGCGTTATCGATCCGTACCATATTTGCTTGTTCTGAGGGCGTGCCGCAGAAGTTCATTAAAGTTTCATCTCCTGTGACAACATCAGTCAGTCGGTTTGGCGTTTGCGGTTCGAAAATGGCAAGCGTCTGTTTAGCACATCTATCTGTCTCCGTTTTTTATGCCCCTTTCAGCAAGTGCGGTGCCCACTTTGCGCACACTTCTTTCATAGCGAGTTTGTCATAAATAATTCGGTGAAATGCATTACGTGAATGGTGACAGATTACAGTTATTTCCTGATTTGATATATGGGGGTCACCTGTTGTTTCAGCATGCCTCACCATCTTGGTGCTATTCTCGTGTGTGGCAGTGTTCGGTCCTTCAGACTTTGGCTCATCTCTGATGTCTCTATTGCAGCTTTGAAAACGTCGACGCCACCCGCTAACAGTGTCATTTGAACAAGATGATGTTCTATACACCTATTCCAATTCTTGGTGGACTTTCATGGAACTGTCTCTGAGTGTCGTGCATTTAAAAATGTGGAACCGCAAACTTTCCTTCTCATGCTCCTTGATTTTTGTGGCACGCTTGTTTGTGCTATCTTTGTGACGTCATCATAACTAGATGATGTAAATTCGTTTGAAATAATTGAGGTAATTTTAAAGCAGAGAGTGTCGTCTTTGGCTTGATACATATTTTGTCTGTTAAATATGTATAGAAAATGATATATTTCTGAACTTGCAGACGAAGTAACTAGCTCGTATGTCACAGCGGAAACAAGTGTAGGGGAGTGGGGTTGGGGAATTGAGGGAAACAGGTTGGAAGCATGGATGAAGAGCTACAAGTCGGAGGTTGCTATAACATAACTTTTATTTGTACACCAACCAACCAGGAAACAGTGTCTGTATTGGAAAAGACACAAGCAAACAAAACATTTAGAACATGAAAGCAAATGTAAAGTATAAACAACAGCAATTACTAGTCTAATAAATACAGTAACCATGTAGTTTACCTGTGGGTTACTATAATACATGACAAAATGATTAATAATCAAGCACATAAATCGTGTGTTTGACTTACACCTAAAACCCGTATCTCACAGAGTCACGGTGAGTATACAAGAGACGGCCAGTCAATTAACTGATGAACTCCCAGTATAATGAAGTATACAATAAAGTAACAGTGAAGAATGCGAATTACCAAGCTCATTCTTAACTAAACAGGAAGAGTGAGATAATCGTTACAGCAGTTCCACTTAAGCACACAACGAGATGGATAGTGACACGGGTGGCTTTTGGGATCATGCCGTAAGCGGGAGGAAGTCAGTCATAAACTGACCGGCTCCAGCTTCGTTAATCAAAGCGTTACAGCATGTTACTGTTACTGACTAGCAGAGCATATCCGGCTGTGGACAACGTCAAGCGTCTTACTGACGAGGGTAGCGCATCAAGAATCTAAACTGCTGATCTGGCTGCGCCTGTCTGCTCGGTTAGTGAACAGAGACAAAGACCTAATTGCCACCACTGACGCGCATCACCGGCCAGTTCGGGTACACGCAAAAAGACCCGGAAAGGGTTTACAAGCTAAGTAGAGTGAAAGTCTGCGCGCCCAAGACTCGGCCATACAAAAGCCGGATCAAAACAGAAATAACATGTCTCACAGTTTATACAATCACCCCTATGTACTAAACCATATTCAACTAGTAAACGTAACATTCGACAACTATGAAGTCAACATCTTCAAAGTGTTAGCCATGATATACCACCGATTTCGTGTAGAAACATAGATCGGTAGGAAACTAAACATATAAGTTATGCAGCACAGAGATCTGCACGGCCACGCTGACAAAGTATCCATACTTTAGAGGGATAACTTTGCATCGGCAAAGCATCACTCAAACTGAACATCCAACCATGTCAGCATAACATACTAGCTACATACATTTTGGAAATACCGGTCATCCTGTGGCACAAAGGCTTAACATTCGAACGCACAACCAAGGTAGTCTGACGCCATAGCGGCTGCAACCAGGCGGCAATCTAACGCCGAAATTACCCACGTTCAAGAACCAAAATCAAGGCACGTTGTGAACATGGTAACATTATAAACATACATTATTTACATCAATAAGAAACAACAGAACAACAACCCATAGAAAAATAACTACTTACAGGCTCTCCCCTGAGATGAACACCGGCCGCAACAGTAAACAACCTGCTTCTGCAGGGACACTGGGGGAAAAGGGACGCTGCCGGCCCAGCACACAACTTTTAACACCTTAGATAATTGGGCCATAAAAACCCCACCCAATCAAAAAGGAAAAGGACTGGAAAGAAAAGGTTATATGGTCATGGCCCGGAACATGTATACAATACACTCGGTTACACAAGGAAAATGTACTCATCAGAATGAACACGGGACAGAGCATTTCATGTCATATCGGACTAAAACACGTAATATCGATATCAAACGTTACTTTATGATTTCGATTGAAAATAACTAAAATTCCAACAGTCCAACAGTGTCAGCTGCGGTAAACGTTATCAAAAATTTATCAAATACAATTTGTTAAAAATAATTTCATTAAGAAAATTGAAGACGAAGCCATTGGATTATCGTTAAACAATATCCTAAAAGAGTTCAGTTAAAAAAAAAAAATCTTCTTCTCCCTAGTCTATCTGTAAAGTGTAATCAAATGTGTTTTAATGGCTTGGCGGCTTGATTTTTGGTTGATTTAAAAGAATATTCCGTTGCATTTATTTATTTATTTATTTTTAATGCATTTTACCGTTGGATCCCTTATATTTATGTGTCTCAGACTCTTTTTTGATCGCCTGCTCAGACAATAAATCTGGGGCTGGGATGGTTACAAAAAAGAAACAACAAATCCGGATTTCCAGATCAATATAAACGTGATACGTATAGAGCATAGGCCATTAAAGCAGGCTTTCAGACGAAAGGAAATACTGAGCTTGTCTGTAAATGTGCGTAGTCATTGTTTTGTTGTTGTTCTGTCT
The DNA here is from genome assembly GCA_963584105.1 of Alviniconcha strummeri. Classification (NCBI taxonomy): domain Eukaryota; kingdom Metazoa; phylum Mollusca; class Gastropoda; family Provannidae; genus Alviniconcha; species Alviniconcha strummeri. The sequence goes on from OY757541.1 coordinate 38,654,669, forward strand.
TCCTTTCTTCGTAATGGCCTCCGTTCCAGAACATTTACTAGTAGACATTCATGTATATCCCGATTGTGACAATGAAGACAAAGTTTGTCTCTCCTGGGAGCAATAGGTATCATTTCAAGATATCGATATATACAATGTCACTGCGGCATGGAGGTGAGGTTCCACAAACGCAGAAATCGAAGATCCCCTCTGCTGAGAATCCGAAAGCTGTCAAAGCTTTTTTCTTCGTGCCTGGGCTGGGACAAAAAAGAAATATGTGGTTCTAATTTCTGCCTTCCTGGTCCATTGAGCTTCATATCTTCGTGGTTCCCCTGTCGTTTCCCATCATCAAGTGGAAGTGTGACATGAGAAAAAGACTTACACTTTCGCTTGTGATTTGGTGAGTTATATTTCGCCCTGACAGTTCTCTTTGTAGGTCGTAGCTGTCTCACTAACATCTTTTAGGTGTTCCTAGTTCCACGACCCCTCTGTTTGATTGTGTTGACAGCTGTTTATCTAGGCCGTCGCTATCTCACTAGCACATGTTAGCTGTTCCTAGTTCCACGACCCCTCTGTTTGACCGTGTTGACAGCTGTTTATCTTGGCCGTCGCTGTCTCACTAACACATGTAAGCTGTTCCTAGTTCCACGACCCCTCAATTTGATCGTGTTGACAGCTGTTTGTTTAGGCTGCCCCTATTTCAACAACTCTTGTAAGCTTCCCTAGTTCCACGATTCCTCAGTTTGACTGTGTTGTATAGGCTGCCCCTATTTCAGCAACACATGTAAGCTGTTCCTAAGTTCCACGACCCCTCAGTTTGTGTTGACAGCTGTTTATTATAGGCTGCCCCTGTTTCAGCAACACATGTAAGCTGTTCCTAAGTTCCACGACCCCTCAGTTTGTGTTGACAGCTGTTTATTATAGGCTGCCCCTAAAAATTAAAGATTAAACGCAGCGCAGAGAGAGAGAGAGGGAGAGAGAGAGAGAGAGATTGTGTGTGCGTGTGTGTGTGTGTGTGTGTGTGTGTGTGTGTGTGTGTGTGTGTGTGTGTGTGTGTGTGTGTTATAGACATGGAAGGAAACAGGGTTACAGCTCTCGTAGTAGTAGTATAAACGGCCGTGTATGAGACCTGTTACATGTATTTGGCTTCCCCATAGTCCACGACTCTGAGTATACCAACAGTTCTGTGGACTCCTTCTAGACTCTATGGTTATCTGGACAGTTCTTTAGACTTCATCTGTAGACCGACCATAGCTCCCCGACCCATGGATTTGATCAGTTTGACGAGTGGTCTACAAAAGATCCCAGGGGGACAAAAGCTAATCTCGAAGCGAAAGAAACGGACAAAAGCCGCTTTTCTGTCGACTGAAGCAGACCCCGTACGATAGGGTAGTGTGTTCACCAAAGATCCTCATTCCTTTCATGTTCAATATGACCTTAGCTGCTCTTGATTTCCTGTAAGCAGCATAAATATAATTCAGTACAATACTTCCATGGTTGTATGTTAAGTAAAGCTGGGTGGAAAATTGGGCGCGATCTCGTTTCAAGCGTGTAAACCTTTCTCGCCCTAACATCTGTGTTAAGCTTTCTCACCCTGACGTCTGTGTCTAAAGCTTTCTCGCCCTGGCATCTGTGTAAAGCTTTCTCGCCCCGACGTCTGTGTGTAAAGCTTTCTCGCCCTGGCCTCTGTGTAAAGCTTTCTCGCCCTGAAGTCTGCGTGTAAAGTTTTCTCGCCCTAACGTCTGCGCAAAGCTTTCTCGCCCTGACGTATGTGTAAAGTTTCTCGCCCTGACGTGTGTGTCAAGCTTTCTCGCCCTATCGTCTGCGGGAAACTTTCTCGCCCCAACGTGTGTGTAAATCTTTCTCGTCCTGACGTAGATGGCCCTACCATGCACTACCAAAGCAGCCTCCAGCGAAGCGTATCCAGCCTTTGGTCCGAACTAAGCTGCGCTCATCCTCCGATCGATAGCCACTGACTGGCGGGTCAAAAGTGAGAGTTCGGGCGTCCGGCGGCTTATTTGTAGCCATCGATTTAGTAAATCTGCCTGCACTTACCGTCTGAGCCCTCCTGGTAGGGTTTATGTACAGCTATGGTGCAGACCCAAGAGACAGCCGGAGAGAGGGGGGAGACCAGCTTTTAGCGATATAGCGTCGGCTCCGCAGGGTGACTGGGATGTGTCGATAAATGCAAGTTCATCTGCTAATGGATTTTTGGCGCTAGTGGATCAACTTGTAGCTGGCCACAAGTGTTCCTGTAGTGTGTCCCGGATTGCCGGCGACCCGTTCTGAACAGCCCTCAGAGATGGGAGCTGCATGGAAGTGACAACGCCAAGCTTCATCTCTGTCTCAGTAGAAATCGTGTTTTCTGTTGTTTTTCCGTTCACTACCTCCTGTTAATACAAAAAGCAAGAAGAAGGTTTCTCCAGAGACATAGATCTCCCCGCACCATTGACCCCTCCATTCCCTGTCCAAACCTCCCTCTTCTC
>OY757541.1:38662133-38664199 GCA_963584105.1 Alviniconcha strummeri
AGGGGGCAAATAAAAAAAGGGGAAGAACAAAAAGAGACCACAAACTCTCGGCCAATTTTGAGCCGCAAGATGGCCCGCGTTGGCACTAGCAGCACGGGATAACAGCTCCCTGGTTTGCACATTGCATTAACGGCATGCCGCTTGCCACATCTTCAAAACGAAAGGACCCGTCACGTGTCTCATACGTCATGTCTTATGACGCTGCAGAGAATTTTCTCACGAAGCGTTTTTGGTCTTTTTGTGAATTACGCTCTGTCCTCTTTTCTTTTTGTTCCTTTGTTTTCCTCTGTTTTACTGGGGCTTCGGTTTGGGATATTTTGGATTTTGATGTGTGACATGCTCTGCATATCAGTGCCCTCTTCCCTCTTCCCTTCACAGGCACGCGAGTCAGTAAATACATGGTGCAAAAAGCTCCACCCAAAAACAAGCTAGGTCCCCGTTCATTCACTCAGTGAGTAAAGAAGTAAAGGGAACAAGCTAGGTCCCTGTTCATTCACTCAGTGAGTAAAGAAGTAAAGGGAACAAGCTGCATCCCCATTCATTCACTCAGTGAGTAAAGAAGTAAAGGGAACAAGCTACGTCCCCGTTCATTCACTGAATGAGTAAAGAAGTAAAGGAAGCAATAAGAAAAGAAGAGACAACGAAAGAAATGCTAGATTCGGGATGTGGTGAAGAAATGGTTTTTTGAGCGGCTTGTATTGTGTAGAAAAAATCTCAGAGAAGAATGACTGCTGGTGTTCTAACTGGTTTTGTCCTGTCCTAATAAATACTGTTCTTTTGAACATTTTATATGTTGGGATCTTGTATTGTGTAGGCTACCTATTCACAAAAACCGGAACACACTCCACAGACCTACGTATTGGCTACGCTGTCTCCAAACACGAGTCTGACACAGGTTCGTTTGCATTGTGTGGTCAGGTTCGGTTTGCCATTTTGAGTCAGTGCTGATAACCTGACCAAACTTGTTTTCTTGGAGCAGCTGTGTCTGACACAGGTTCGTTTGCATTGTGTAGGTCAGGTTCGGTTTGCTAATTTGTGTCAGTGCTGATAACCTGACCAAACTTGTTTTCTTGGAGCAGCTGTGTCTGACACAGGTTCGTTTGCATTGTGTAGGTCAGGTTCAGTTTACCATTTTGAGTCAGTGCTGATAACCTGACCAAACTTGTTTTCTTGGAGCTGTGTCTGATACAGGTTCGTTTCCATGTGTAGGTCCGATTGCAGGTGACAGCCCTCGCATGCCATCATCCTCACAGATTCAATGGGCTTGCTATAAAAAGTGAAAAGTGGAATGGGAAGCCCAGACTGGAAAGTGTCAGTGGTCGACCTCTGCCTTCGAAAACACCTTTGGATGTATATACTGCCCTGGACATGCCGGAGTGAAGGGAAACGACAGAGCAGATAGACTGGCGGGCAAAGCAACCCTCACAAGTGGCTCGCTTCTCGGAAGATCTGAAGTGTTGAGAAGCTTGAGACACTACCTGCGGGCACAAAGCCAAGGACATCACACCGTTGATCGCCCGGAGGAGAGAAATGTTGAAAGAGGAAGCGCTAGACGATCTTCCTTAAAAGGACGAGAAAGGGCCATCGTCAATCAAACGAACATTGGAACTGTTTCAAAGGCAACGTTGGGGAAACTTCTGAGAGACGAGGTGGAGTGTATATGGGATTTTCCGAGCGCATAGATACCATCTTGAATTGATCTGAACTGAACAGGTCCGATTCGGTTTGCCGTTTTGAGTCAGTGTTGGTGACCTGACCAAACCTGTTTTCTTGGAGCAGCTGTGTCTGTCGTTCAGCGCTGAGTCGGGCCGTGGCAGAGTATCAGATAGTTGTTGATTACAGCTCTAGAGACAGCCTACCAGCCGCAGTGGCAAGCACTCTCCTGTTTCTCTGCATTTCGGCCAGGCCATTTCTGGTGACATACGAGGGCAGGAAGCGAGAAATGGCACACGCATTTGTGCCGTCAAACCTGATCCATTTCGATTTTTATCTGCCTGTGTGGCCTACAGATTGTAGGGCTTTTCTTCTCCCTTTTCCTCTTTTCTGAATTATAGCCGGCGCCAGCT
>OY757541.1:38664399-38770613 GCA_963584105.1 Alviniconcha strummeri
CTCCTCCTCCTTCACCTTCCCTCCTCCTTTCCTCCTCCTCCTCCTCCTTCACCTTCCCTCCTCCTCCTCCTTTCCTCCTCCTCCTCCTTCACCTTCCCTCCTCCTTTCCTCCTCCTCCTTCACCTTCCCTCCTCCTCCTCCTTTCCTCCTCCTCCTCCATCACCTTCCCTCCTCCTTTCCTCCTCCTCCTTCCCTCCTCCTCCTCCTCCTTCACCTTCCCTCCTCCTCCTTTCCTCCTCCTCCTCCTCCTTCACCTTCCCTCCTCCTCCTCCTTTCCTCCTCCTCCTCCTTCACCTTCCCTCCTCCTCCTCCTTTCCTCCTCCTCCTTCACCTTCCCTCCTCCTCCTCCTCCTCCTCCTTCACCTTCCCTCCTCCTCCTCCTTTCCTCCTCCTCCTCCTTCACCTTCCCTCCTCCTCCTCCTTTCCTCCTCCTCCTCCTTCCTTGGGATGAACCGTTTATTTGTACCTGCATCTGAACCGCTACAAAGAGCATAAAGTAGCCTACACACACGCACACACACGCACGCACGCACACACTGACACACACAAGCACGGTGCACACACACACGCACACACACACACACACGCACACACGCACACACACACAATGATATGAACACGCACGCAGAGAGAGAAAACGCAAGAGGCATGGATGGTATGAAAGTGGAGGAAACAAATCTGACTGAATGAGATCGAAAAGACTGGTTAAAGTGAAGTCAAGACGCAAATAAATTGTAGCTATTGCTTGAACGCCGTCTCGAGTCGCGTTCATCCGCTAAAATACCGCAGAACCCCTCGATGAGCTCTCTCTCTCTTTGTCTCTGTCTCTCTCTGCGACATAAGAGCTCGTGTGTCTGTCACTGTGTGGTGAAGCATGTGTGTGTAATGTGCAAGATGTGTGGTGGTTTCTGCGTCCGTGCGCGCGCGCGCGTGTGTGTGTGTGTGAAAACGGTTAGATCCTTGGTACAGTTTCGGTCACAAATGTGACGGTATGCAGGGGAGGGGGTTGGTGCTTAGCTGTAGTTTATTTATAGTGTCCAATTAGCCTTAGCTGTAGTTTAATATCCAGTTAACCTTAGCTGTAGTTTAATGTCCAGTTAACCTTAGCTTTAGCTTAATGTCCAGTTAACCTCAGCTTTAGCTTAATGTCCAGTTAATCGCAGCTGTAGTTTAATGTCCAGTTAACCTTAGTTGTAGTTTAGTTTCCAGTTAACCTTAGCTTCAGTTTAATGTCCAGTTACCCTTAGCTGTAGTTCAATGTCCAGTTAACCGTAGCTGTAGTGCAATGTCCAGTTAACCTTAGCTGTAGTGCAGTGTCCAGTTAACCTTAGCTGTAGTGTAATGTCCAGTTAACCGCAGAGGGCGACTCGAGGCGAAGCGGGAGAGATCTGGGCATGAGCTGAAGGGAAAGGGGGGGGGGGGTGGGGGGGGGCTGTTGGGGGGAGCTGTGAGTGGAGTACTGACCGACACGTAGTTTCTGTGGTGATAATTACGTACGACACAAGAGCTTAGGCTGGTGGATATGAGGTTTAAATCTCGTTCGGCTCCCCTGTGTTCGATGGGTTTGTCAACTTGAAGAGAAGAGATGAAGAGAAAATCAATAGTCCTTGTCAAGGCTTGGCCTTGTGCGCCAAAGATGAAGAAAGAAAAACAGAAAAGAAAAACGGAGGGGTGTGTGTGTTGGGGGGGGGGGGGGGGGATACGGGGAGAATAATGAAATGCAGGAAAAATGGCAGGGCGAGAGAAGAGGAGTGGGATAACCGGAAAAGGATTCACGTAATACCCTTCGACAAGGCTTGGCCTAGTCGGCTCAACTGGTCGCTAAGAAGTTCAGGAAAAGGGTCGAAACTCTTTCACACATAGCAGACACATAGAAATGTGTTTCAATCGCGGATTGAGCTGCTTCTTCTTGTAGTACTTCCCCAGCTGAACACTCCGGGGTCGCACGGTATATGCAATTACACACTGATGAATGCATTGCGTGGGGTGAGAGGATTGCGTATGTGACAGTTGTGGGGGGGGGGGGGGGGGGGGGGTTGTTGTTTGTTTGTTTTTCATGTTTGTTGTTGTTTTTATTACCCATCCATATGGGCAGCCACACCGTACCGTGCGCCGTCATCGGAAGATTTACCTTTATTCCTGGAAGGCAGGTGTTGTTACGCATGATGCTTAGCCTGGCCGGAGACAGCCTCCACGGTCATAAGCTGGCAGTGCACAGCAGCATTTTCAGGAGCGGTCTGAAGAGGGAGCTGGAGCTGGGCTGTCATAGCGAGTTGCACTTTGGCTTCAGGTTTCAACGGCTGGTCTTTCGGACCCTGTGACTGTTGCGCACAGCTGTTGAAAGAGCGGCAAGTTCCGGAGTAGCTACACAAGCCGCTTGGCACTGGCGGGGTCCCCGCCTCCTTAACGCTCCCCGTCCCCCATAGTCCGTACGGTCTCGCTGTGGACGTTAAGCGTCGTGAAACAATAATGATGGTAATTTAGCCGTGGTGTTCTTGCTGGTGTTAACATGTTCTAATGGAGCCCGTTTAGCTGACTGAGCGAAGGTAATAAATAACTTGGACATCCTGCAACACGACTGCCCACTGACAGCGAAAAATGCAGCAACAAATTTTAAGGATGTTTTTAAGAGCAAGTGTGACATTGTGCCTATTACATTTTAGATGGCTTGCATTTGTGGAAGACGCACGCACGCACGAACTCTGTCACACACACACACACACACACACACACACACACACACACACACACACACACACACACACACACACACACACACCATGGGCATGGCACCCCAAACATACACCAGAGACTGGCAAAACAAACAAAATCCCCACCCCCACCCCCCCCCACTGTTACAGAAGTATCCCCTCCCCCCATCTCTGTCTGTTTGCAAATGAAATAAGTTTTGGCGCAGACTTGAAATCCCCCATGACCTGTCCTCCAAAATGCCTCACGTTCCAGGCGGCAATGCCGTGTGTGTGTGTGTGTGTGTGTGTGTGTGTGTGTTTAAGCGTGTGTGTGTGTAAGCGTGTGTGTGCGTGAGTAATGTGGGTGTGTGCGTGTGTGTGCGTGAGTAATGTGTGTGTGTGTGTGTGTGTGCGTGTGTGTGTGTGTAGGGGAAACTAGGAATAGATCATCCATTTGCTATCGCCTGATATAAATGAGCTGAACGTAAACCCATTGGTATTGATCAGACAGCAATGACTGTGTTGTTCTTCCCCGTCCCCTGTGTGTTTCCCCTTGTAGACATCACAAAGAGTTCGTTGTGTGTACGATCAGATAGGTCTTTGGTACAATAGACCCCTTTCACTTTGGTTTTTGCGCATGCGCAATGGACTGGCGTACGAAATCTGCCGGAAGTAGGGGGGTACACGTCAGCTGGGTTGCTGGCCGAGCGCATAGTTGTATTTCCCTAAAATGATTCAATCTGGTCGAATCTCAGTACGCTCTAAGTCAGTGTCAGCACATTTCCCCCTGCATCCGTTTTGGAGGAGTTTTTGAACTTTGTAGTCGACTCTGATTGGTTGTTGCGGCTGTGCGACAGCGAGATAAATGAAAGGGGTCTATTTCGGTCACAAATGTGAGGGTATGCGGGGAAGGGGTTTAATACCTAGCTGTAGTTTTATCTCCAGTTAACCGCAGAGAGCTTACTCCACCCCACTGAGAATACCAGAATGCCCACCCCACTGACTCACTGAGAATGCCCACCCCGCCGAAAACACTGAGAATGCCCACCCCGCTGATTGGAACACTGAGCTCGGAATGCCCACCCCGCTGAGTGGAACACTGAGAATGCCCACCGCGCTGAGTGGAACACTGAGAATGCCCACCGCGCTGAGTGGAACACTGAGAATGCCCACCGCGCTGAGTGGAACACTGAGAATGCCCACCGCGCTGAGTGGAACACTGAGAATGCCCACCACGCTGAGTGGAACACTGAGAATGCCCACCACGCTGAGTACTTGCACAGTAAGTCGATGAAGGGACGGGCCAGAATCCCGTTCGGATTCGTAACGATACTCTCAGTGCCGCTTGCGTCGGGAGGCCACGCCAATAATTAAACACGGACGGACCGTATCCTTGGCGTCCTGCGGTGGTAAATTAAGCTACAGTACTTGGCCACTCACTGGCCGCTTCACCGTGCAGTGCGAGGAACTTGTTGGAGAGTTCCCCGAGTTTCTGAGTACACCACTGAAACTCGAGGAACTCTCCAACAAGTTCTTCGCACTGCGAGTTACGGCATAGTTGGGAGGAAGGGTGCCAGAAAGCGAGGCTTGGAGAGAGAGCGAGAGAGAGAGAGAGAGAGAGAAGTGTGTTTGTGTGCGTGCGTGTGCGCACCGACAGCTGGTAACGCAGGAAATCAATCAGTGGACACTGCACGCTTCTTCTTCAAACGTTGCACAATCCACAGAGACCATAAGGACTATTAGGGCGGGGAGCCCTAGACGGCCACCTCGGCTTTTACGCAGCTCCTGAACTCTGAGGCCCCGTGCTTTTTCTTCAGCTGTTGCATAACGTCCACAGAGATCATAGGACTATTGGGGACGGGGAGCCCAGGACGGCCACCTCGACTTTCACACAGCTCCTGAGTTTTGAAGGCCCCGTGCTTCTTTAAATGCTGCTTAACGTCCACAGAGACCATAAGGTCTATTGCTGACGGAGAGCCCAAGACGGCCATCTAGACTGTCACACAGCTCCTGAACTTGTGCTTCTTTAAATGCTGCTTAACGTCCAGAGACCATAAGGACTGTTAGGGACGGGGAGCCCATGGCGGCCATCTAGACTGTCACACAGCTCCTGAGCTCTGAACGGCCATGCTACTACTCAGTGCCCCGGGTTTTCTCTGTTGGTCTGCTGCTTTAGGCAGCAAGTCTGGCTTTGTCTGAAAGGAAAAATAACATCTTGAACTGAACTGAACAGATGCTCTCCGTGCTGACAGATTAGTCAGAACTAGATTTTAACGTCCTGTCAACCACACGTGGTCATCTCAGCACATGCCGAAAGGTGAAAAACTGGCTATAGTACATATGCTTATTTGAAATACACGTAAAACACTTGTTATTCTGCTCTCAGGATAAGCACAAAAAAAGCTGAATTTTATTCCAATTCCTGAGTACTTCCCGGAGAAACTACACAATGTTAATCAAAAGAAGCGGAGCAAGGCTATATATGATATATATTTAGCTTTCAGTGTTGGCAGAAACGATTCATTTCTCCAAGATATTCTGTTTGAAGATGTGGACATTGTTGGAAATAACAGCCACCTTTTTATTAGACCTGATAAACAAAAACAAAAACGGAACAAACGCAGGTTCCCTCAGTACCTTTATTTCCCTTAGCCATATACATCAGCATACAAGTAAAGGAGGAACCTTGCAAGGAATAAAGATATACTGATTGATATTGATTGACTGATTGGGAGTACCAATGGACTAGCTGATTCAAAATACTGCGGGTTTGATGACAAGAGCCCATAGTGATGCAGTTTCAAAGAACAGCCCACAAATAGAGATCACTGCTTTGTTCTTGTTTTTTGGGGGTTTTACTAATCATTGCAGCAGTGCTAATTACACATGCAGTGCTAATTACAAGGTCATTTCTGATACCGATTTTTTCATAATGGTAGGTATCTTCTTTCTTCTTTTTTTCTTCTTTTTTTAAGGCAATATATATGCTTTCAGCTGTGTCTGATGGGTAATGCACATTTTCAAGACAGTGACATGCTCTATGATGCACCCCTCTAAAGTGCAATACTCATTTTTGAGACACCTACATGTTCTACAATGCACCGCTCTAAAGTGTAATACTCATTTGTGAGGCACCGACATGCTCTACGATGCACCCCTCTGAAGTGTAATAGTCATTTTTGAGACACCGACATGCTCCACGATGCACCATTCTAAAGTGTAATACTCATTTTTGAAACACTGACATGCTTTAAGATCTGTTTCTCAGAGAAGTAACACTCATTTTAGACATGCTTTTAAGATGTGTCTCTGAGGTGTAACATTGTCTTGCTGAGCTTGAAAAGTAAATGCTGCAACACAGATACAGATTCAACTGTTTACACTAAATGTTACTCAACCACTTTAGTACTTTTTCACATTGAAATTGGTTGACGCCAAAACATGCTGCTTTTCAATGCTGGAACATCATCACACGGAATGAACGCATGTCCTACGACTAGTACTAGTAGCAAAAGGTAAAATTAAAATAAACAAATCTTTCAAAATGCTTGTTAGAGTAATACTTGCTTATTTGTCACATATAAAATGAGAAAAACTCACCAGTCCTAGATGATAATGCTGAGAATAATTCTGGGGACTGAGCCATTAGCAGAAAAGAGAGGGAGCAGCAGGAATAGACTGAAGAACAAGAGAGGAGATACAAGCATGGACTCAGACCACAGCCCCGAGACTCCAGACGGGGGAAACACATCAGTCAAACAAAACATCCCCAGCCTCCCTTCAGGGCTGGAGACAAAAGAAGTCCACAGAACTGTTCTAGTTTTAAATCGGTGTTGTGTACACGTACATACACAACACAAATTCCAAGTACCAAAGTGTGAACACTTAATAGACTTCCAGAATTGCAAATCAGAGGTCAAGTCAGCAGAACAAATTTTATGAACACTTACTAAAAAAATAATTTAAAAAATGGCAAGAAAACGGAAAACCAGAGAAAGGGAGCAGGTGGCAGAGATTCAGATGTGATGGAGCCTATAAAATTTATGACAAAATCTCTATTACCAATGGCAAAATGTATGCTAACTAAACATCACAATCCAAAACAAGGGGAGCATCAACATTGAAGGTTTTCTAACAATCGAACCCAGAGCAAATACCACATGACTTGCACTCAAAACATAATTTTGAGGCATCACATCAAAAATAAAGCAAGATTGTCAAAATCAACTCAACAGAAACTATTATCCTTAAAATTCAACACATCTCACCAGGACAGTCTCGGATAAGAAATAAAAACGATGTGTTTAAAGTATTCTAGTCGCTACAGTGAAAGTGCTATGTACATGTAGATCATGTCTGCATGTGCAAAAAAAACAAAAATGAAACCGGTGAACATAAACATATATCCCAGCGCCTAATGGGACGCATGACAGTACCTTGAAATATTGTGCTGATCAGCTCGGTTGTGTCTCCAATGGGTCTTCCACATCTCTATGGACACCTACTCCATCTTAGATATTTGGAAACCACCACACCCATCTAAACATGGTTCTCCCAAAATTGAATGCTTTTAACCATGTATTTACCATTCACATTACTCCTGTGTGATACACCTGTCAAAGCTATCTGAACATATACTTCTTGTTGGTCCAAAGAAATAAACTGAAAAAATTCATGACTACTTCCAGTACATAATATTCTCTACTACAACTAGGACTGGTTTCTTTCTTTTTCCTCTTAAATCCGATTTGATAAGAAGACTTGAGACTGATTTCTTGCTTCACCAAATTAATGAAATTCAGCTGTAACTGAAACTTTTTTCTCTCTCATTTCATTACAAAATGGAAGTCAGGCGGCAGGGAATGGTTTGGCAACAAAACAGAGGAAAATGAAGTCACCACTGGTAGACAGTTTACAACACATATAAAGGCAACTTAACCATCTGTGAAAAAGCGCTTTAGTTACAAAAAGGCTAAAAGATGGGATAAACCCATGGGACAATTAATTTTATTTTATTTTTTTAATTACTAAAGAATTCTCTTTGACCAGCAACAAAAGAATAAAAAGACTGGGTTTTGACCAAATTTCTTCCTGGTCCAATGTGAAATGCTATGTACCAGGTATATGTAATGCAAAGGCACATTCTGCTTGGTCACAAACCAGGATTACATGACACAAACATCTGCACATAACACTGTGCATCCATGAGATTTGAAAAACAAACTTCTGATATACAATTAGGTCTTGACCCACAACCCATACACACACATGCAAATTCTTCACTATACCACCAAAAATGGCAAGAAATAAGAGGCCTGCATACAATTTAATGCACAATTCCATGACACATACAATTTAATGCACAACATACTTTATTCATACAACTGGGAAACCTGCAATGCTGTGCGACACCTGACATTAAAATATTGACCAGATGTAAAACTGTGCAACAGATTCGTCAAATTTGGCTCTCGACTCAGAAGTAAATGTAAAAATAAATCTAGCAACATACATTAGGCTCACTCCACTCACAGTCGCAGTAACGTTAATGGGATGCATGTTTTGTGAATGCAGCAACTGAGGTTTACTTTATCCAAGGACTTGGATCAAATTGGTGGTCATTTGTTCATTTTATTCAAGAGTTTCTACATAATTATATATCTGTATGGTATTTTAATAGGCAAGATGTCTGGTATTTCAGATGCTGCAGTATTCAGCTTGCTACCATCAGCTCCTAAGTCATCTGTCCCTTTCCGTTTTGTTGTGATGTGACCCTCTGTTTTGTTGCGATGTGACCTTCTGTTTTGTTGCGATATGACCCTCTGCAGTCGAGAGGGTGTTAAATTCCAGCTACTACTACAACTAACTCTCTGTCACTGCGAGAGCTGTTGATATACCACTATCAACTCTCTTGTCGGTAGCCTGAGCAAAACGTTTTATGTTCAAGAACAGAGTAATTAAGTAACCTGGTGCTTTACATCCAGTCAACCATTGCAGTTATATCGGGGCAAATTAAGAACAGAGAGAATGGACACACAACATACATATGTCCAGGTGAATATTTGCCCCACCAACTAGCATTGCTCTGGTTATGTAAATGAAAACTGTGCATGTGTCCCTGTACAAAACAAAAGAAGCACACACAAACAATGCTTGTGGCTTTGTCTTTAATGCCATTCTGAATGCATATTATGATCAAGACAATGTTTTGCACATTTCAAAAATCAAGCACCTATTAATTTGGCAAGTTGCTGTCTGGAGTAGGCCCAACTTTGTCTGAGCAAGATCCAGTCAAAACATCCAATTATGCCCAGTGGCCTTTACTGCGAATAATAACCAAGGAAGAGCAAGCCATGAGAACAAAAATTGCTCATTTTAAGCTGGTAAATACGCCACAAAGAGAGGTTTCCGTAACATTCCTAAGCCAGACAGTCCCACGAAAGACCAGAAGACCCATTCAGAAGTGGCTGGATAACCTAAGAATGGATCACTTCCAAGAAAAATCAACAAATGTTTGTGAAAGCAGGTTAGCTTGGTATGTGAAGTTCATTTCATGCCCAACAGTTCTGATCAGAGCAATCGGTGCCCTCCAAATTGAAATGGTCAAGTTATTGTGTTGGCAGCAGGTCTTGTCTGGTGCAATGATGTCAAACAAAATCAATCGTGTATAAAACTGAACACTGTCAGACTCGGTCACCACTTCAAAAACTCTTTTTCCGCATTCATTAGTAGGACTTTTACATCCTGTCAACCACACGGGGTCACCTCAGGACAATAAAACTTAGTCATAAGCAAACCGCACACTTCAAAACCTCTTAGTCATATAATATATATAAATATATAAACCCTTTCTCAAGTCAGTCCACAAATCCAATCTCTACATAAACATAAAACTTTAAGTCAGTCCCTTCAATATTACCCCTGTTAAAATGGCACATAAGGCATATGCTGGTCTCGTAAACCATTCCATCATTTATCAATACCTGATTAAAGAAAAATATTTTTTAAATGGACAGAAGAAAAAAACTGAAAACATTATAGAAATGCACAATGGCAAATACCAGTGCTATATGCAGCAAGCTGCACATACTACCTACCATCAGCTCCTCGCTGCTCAATGAGCCATGCAAAAAAGCTCAACTTTTAACAAAAAATGTTTGAGAATTTTCTGGAGAGAAAACAACTCGGGAGAATGGAGGATTAGCAGAAACATGGCAAGACAGAAGAGTAAGAGGACTAGGCAAAAAAACAAGAGAGGAGATTCCAGACAGGTAACCTGTCATCAGACATTCAGGGACTTCTTCCACATAGTTGGGCTCAAAGTTGAAGGGAATTAAATAAATTATCATTGTGTTGAAGCTAGTTAGTGATATGTAAACACTGGAAGTCTGCTGAGTTTGCAGACAGTCCATATCAATGACACAACAGTCAAAATGGCAACACTTGTGTCTATGTTCAGCCCAACTTGCAGACACTGGTTGTGAATAAACTAGACCATATGGGTAGGACCCCTGATATGTCCTCAGTTAGGTTCCCCTTTAAATACAAATTATCTTTTAATACATGATCACTCCTAGCTCCATTACTGAACCAACCAAAGGCCTCTTGAAGTATAAATTATCTTTTTTAATACATGATCACTCCTAGCTCTGTTACTGAACCAACCAAAGAAGGCTTCTTTAAGTATACATTATCTTTTTAGTATATGACCACTCCAAGCTCTGTTATTAACTAATGTAGGAAGACCAGAACTCCGCTGTGTGCCTTATGCTTGGAGCACCACACCATCAAAGCTGTACACCTCTCCTACAGCAACATCACTGGCTCCCTGTTTCTGAATGAATCAAACACAAAACTGCTTGCATGTGAACAGCTCGACTTATCTTTCTGAATGGTCACAGCTTCACAGCCCTCCCTGCTCTCTCCACTCTTCAGCAGACACATGAGGGATCAAACTTGATTCAACCACACAACTCATAGCTTTTGTTGATCTTTCTCACACGCCTGTCCTCAACCTCAAGCACCTCCCTAAACTCCTCTGGCTTCCTGTGACTGCATTCCTTCAGAAACAAGCTCAAGGCATTTACTACTTCAACAAACACTGTTCTTCAGCCCTGTTACTCTGTACCAAATGTGTGTGTGTTAATGTTACATATAGTTGTTCATGTTTCAGCAATGTTGTCATCATCTGAATAAAAACAATTCTCTCAATGCATATGTGTATTCTCTTATGGTTGTACTACTGAGTGGTTTGAGCTGCAGCATAGACACTTTACAAACTTATTATTATGAGGCAACATTTTAAAGTCTGTGTTGTTGTTTTTCTGGTCTCAAAAATTCATGAAGCAAATGCCTATTGTGCTGTTGCTTTTTGTTGTTGTTGTTCTGGTCTCAAAAACTTGTAAAGCAATGCCTAATGAAAAAACATAAAAACATGGATCTAAACTCTGGAGTAAGAAAATCATCAAAGATGAAAAAATAAATCAATTTTTCACAATAAAAATCAATTCTTCACAATAAAAATCCAATATTCATTTACAGCATACATGAGTACAACAATAAAACAAAAAGCACTCATTTGTGTCATATAACAAGAGCAAAACTGCTCATTCAAAACTGGAAAATGTCATGGTCATGTCATCAAAATCAATATCTAACTGCCAACTAAAGCATATCACCAAATAAAATTTTAAAGCTCTCATTCAGATAAAATCATACATGATTACTAAGTCAATATGGCAAATTATCCCCTTAAATGTCGGGAGTCCTTCCATTGAGACCTGTCTGTGTAAATATCACTAATGTTGGAGCAGTGTAAAGCAGTGGAAGACTTAAAAACATCTTCCATGTAAAGTCCCATCCCTACCCCTCAGCCAGTGTTGGTTCTCCATCACTGACAGCTGTATGCAAACAAATGCATCCTTTTTATGTGGGTGGGGGGGGGGGGGGGGAGGTAATTCATCAGCCGTTTTCTTTTAATACAATAATAGTGTATGGGGATAGCTCATCGGTTACAGCACCAAACTCATGATTGAAAGGTTGCACGTTCAAATCCCTGTAGGAGCATTTTCTTCTCCATGGTCGACTTTCTGTGCTCTTATTTCGGTATCCATTCCACCCATGTTACCGCAGTAGCACATAAAAGATCCCAGTCATTCTGCCTAACATATGTGGCTTTGCATGACCTGACATGGTGCATGGTTGTATGGTGTACACAGAACACGCTGAGGCGACAGCAGTTTCCTGTAGCACAAGCCATGCCAGCACTTAAGTACACCACTTCGGTAGATATTTTTAAAAATGCACTATCACTCGTAGAATCACATGCGAGCACAGCGAGTCTGCTCAAGAGCAGAGAATAGCAATCAACAACATGTTACACCTAAGATCCCCATCCGAGCTGAATGGGACCAAAATTTGCCAAGAAAATTGAGTTTTCAGTTTTTTTCTGTCGACCTAACTGTGACCTTGAACTATGGTTGTCACTGAACCTGTCGCCAGCAGGCAGTGCTAGATGGTGGGTGGTAAGGTAAAGTCTCAAAGACATTGCTTTCACAAGAGCTGGAAAAAAAAAAAACTCACTGTGACTTTGAACTATGGTTGTCACTGAACCTGTCACCAACAGGTGGTAAACCGTAAGGTAAAGTCTCAAAGACACTGCTTTCACAAGAGCTGGAAAACAAACTCCTGATGTTAAAAATAACTGTAATGGCTAGCCAGCAGGACTAACACTGATTACTATTATTATTATATTATTTGCAAAAACTCTCATTTTCATGGGAGTAAAAGAAAAACCTAAAATCCTGCCAGTCAAAATTTAAAAAACAATTCACATAAATACAACACTATAGACATCATGTCTTTGCTCTAGACACTAACACTCTATGCATAACAAAATAAAAGAAGACACATCTAGCCTATATAAAATATTCCACACTGATAAAAACTATACAATTTGTTTAGTAACACTGTGTATAACAAAATAAAAGAAGACACATCTAGCCTATATAAAATATTCCACACTGATAAAAACTATACAATTTGTTTAGTAACACTATGCATAACAAAATAAAAGAAGACACATCTAGCCTATGAAAAATATTCCACACTGATAAAAACTATACAATTTGTTTAGTAACACTATGCATAACAAAATAAAAGAAGGCACATCTAGCCTATATAAAATATTCCACACTGATAAAAACTATACAATTTGTTTAGTAACACTATGCATAACAAAATAAAAGAAGACACATCTAGCCTATATAAAATATTCCACACTGATAAAAACTATACAATTTGTTTAGTAACATTCTATGCATAACAAAATAAAAGAAAACACATCTAGCCTATGAAAAATGTTCCACACAATGTTAAAAACTGTATACAATTTGTTTCATAACATTAGGTATCAGATGCTTATGTTCAAACTTGACTGAAACGACACTGCAATTTGTACATAGCCGGGTCTCTGTGCACCTTTTATGTGGTGCTAACATACCATGCACATTCAAAATGTCAAACACAATATCTAATGTCAAAATACAGTTGGATAGAAGATCTGTTTGTCTTTCTTTTTTCTTCTTCTTTTTTTAGGTTCATGACTTTAATATATATTCCATGTTTAAAAAAAAAAAAGTAACTTCAGAAAATTACAATTTAAAAATAAATAAATCAGGAAGCAGTGTGTCATGAAAAAGCTCAGGCCTTAAACATATAATACTGCCAAAATTCTGAAGTCAGTCTAAATTATCAAATATATTTATCCACATCGAAACATCAACCAACAGTTTTAGCTGCCTGTGCTAGAGCACCAAGACCAAGCATAGTACAGCCCCCCACCCCTCCAATCACCCAGTTCTGGCACAACCTTACTGTAATCCTGAAGATGCTTTTTTTTTTTTATCCCTTTACTAATATCATGGCTGTGGTTTACAAATACTCGGCATTCTGCAGTCCCCCAGCAGCAATGAAGTAGGTTTGATATTCATATTCCCCTCTACATCCATAAGTACCCCCCAAAAGTTCCAAAGATCAAAACATAACACTCACATCATAACAACAAAGAAAAGACTGGGGTGGGTGGGGGCTATAACTCTCTGGACTGGGTAAGCAGGATTATCTGTAACCCGGAAGTCGATCAAACAAAACAAATAGAAACCAAATGAGATCAAAACCTCAAAAACACAGCGCAAGCAGCTGGCAACTGGCAGAGGGCATGCATGTTCATCAATCCTCCAAGTTGACTTGACGCTCTGCACGGTGACAGGTGAACCACTGGTACAGAGGGTGCAGCAAGGACGTGGCCATGAACACGATCAGAAAGCTGTTCACCTGCCAAGCAAACCGACCATGAAAATGAACAAGTTGGTGTGTTGCATATTGTACTTTCCACTGGAGCATAACCAAACACAAAGTAAGGTCAAAATACATAAAAGGTTCAAAAGAACACTATTTAATAACCAGCAAATTTCCAGGTAATCCCCTTTGTCAAGCTACAAAACACTTAAACAACAGCCAAACGGTCAAAAACAATGAAAAATGAGATGAAAAGTTAAACCACTTATTTGTTTTTGCTATGTTGTTTTCCTGTCCAGTGCCTGGAACAGAAGAACAAAATAAGGAACTTGGTCTATTTATTATTGCACTTTTTTTGGGCCCCACCTTTGCACTCACCCAATGTAAACCCCCATTTAAGCAAGTCTGTGTGCGGCACAATGTAGCTGGGCAAGTGATAGCTCTTTTAATGCCCAGCAAACCATGACAGTTGTAACTTGTATGAGGGCAAAATGGAGCAATGTGCTTTCTTTCTATTCATGCAATATCAAAGTGACCACAAAATAATCAAGTTTACAATAATTGTCTGTTTGAGTTCACTGCTTTGAGAAGGAAACTTTTCCTGACAATGTACACGACCTTGGTGTGTGTCCTGTTAACAGACATGCAGTACTGTTATACTGGGGTGAAATGGCCCAATGTGCTTTCTTTCTACTCATGCAATTTCAAAGCAACCACAAATAAGTTTACAATAACTGTCTGTTTGAATTCGCTGCTTTGAAAGGGACACTTTTTCTGGAAATGTACACATGACCTTGGTGTGTCCTGTTAACAGACATTCAGTTAATGGATGTTCAGTCAAAAAAAGAAAGAAAACCCCCAGAAAAGCTGGTCTGTTGAACATTGTACTCTGTCAACTATCACCATTCACAACACTTGCACAGTAAGAAAGAAAAAAGAAAAGAAAAAAGAAAAGAAAAGCTGGTCTGTTGAACACTGTACTCTGTCAGCTATCACCATTCACAACACTTGCACACAAAGAAAGAAAAGAAAAGCTGGTCTGTTGAACACTGTACTCTGTCATCTATCACCATTCACAACACTTGCACACTAAGAAAGAAAAGAAGAAAAGCTGGTCTGTTGAACACTGTACTCTGTCAGCTATCAACATTCACAACACTTGCACAGTAAGAAAGAAAAAAGGGGAAAAATGCTGGTCTGTTGAACACTGTACTCGGTCAACTATCACCATTCACAACACTTGCACAGTGCTTCCATCAGTCAATGCAAACACACACAAAAGAACAGCATGTTGTTTGGTATTTTAAACATGTTTGCAGGGCCTTACACTCACAAGACTGCCAGTGGCTACAAAGTGTCCCATTTTACTGGAACAAAAAGCTTCTTTTTCAATGGATAACAACAACAGAAGTTTTTACCCTAAACACAAGAACATTTTTGGGCAAGGCAGTCTGTACTCGAAGAACCTAACACTCTGTTGGCAAGGCAGTCTGTACTCAAAGAACCTATCACTCTCTGTTGGCAAAGCAGTCTGTACTCAAAGAACCTAACACTCTATATTGGCAAAGCAGTCTATACTCAAACTCAAAGAACCTAACACTCTCTGTTGGCAAGGCAGTCTGTACTCAAAGAACCTAACACTCTATATTGGCAAAGCAGTCTGTACTCAAAGAACCTAACACTCTCTATTGGCAAAGCAGTCTGTACTCAAAGAACCTAACACTCTGTTGGCAAGGCAGTCTGTACTCAAAGAACCTAACACTCTCTGTTGGCAAGGCAGTCCGTACTCAAAGAACCTAACACTCTCTTTTGGCAAGGCAGTCGGTACTCAAAGAACCTAACACTCTCTATTGTCAAAGCAGTCTGTACTCAAAGAACCTAACACTCTCTGTTGGCAAGGCAGTCTGTACTCAAAGAACCTAACACTCTTTGCTGGCAAGGCAGTCTGCACTCAAGAATGTAACACTCTCTGATGGCACCAATAACAGTACTAGCACATGGAAAAACCAAACATAACAGCTGAAAAACTATTAAACCCACATCATTTCATCAGATTCAAGGTTGTTTGGTTTTCCCTTCTTTACATCTCTCATCACTCATCTCTCCAAAAATTCCCACATTTATACTCAAAAAAGAAAGAACACAGAAATCGAAAAGAAGAGGCATCCAACTTACCGAAGTGAATCCCGATGCCTCTGCCCATGAGAAGAAACCGTACTGGAACAAACTGATGAAGCCACTCAGGATGATCATCAATCCGTACAGAATTCCAAAATACTCACTTGGGAACCTAGAAAATAAACATAACACGTGCTATACTTTGAGAACCTGCAGAAGTGAGCATGGACACAAACATCTAGCTGCCCTATGACTCTGGACCAGTTCTGCTGTTTGTGGACCAGTTTTGCTTTCTCTACAATCACTTACACACACACACACAAAAAAAAAAATACAAAAAAAAGAGAAAAAAAAGAGAGAGATAGAGACTTTGGGGGGGTGGGGGGGGGGGGGGGGGAATCACAGGAACTATCCTTCTCAGACAAGACTCCACAACAGTGATGACTGCATGCATTACTATTGTAGGGTCTTTTTGTGCACTAAAAACAAATGTGTATATTAACCAAAACAATCAACAAAAGACAGCTGAAAACTAAATAATTATATATTTTATGTACAACTCTTTAATTATACATACATACAAAGATACAAGGATATATTTATTCACCAATGACATTTAAATGCACACAGGAATTTGTCTTGCTGACACTCAATTTATACAGTGCATTAACAAATAGACAAAACATTACCATTAGCCATGTACAAAAAGTTAATAAATAAAGTTAAATTCAACAAAGCAACAATCTCATTCATGCAATGTAAGCTACCACACACACGTATGCACACACACATGTACTCATATATATATATATATATTTACTTTGTTCTCTTCTACTTGTTGAACGAAACATTGATTATCTGGAAAGACAAAATGAATCAGAAAAAGGCTAGCTGTAAAAATAAAGTAAAAATTTATAATTAGTGCCTTACGTGGATGCTGTATATGCAAATTCCACCACACTTGAATTCACTCTCTCATCACCGATCTCCCCAAAAACCTCACTGTTCACTTTTTCAATTGTCAGAATTTCTACACAGACTTTTAAGCATCTGAATGCACTATTAACAATGTTATTTGCACCATAAATGGTGTGTCTACCTCAGTTAATAATACTGTGCAAATTCTGATCACCTTTATGGGCTTAAGTAGGCTTTACTCTTGACATCACCAATGCCTGAAGGGCCTGTGTGAAAAGTCACCCATAGCAAATATCAAATAGCCACAGTCTCATATACTAAATGTATGGGTAGCTCAGGTGCTCATAATGCACGAGTAGAAATTAACTGCAAGTGTCTCCGACACCATGTGTACAGACAGGTCAGGAGCCCACAACGTATAAATAAAAATAAACTGCAAGCGTCTCCAATGGCCAATATGTGCCCACAACATACATACAACTAAAAATAAACCTTGTCTCACAATATACGGGTAGCAATCAAGAGCAACGGTCTCTTATACTAAATAAATAGGTAGCTCAGGTACCCACAATGTGCGAGTACAAATGGACAATGACTGTTGTTCTTTTTGTTTAATGTCCTCAGATGCTAAAGAGCATATTAGGGACAAATGACTGTCACTGTGCGAGAACATAAATGATGACCGTCTCCTGTACAAGATGCACAGGTAATTCAGATATCCCCAAGTGCACAAACTGCAGCGAAAAGCGAAGGGCGTAAGTATTGCACTGTGGAGGTTACTGCTCCTACACGTTCCAACACAACCCACAGACAGGACAAGGTACTGACATGACACCAATGTAGGAGGCTCCCATGCTGTAGATGAAGGATCTGAAGATGGTGTTGACGATGAATGCTGGATACAGAATGGACGAGCTGTGAAACAGGACCAGCACAGACAAAGTGATGCCCAAAAGTGATGTCAAGGCCAGTGGGATCACAGATGGCATCAGGTCACGACGCAACTGGGAACGGCTGGCTGTGGCACATTAGAAAGGCCAAGATCCCATATCGCCTTCTTATCTCATCCAAAAAACTAAATATAGTGGCTTTGTGCATATGTACCACACTTACAAGCCAGAATATAGGGAGTATATCGCAAACTGCATTTCAAAAATCAGACAAACAGTTGTTGTAAACATAATAACAGCAAAAATCAGAAATGGGGACATAACCTGCATGCCTACACTGCAATACATTTGCATCTTTTTTAAAAACATGCATTAAACCACAAACATTCTGACACCAGTAACCTTGATAACAAGTCATGATCACCAAAACTGGCAAGAACAGGCCAAAAGCTCAATGGAGCATTCATATAAGATCTGAAAGACCTCGCTCCAACAGCAAAGAACATTCTAAGTCCAATGATAATGTTATTACCATCCAACCCACTGGCTGAGCCAAGACAAATTAAAAAAATGATGTATGCTAAATCTACATGATTATTCCACATCTTCGTAAATGATGCCCGCCGGGGTGGGGGAGGGGAGACCCTGGTTGGGGTTAAGGGAAGGGGGTAGGGGAGCAAGTAGCAAAAGTAAAAAAAAAATTATGTATGATAAATCTACATGATTCTTCCACAACAAAGGTTACTCACGAGCAAAGATCCGTTTATGTATGTCGTAAATGATGCCTGCCACAGGCGAGGTGATCAACCCACACATCATAGCGTACTGGCACACATTGGTGAAGTAGCTGACTGCAACAAAACAAATCAGCATCTGTCAATGACAAGCAAAACATATTCTCCGCAACAAAACTTGAAAAAAATTCCTGCATGGTTGAATAATCGGTGTTCCACATGTACTGATCTGTCATAGGTGATCACTATGGAAACTAGACGACCCAAAGTCATAAGTGATCATTTTAGAAACTACCCAAACTATTAAAATGTTTCAATGACACAAGATTCATGGTTGACATATATCAACAACAACAAAAATTATTCCCATTTCTCTTCCTTTTGTTGCTATTGTTTGCTTGCTAGATTTCTTATTTGCAACACTAGAACAAGCCCAGGTACTGTCGTCCTATTTCGTTATGACTAATAAGAGATAGGCCTTTTTATACAGCCCTTACTGAGCAACTAGGACATGGTACGTGGTACGTGGTGCATACTGTCCTATCGATATGTCACTGGTATGTGCCATTATACGCATTTGCATTTGTTATCACATCCATTTCATTCCTTTTTTCTTTTTTTTTTACTTTAGGGATTAACTTAGTAACAATCTGAAAATTTGTGTTTGATATTTGTGTACGTTTGTTTTGTTTTATATTTGTGTATGGACTGACTTTGCAGACTTTGGAAGGGTTTACATATTAGAAGAATTGAACTCTGAATTTGCTGGAAACAAATCAACACAC
Organism: Alviniconcha strummeri; assembly: GCA_963584105.1. Classification (NCBI taxonomy): domain Eukaryota; kingdom Metazoa; phylum Mollusca; class Gastropoda; family Provannidae; genus Alviniconcha; species Alviniconcha strummeri. The sequence goes on from OY757541.1 coordinate 38,683,833, forward strand.
AAGGGAGTTAATTAGCACTTGAAAGACATCACATAAAACACAACAAAGACCAGAGTTACCTATGGTAACTCTGGTAGAGTTTATGTACCTTGTATTTACTTGCATGCTAGGCGAGAGTTACCGTAGGTGACTCATGCCTTTGTGAGTGACAGTTTTTGAGTGCTAATTAACTCCCTTGTTTGTTGATTCTGCCACAGGTGCTCTGGGCCACTTTCTGTTTCAGACTGTTTGTGACAAGTTTAATTGTCCTGAGGTGACCATGTGAGGTTGACAAAATGCCAAAAATCCAGTTACTAACCTTCTTCATTGGAACTAAGCAGACCCGTGAGCCAAGCATTGAGGGAGCCCAGGAAGTAATAAAAACGCAGCTGCAGAATGGACAGCCAGATGACATGAAGAAAGTACACAGGGGAGATGATGCAGGAAATGACAGAAGGCAATTCCTTCCCCTTGACTTCATCCGTCAGTGCTTCTTTTTCATTCTCCGGGGCTAATATCAGAGGCCAAAATAATTAACTTTTGATCAGCAGTGAGCTCAGTGTCACAGAGCTACCACTCAAAAAAAAAAACACTGAAATAAATCAACAAAAATCACAGAAATTGTTGATGATCACACGTCTTCGGCATGAACCGATTCAATAAACCATAGCACTTACATCACACAACCCAGTACACTTTCCACTAATTGTTGAATTTGATTTTGGGGGGATTGTGCTTGTCTCAGCAACACATACATGACTCTAAATCATGTCCACAAATAAAAATGAACTCAATATGAAATATGATACTAAAGGCATTTCTATTTTAAAAGTATGTAAGTTGCTTAACACACTAACATTCTTTTGTGCATGTACAACTTTCTGAAATACAAAATCTGAAACTGAACCCATTTTTTGTTTGTTTGTATACCACACAATCATTGATCACGGCTATCTTTAATTAATGTTCCATCACTAATTCAAGCATGCAACATTCATTCACATCCCATTTGTTCATCAATTCAGGATTTTGATGCTTAGCTTTCAGATGGGACTGCTCAAAAATGACACTGACTGACAACACATCACTGGTCTCTATCAATAATCAAAAAGGATAAGTACACAGGAAAAGGTTAGAAATAAGCATAGTTCAGGAGCTGTGTGAGAGTCCAGGTGGCCATCCTGCGCTGTCTGTCCTAACGAGCCTTCTGGTTTCCGTGGACATAAAACTATACTGAACCGTGCTTCGGCACTGGTCTCAGCTTGTCCCTAATATGTCAACTGACATCTGAGGACATTAAGCACCTCTGCCTACCTACCTAGAAATAAGCTGTCTTCCAAACCTTGTTCAAATTCATGTGCTTGCAGAAGTGTGTGGCTCTCTTAACAAGCAAGATTCTTTGTGTTAGCTAGGTAGTACCTAGGGGCAAAATGCACTTACAATAACTCACTTTACAATAGTCTGACATTCAGATACAACAATCTAACTCTGAGCGAGAGTACTGCCCAATTTTACACAATAAACCAACTGGTCTCTCCTTCCCCCCAAAAGCAACAACCAACAGAGTGAGAGTGGAGAAGTAAGTAACTTGGTGTTTTACGCCCAGTCAACCATTGTGGTTATATTACAGCGAGGAGGGTGGAGAAGGCTTAGTTAGATTTGGTTAATTTAACAATACTATATTGTCTCATCTGAGAAACTGAATGTGTGGCTAATCATTTAATATCACATCACAATCAATAAATTTCAAACTGTACTTTTAAAAACCAAAAGAACAATTTGTATAATAAAAAATAATTTTAAAAAAGCAGCTTTACGTTACATACTGGCGTGCATTTAGAACGTTTCACATTTAGGATATTTTCTCACCCTATATAAATACATGGGAAAAAAAAGTTTGAAAAATATCCTCTATAAAGAGCCATTTTACCTTTTTCTTTGTCAGTGTGATCTGTCCTTTTTAAGAGTTCCACACTCGTCTCGTTTAGCATCACAACCTCTTGCACAGGCTCAGGTGTTGCCTTGGAGATGAAACCTCGGGGCAGGAAGAAAAAGGTGCTGACCAGGGTCATCAGGTACAAACAAGTGATCACCAGCATAGACCAGCGCAGGGCAACTCCTCTTTCATGGGCAAGCTGAGAAATACAGCAGTTCATGTCTCCCTTACCAGCATGCTCATAAATCTGCCCTTGAACATAACAATAATAATAATAACAGACATTTCTAAAGTGTTTACCCTGTGGCTCAAAGCACTGAACATTTCAAACATGAAACACACATAATGGACATGTATCGCTATAAAAACTGTTATCAGTTTAACAGTAACATGAGCAACTAACAAATAATGTACACATCGATGCAGGTTAAAAAAATAACTGACTGCAACATACACACACATTGTGGAGACTGATCACTGACAGGGGTGAAGGAGAATGTACTGAAATATTTAGAGACGAGGAAAGTCAGTAGAACTGATTTTTTTTTAGCTGGATGATGCAGAGCAGTTTCCGACTCCGAGCTCCATGACTGACTCCTTGGGTTACCTACCTATTGTACTCTTTGCAGCACTAAATATTACACTGACATTAACTCATTCAAGATACCACAAAATGGTGCGCTTGGCTCCTGTTGATGCACTGTTTTTGCCCGTTTAAATAAAATTGTAGTAAATAAACTACTAGGAATAATACAACAAATATATAGAAAGCTTGAAACGAGTACTTGTCAGATTAATAATCCATAGCCTCATATCCTATACCTTTCTCTGTCCCAGCAGCAAAGCGGGAACTGTCCAAACACAGAAGAAGAAAATAATAAAAAAAGTTTATTCTACTGGTTGCACAGATCCCAATGATGAAGATGTTAATATCGCTGTCTCTTGAGTCCGCCTCGAGATCTGCTGGCACAAACTCCTCGCCAGAATCAACTATGTTCTCTTCAGAACCACTGTCCATAAAATCTTCTGGATCCAAGCCCTCATTCAGTACTAATTCCACAGTTTCAATCTTTAATTCTTACAGCGTCTAAAGACGCGGATCATCGTCAAGCGTACTGCTAAGCTCCGTGTCTTAAGATGCGGAAAGCCTTGAAAGAGTTAAAGGGCCCAAAACTGAAGAAGCGAGTCACTGGTTTTGGAACACCCAGTCAACCTGGTAGGTTGCATCATAGCAGTGAGGCTTAAAAATCAAAAGAATTTTCATATGTTATTCTTTGCACATTCTAAAGAGCGTGGAACCCCCAATAAAAGTTGCCCTGATATAACCATAATGGTTGACTGGGTGTTAAAAAAAATAATCACCTATCTATCGCTGATAAAAGTTGCCCTGATATAACCTTCATGGTTGACTGGGAGTTAAAAACTGATCCTCTCTCTATCCCTGATACAATGTTGCCCTGATATAACCATCATGGCTGGCTGGGCATTAAAAACCAATCATCTATCTATCCCTGATAAAACACCCTGCTGATGAGAGACCCTCCTTCTTTTCCAACCACTCTTTTTGAAACCTTTCCCTCTAATTTTCCATGCAAACAAATCACATCACCAAGGACTCACCCCGCTTTTTATTTCTTACGACCTTTTTGCATAATTTTTGACAGTCTTTATGAAGAGGCATTACACTGCACTGGAAATGACCAAGTACAAAAAATGTCACCTTCTTCTCAATCTCATTAACCTCAAGGATGGAGAAGAAAACAATCCTGCTGTCAACATACAAGGATAAAGAACAATTTTGAACTTCCAAGATTTCTTCCTTTCTCATCCCAGCTGTTTCCATTTATGCTGGTTGACTGGGCGTAAAACACCAATTTACTTACTATTTGTTTATTTTTAACTTTCAGCTTGTATGCCCCATTAATAATAATAATAATAATAACTTACATTTCTAAAGCACCCTTTCTCACAGGAGCTCACAGCACTTTACAATTATTAACATCATTTACCATGACAAAATACACAAGTGCCACAGATGCCTTGGGTCATGTAGATATAATCTGCTTATCACACACACACACACTCACAATAACTCACCTTGACAATAAGCATGACACCAGAAGAAGCATCAAAGCCACCACTCAAGACGGAAACGACAGTAGAACTGCCTCTGCTGAACAGCATTGAAAACTGGGGAGACAGCAAAGGGCATTTGACCGATTAATACAATAACAGTGAGGACTATTAGTACAACAAGCACCTCATCTCAGAAGAACTTGGCACACCACAGCAGAAAGCCCTGAAACCTGCTGCCATGAGGGTTCTGACACTGAGCTTTAACGTCTAAGCACTGCCCCTTTCCTCACGTGCTTCTGACCTGACCCTGTGTAGCAACATGTTGACTGGTGGTATGCACGATGCTTTGAGTCCAGTTAAAATTTGTCTCCTATGACTGTGGCTGAAATCTTGTCATCAATTAACCCATGACATCATTTATCTGGACAGTTTTGTTTAGAAATGTACCAGTCTTTCTTTCTACTGCTATGCTTTAGCTTGTAGGGAAAACATGGACGCCACTCTTTGGAAACGTTTTTTGTTTTGTTTTTGTTTTTTGGACAGAATAGCAGTTGTGATGTTCTGGCTGGCTAAAAAGTTTGGATGATTGACAGCCCAGAACCCTCTACAGGCACTACTATGGCAATATATTATGTGACCCTACCTTCTGAAATGAGTCACACTGGCGTCTTTTGTCATTTTAAAATAATTGTTATTGTATCACAGTAGGAAGCATGAAATTCACTTTATAATGATGCAAAAAATGATCAAAATCAGTTTACTGGTCACATTATTACAGCAATTTCAAGTCGCAACCACCACAACATCTCATTCTGAGAAATCAGCAATCAAAGTTTTAACCCACTTGGCCCCAGACCACCCGTCACCGCCTGCTCTTTTGCCTTACCGCGAAACCCCAGACTGCCCAGTAGCGGCCAGCTAGCAGTAAGCAGACACTCCATACTAGCATCTCGGCTTATGCAAATAGGAACGGGATTCTTGCGAGACTAGTAGCCTCGTTTCCACTATTATTTATAACTTCAGTGGATGTCCTTTGTTTGAAATTTGGCAAAGTTTGAGAGATGCTGTGAATTTTCAAAGTTGCGAGGTGGACATGCAATAGATGCCCAAAAATAAACAAAAGCCCTACTGTTAGCTGTGGCGTTGGAGCTTCATCCTTTGAGATTTGAACTGCAAATTTGGCTCAGTCGCTTACCATGGACACCCTAACAAACTCACAGAGCTTCATCTTTGGAGATTCAACCTGGAAATTTCGCAGTCGGTTACCCCGTAGGCCCCCCAAAACCTGACATTCAGACGCAGACATTTCTGACTTGGGATTTCTTTCTTTTTTATGCTTTTTTTAGTGAAAAAAATCTAAGCCTGTTGGATATACAAGAACACTGCATTCGCAAACTGGGAAAAATACAAAGTGAGCTGAAACTTTTGTTTGGTGTTTATTATTGATTTTTAAAGTTGTATACCAGGATCATTTAGCACAGTTACTTCCCTTCGCAAGGCAATTTCATAGTGAAAGGGCAGCGGCTGGTCTGGGGCCAAGTGGGTTAATCATACAAACAAGCGAGGGCATGTTTAAAACACCTTTTATTGTTTTAATGACATTTATCAACATTTTTTTATGCATAAGGAGCACACTTCTGATGCAAAAAAGACTGGGCAATCTGATTTTGCTCAAAACTCAAAATCTAAAAAGAGGAAGCTCCCTTCAAAAATAAGCCACAATGAGAAAGTGGCCTAGATCCGTCCCACTCATTTTGAAAGACAGGGTCACATATAACGATATACATATAACTCTATGCAGTCCATAGATTTTGTTGCTGTTGTTGCAACAAATGTAAATACCCATTCCTTTACCAAGCAATTTGGCTATTTTGTGATAGAGTTTTGTGACGTACCTGTTAGACCTCCGTGCTTGTTTATATTGCAAGTCAATTTATGGAGTGAAAGTCTGCTTTTTGTAATTGACTATGATCATACATAACTTTGAAAGATCTCATGAATTTTATTAAGCTATTCACTCATGTAGAATCACATGGAAGCGCAGTGAGTCTGCTCGAGAGCAGAGAATAGCGCTACATAAATGCAATCAATAATAATAATAAAAATAAGTGTCCATGAAAAATGGAGAAACACTGAAATTGTACAGCCTCACAAATGTAAATGATGCGTGCTGATTGTGTTTTTTATCATACCTGTGTGTTTGTCATGAGAAGCGGAATGCCCCCAATCCCAAGCAATGAAAGGCCAGGAAATATTAGCCAAGGTAAATCTGCACGCACAAGAGGGGCAAAAAATGAATGAGAGCTCATTCCATCCATGTGTACATCATGGCCAGTTATGAGTTATCACTGTAAAACAGGGGGGGGAAAAGAAAGTTCAAACAGTAATTCTCAAGGCAGCAATTCCTCCCCCCCAACCCCCACAACTAACAGCAGCAGGACACATTATCCATAAAATAAGCTGAGACAGGTAATTAAAGCACCATTTGCACTGACAACCTCTTCACTGTGACCAAACTAACATTCTCAGATAAACAGTATTACATTATGGTACCACAGCCTCACAGGCACCTGAGAGAAGGGGGGGGGGGGGGGGGAGATGATGCATGATCTCCACCATTGCCAAAAATCTTGTTTGATTAAATGTGCAATCTGAAGGTCACACTGAATAACTGCTGCTTTGGACCATTGTTGATAAGCATCCAGGGCAGTCCAGGGCAGTCTCAAGAATCAAGTCAACAAAATGTTTGCTTTCATACCTTTAACTCATTCAAAACATGGGGAAAAAATTACCCCTGGGAATTTCATAAAATGCAACATTTTCACACAGAACAGTAAGTATGACTAATTATTACTGCATTATTTAATGCTCTTGGCCAGCAACTGTGCATTGGAGTGACACATCACTTGACATGGAAAACTGCTGACAAGTTACATTAAATTAGAAGAAGCATCTTCACAGCATTGCCACATCAAAAACATTAACATGAATAGCTACTGTACCATGTGAAGTGAAGCCTGTAAGAAGTGCTCCAACAGTGTAACATGCCCTGAAACATATCATGGAAAGATGCCAAAGTGCACACAGAGTATCTTAACTGAACATTCAAATTTCACTCTTGGTTAACAACAGCTGTGAAACCCTAGCCACAAATGTATTTCAGTAATTCACTTACAAGTAATGAGACTAAAAAAAAATGGATGTTTTGAGTTCAAAGCACTTATAAGTTATGTAGATATAGTCACAACAATCCATTGATACAGTTCAGAATAAGCATAAACTTGTACATCAAACAGCAAAGCCACTTAGTTTTGTCTTCCATCTAAACATCACTCACAAGGCACATAGTCGGGTGACACGAGTGCCAAACTTGAAGTTGAGTAGCCCCATGACAGCACATCCAGCACAGAACATCATGGAACCAATGGTGAACACCAGCGTCAGGAGTTTGTCACGGTCTGGACAGTTGGGATTCAGCCTGCTAGCATCTTCCTGCTCCAGAACACTGCTGCCGTGGCTACCATTCCCAATGGAATAGGTGACTGAGGGCACAGTACTTGATCCAACGACTACCAGTGACGTGATGTCACTTGTAATGGAGTTGTTCTGGGACTCTGACTGTTCATCGCACACATCAGAATACACTCCATCTTCTTTTAAAACAAAAACAAGAGAAGCCCATCCATACAACAGTCCTCCAAAAAGCAGGCACTCCAGAAATCCCCACACAACATACAGGAAACGGAACCTTGGGTTAGCTGCCATCTTGCGAAGTGAACTTTCAGGTTTGGTGCTACCAATACCCCACTCTGCGTTCAGGTCAAACCTGTTTGCCAAGGTCACTCAGACTGAAAATGAAACAGAAAGATTAACTAGTGAGAAACAATAAACAAAAGAAATACAGGCACTGGCAACCCCTGTTATGTAATATATAAATATTATATCCTACAATTCAAATAGTAGGAGGAGGTTAAAATAAAAATTTGGACCACATATTTACACACCAGGAATTGCTTTAATTGTTTAAAACAATGTGAATGTGTTTGCTGATTCAATATTATCAAATTTCTAAGTAACTGGGTATGTCAGTGATACTGACAGTTTATCCGGGAACCGTGATGTACATCATGCTACATGTACAGTAAGTAATGTTAACTGCTATGGATGATGACAGCAAGGCTGACACATTACACAGTCTGAACAAATAACGTTAATGGTTATGGATAATGACAGTTGGGAGGACACATTACACTGGCTGCATTTAATAACATTAATTGTTGTGGATGATGACAAATGGGATGACACATTGCACAGGCTGCATTTAATATCAACTGTTAATGTTATGGATGATGACAGTTGGGCTGACACATTGATTACACAGGCTGCATTTAATAATGTTAATTGTTTTGGATGACAGCTGGGCTGACACATTACACAGGCTTCATTTAATAATACTGACACATTACACAGGCTTCATTTAATAATAATGTCAATGTGTTATGGATAATGACAGTTGGGCTGACACATTATGCAGGCTGCATTTAACAATGTTAATTGTTATGGATGATGACTGACTGCTAGCCTGACACATTACACAGGCTGCTTTTCTAAAGTACAAAAGAACAATTTGTGCAGAGAGCTGAAAGAAGCATCCGCTACCATGTTGGGTTACACAGTCAAATGTAGGGCACCTGAGAATGTACACTCTTCAAATTTTCTGTAAGGTTAATTTTGGGCATCCTTTCTAAGTTTCTGTGTGACATGGCTACATTTTTGTGTCAGCTGATGTCAAAAATAAATAAATATATATATAAAAATAATGAGAAACAGAAATTGTATTTGGTAATGTAAACTTACCAAATTATTACCTCTTAATAATAACATGCCTATGAATATGTGGACCATCAATAACTTAGTGCTGAAGTAGTGCCCTAAACAATGCAAAACAGCACAAACAATGCCTTAAACTGTACTATGGTTAGTCAGCTGAGAACAAAAAAGTAAAACATAACAACAGCAAAGGACAAAAAGACAGAGCCATATATGTATATAATTATGTTTTCAAGAAGTGGCTTCTAGTTCTACAGAAACAGTCTCCAAAATTCAACAAAGACAAGTGTTCTGTTGATGGCATGTGATGATGTGTGCGTGACATTACTTACGTGTATTGGATGTTTTCATACATTCTTGCAGCAATATAGTTTATATACTAAGTACTTTGTTAGAATAGAAACCCCTATCTCACCACTAATCCTTGGTTCCTGTAACCATGAGAAAAATAATTTCAGGGGCCTATGTCTGACACTTCTTTCTTCTTTTTAATCTTGGTTAGTTGGTATATGGGTTCTTCTTCAGTGGTGGTCCTAATTGGTAGTCATTCAATTTGCAAGTTTTGTTGTAAACCAGTTCCTTTTTTTCACACCAAATGGATAAAAATTCCCTTTGTTATATACCCAAGAAGCAATGAGAGCAATTTGGTGGGAAAAAAATGTTTTGTTTATTTTTTATTAGCAAAATATACTCCGATGTCACGCAAAAATGGCGGCCAAAAATGGGAATGGCGTTCCCCTACTGCTTGTGTTGGAAGCTACTTCATACCAGACGAAAATATTCAGACATATCTAATTTGTTTGCAAAGTTGCAACATGCAAAAGCACCAGAAAGCTAATTTCAGGCCTGCTGAGTATGTCTGTGTACAATAATGATGGTTGAAAGTGAGCATTACGCATGTTTCATGACCCGTCACGTCATGAAACACACGTTCACTTCCAACTTGCACAAGATCAACGATGCGAACCAGGGAAAACACTGTTGCTATAAATAACAAAGCACTATTGATGCCGAGATCTGAACACCAAAGTTGCCATATTATTTCCTAAAATGCATTAAAAGTGCAATGAAAATTTTGCGTCACAGGTGAAACGTCCATAACAACAAAAACAAAAAATCACGAAACAAATCCAACAAAGAAAAAAAAATCTTCTAACTGCGATTTTCAAATGTACCATGGGCATCTACACACATATTGATGACGTTGTGTCATGTGATACGCATGGAATTTGTGAATGGGCACTTTTACCACTGCGCGTCACACTCTGACGCAGGAGAAACATGCGTCACTGGGCTGTCATCATTGTCTGCTAGCACATGATTTCACCCAATTTGGAGGCTACCAATGACGCAGGTAGGTGAAATTCCAAGCAGTTATAGTTACTTGATCATTTCAGACTAGTATTTTATACAGTAGCACTCTTTATTTATAAATACAGCATTCAATGTGTTTGATGCACCCTCTTGCAGGCTCATCTCCGTTTCGTGACATGAAACATACGTCTCTTGCCGAATCATAATTTTGTGGTTAGGAACCACAATTACCCAAAAGTAGGCATACGTAGGATCAAAAACAAACATGTTTAGTAATGGTTGCAGTCATTTCAAATTATTTCTCAGTCCATGAACAAGGAGAGAAGAATTGGTCAAAACATAACGTTCGTTTCTGGTGACATGGAACCGGACGGAAGTTGATTCCATCACACAAAACGTGCATTGTATCGTGTTGCAGAACGTGCGTTGAACAAATCTTCCCTACTTTGTTTTGATTTATGTGTGAAACTGAGACTGTGCTATAGTATTAATGATGATGTAACTTTGAGATTCTTTTGATTTAAATTTACCATCTTCTTTAGGATTAGAAACGATACTAACACGACATGGTGTGCTTGCAGAGTTTTTGTTTGGAATTTTTATTGTTGTTTCTTCTGTCCAGTTTTAGTAGTGACATGGTGTGCTTGCAAAGGTTTTTTTTTGTTCTGTTCATTTTTAGTAAACTACTAATTTAAGCTGGAAAGAATTCAACATAATATTAATAATATTAATATACTGAGTAGACTAGAACTGTACTACTAATTGCGTTGTTTTTTCTTATTCATGTTTTTTGTTTTGTTTTTGTTTGGTTCCTGGGGTGGGGGTGGGGGGGTGCATTAGCATTCAAAACCTTCCTGTCTCTTGATAAACATTTGGACCAGATTTACAAAAAAAAAATGGGAACAGAAAATAGTTCGCTGCATTAGCACATAACTGACGAAAACAAACTGGCTACATGCAACTCTTAAAAAGATTAATGCTGACCATAAATACAACAAAATACGACTTAGTATAATAGTAATAGTACGCAATAGCTAAAAAGCCTACAAGCCGTAAATTGATATGATACGACTATATTAACTATTTTTCATGGACCAGAACTGTTGAAATCGTGAAATGTGACTCTTGAGATGAGGTTGAGTCACCTGCGAAATGAAATTGGATGAATTTGTGCTAAATTTTCGAACGTCAATTAAAATCCAAAACGGAACACTGATTGACACGTTCCACTTGTTTCTTTCTTTTTTTCTTTCTTTTTAACTGTAAATTGGAACCGTATTTATTTTGTAAGAAAGTTTGTCGCCAAAATCTGCTATGCTACAGAGACTGCTACAGAGACAGGCTGAGAATCTGAACTAAGTAGGCGCCCACTGCCGAAGTCTCGAAAGCACCAAACTGCACAGTCGCAGTACTTCTTACCGAGCATCAGACTCAGAGCAAAGTACAGAAGCGGGGACTGGACTTACTTGCTGTGCAGCAGCCTTTAACTAGTTTTAGAACACCCCGCTTGCGTCCCTTTGCGCGCCTCGACGTGCCACATGGCTTTGCTTCTCGCCTGGTGTAATTTTGTTCCGCCTAAAAAGCTGCCGTCCTTCTCTGTTCTCTGACAAGTGTTGCACTTATGAATGCTTTGTTCAAGAAGGCCGAAAAGCGACAAGAACCCTGATAATTTTACAATTGAAAACCAACTTTTAGTACCGTACAGTTGGTATTAGATTATCCAAAAGTGAACAATATTTCATTTGGGGGCGGGGATAGCTCAGTGGTTAGAACACCGGACTCGTGATTGAAAGGTCGCGGGTTCGAATCCCTGCTGGAACGGCGGGAGAATTTTCTTCTCCAGGGTCGACTTTCTGTGCTGACTCTTATTTCGGTATCCGTTCCACCCCCGTGTTACCACAGTAGCACGTAAAAAATCCCGGTCATTCTGCCAAAAAGTGCAGGTGGCAGGTTACAGCTAAACACGCATACACCTTACGTATGTGGCTTTTATTGAACCGTGCTTCGGCATTGGTCACAACTTGTCCCTAATATGTCAAATGACATCTGAGGACATTAAGCATCAACTCATCATCATCACAATATTTCACAAGTAACAAATAAACTTTCGGAGAGTTCTTTCCCCTATCCGGTTATTTGACAGCAATCGGAAAACTATGGTGGCTTACTAGCGTCATAAGCACATAATTGTAATTATTTCCACACACGATTCCAAATACGTCCCTTTGACTCACAGAATAATGACCTGCATGCGTCGAGAGCACATAGTTGTACATACATCTACAAAAAAATATAAAAAAATGATGATTTCAACATCATTAGTGCTAAGATGTATTAGCGGCGGCGTCAGCGATACCCGAAGAGTATCACTACCGACTTAATCTTCGCGCATGCGCAATGGACTAGTGTACGCGATATCAGGAAGTAGGGGGAACGTCTACACAGGGTTGCTGGCCGAGCACATAACGCTGTATTTCCCTAGTACTGACTAGTTCATAGTTCAGGAGCTGTGTGAGAGTCGAGGTGGCCGTCAGTCCTGAGCTGTCCGTCCTAACGAGCCTTCTGGTTTCCGTGGACGTAAAGAATTACTGAACCGTGCTTCGGCATTGGTCACAACTTGTCGGCCTAATATGTCAACTAGTGACATCTGAGGACATCCAAGCAACACTACACCACTACTCACTAGTACTATTAAAAACCTCGCATTTCATGGCGATAAGATGGGCGGAAAAGATCACTGCCGTGTAATTCACTACACAACTGGACGAATAAAAGCCCACGAATTCCGCGGAACGTCTGTCCTTTAGTTTCAGGAACTTGCGACAAAGTGCTGAGTCAGTCGAGACTCAGTGAATGATCCCGGCCAATCTGTTGAGAATGAATTTTTTTCTGAGTCTGAGTCTGAGTGAGACAGAGCGAGAGAAGGCGAGAGGGAATAACAACGACCTCTCGCATGTAACATCGTCAAAAGAAAAGAAGAAACAAAATCAGGAACCCGTCTGGCTGTGGCTGGGCTCGTTTTGGCCGAGACTGATGTCACAAGCCATTCGCTTCCCGGCTACCAGCTTCGGCAATCCTGCTCCGCGTCAGCGCCAGATGTAAACAGTCTGTGGAAGTTGCAGGTTGGAAGTAAGGAACAACAAACGAGCCACAGCCAGAGGTAGCGGCGGGACTGAATCGTTGTTATTCCCTCTCGCGGCCTTCTCTCGCGCTGTCTCACTCAGACTAGTCAGTTATATAGTGACGTCTAATAACTGACAATCACAACACGTAAAACATACGTAAAAGACTGATCCAATGACGTACACACACGCCGAAAGAACACCGACTGATAGAGAGACACACACAGTAATACAGATACAACAACGCCGGCAAACACCGTGCCACTGCAATGAGTGCAGATGCGGCACTCGGTTACACACTATTTCATACTGACAATGAATAGCATAACCGCCAATGCATTGCCTATTCATACCGGGCTTAGTCATACACAGCAAAGTGAGGCTGACACACTTAAGCCATAGGGTCCAGAAAACTGTCAGATCAGAACGAGCAGTTTTTTGTTGGTGCTCACAGTACTGAGTTTGTTACAAACAACTCGGATTAGACGTTTGTTTTATAACTGACCATGTTGCTACGCCAGCTCAAATAAAACCACAATCGTTTGAATCGAGACAGAGCTCTTTAAGTTTTTTTTCCCCTTTTTTCTTTTTACCGGGGTGGATGCGCCTCATGTTTATGTGCGTGCTTGGGCGCTAGGTTGCTTCTAAATCATTTTAGTACCCGAAACTTTCGGAGGGCGGTGACCGCGTCGGTGGACAGCTGCGCGGAGATAAAGAGTGCCCCTTCAGTGGCGTAACCAAATCTGGCAAGAGTTTGGAGGAAGGTGCCGGAAAGCGGTGCTCGGAGTGTGATTAGTACCCACACTCCGAGCAACGCTTTCCGGCACCCTCCTTCAAACTCTGCCAGATTTAATTACGCCACTGAAGGGACGGCACTCTTTATCTTCGCGCAGCTGTCCAGCGACGCGGTCAGCGCCCTCCGAAAGGCCGGTTCGGGTCCCTAATAAGCCGTACGGTTTCTGTGAGCGTTAAGCACCATGTTTACAGCGACGCGGTCAGCGCCCTCCGAAAGGTTCGGGTACTAATATGACTGCACTGACTGACCGTGCGGCTGAAACTACAGCAATCCTCGCCGGCACTCACAGAGTGAGTCGCCTCAGCCTGTGCACGGGCACGCACGTCAGCCGTACACATATGCACGCGGCCGGGTGCGCGCGAGCACGCGGCACACCGACACCCCCCCGCCCCCCCCCCCCCCACACACACACACACTAACACCGCGGATAGTCGCGCGCACCGCTTGGATCGCAAGTGCGGATAGTACACCCCCTCACGGTTCCAACGGCTTACTAGTGTCAAAACTGAGTAATAATTACTAATTATTTTGCCAACATAATGGTAATTTTCTTTGAACCGCGGGCCGTATCACTAGTAGTGATTGTAATTACTGATTCAGTGAAACAACGGCCTACGGGCGGGCAACTACTCAGCCGGGAGTGCACCGTCCTAGTCACTAACCAGCTCATGCCGGCAGTGATGCCACGCGGTGCCGCGGGCCTGTCAGCAGCTTAAGCTTTGACAATGGCTTTGGTTACGAGTCAGTTCCGGCAGTTCAGTTGAAGATGCGGCTATAGGGCCTTCAAACTGAAAAGCCCATAATTATGCTCTCCGTCGATCGAGACTAGATTCAGTCGCGCCAGACAGCGGCTCAGGTACCGGCTAAGTCCTAGTCAGTGTCAGTCAGAACTCGGCCAAGACTGACATGCACCCAAAGTCATGCACTGAAAGTCATCCGAATTGCAGTCACTGAGGGACAAGTGTCTTCCCGGCTCCGATACCCTGCCGAGTGGCCCCGGGCTTACCGGCCGCAGTCCGAATTACCGTCCGCCAAGACTGAAGTGTGACGTGACTAAAAGCCTCCAGCAAAGCCAGATCAGCCACGGTATCATCATCGGTTTAAGCCCGTTCTTTTGGGCGAACCCGGCTTTTGCTTCGCGAACTGTCGTTCAACAACAACAACAACAAAACGAGAAAAAAACGGGGAAAAAAACGAAAAAAACAACGAAAAAGGTCCTTAAGAAAAAGTTCGGCGAACGTGGTTGGTTCTTGATTCATGCGCTGCCTGTCCGCATAGCAGAAATGGCCGAAAAAAAAGCCGGCACTGTTACGTGTCACAGCGGTTGTCAGCGTGACTCAGCTGCGGCGGACTTGTCAGTCTTGGGCTCTCACGCCGGTTTTCCTCAGGTGACGTGAGCACGCCACACTTCCGTTCCGTAGGCAGTTCCAGCCCACTGATCGGCACTCGTGAATGACTGAAATTCAGATAACCAACCAACCAACCAACAAACAAAAACAAAAAAGATAACTGTTTCTTAACGCCTAATTAACCATGACGGTTATATCAGGGCAAAGTCAGTTCAGATAACAAAACTCAAAATACTAGTAAAATCTCTCTCTCTCTCTCTCTCACCAACAAACAAACAAAAAAGATAATTGTTTCTTAACGCCTAATCAGCCATGACGGTTGTCAGGGCAAAGTCAGTTCCGACAAAACTCACAAAAAAGATAATTGTTTCTTAACGCCTAATCAGCCATGACGGTTGTCAGAGCAAAGTCAGTTCAGATAACAAAACTCAAAATACTAGTAAAATCTCTCTCTCTCTCTCTCTCGTCCTTATCCCTGGCACCGTACCTGAATGAACTAAAGCACATTAAAGCGAGAAACTTCTTGATCAGATTAAGGCTCGGTGTGTCGCCACTAAGGACACACAAACTACGCTATTGTAAAGATGCTACACCTGTTGACTATTCTTGTCCTTTTTGTAAAAGTGACGTGGAAACTGAAGTCCACTTCATTCTCGTCTGTCCGAAATATGCAGAAATTAGACAACAATACATACCCAAGATATATTTTACTAGCCCTTCCAGCTTCAAGTTAGCGCTCCTGCTTGCTACAAGAAGTAAAGTTCTTTTGTTACGTCTTGCTGTTTATATCATGAAAGCGTTTACCATTCGAAATGCTTAAAGAACTGAGTTTCACAGCTCATTACTGTATGTGTATGTATATGTATGCTTTTAGTATGCATGCATGTTTGTACACATATACAAGTAGGATTCACCTTAGTAGACTCTGACATGTGCAAACCTCCACTGAAATGGGCCCAAGGCCTAATCAATAAAACATTCAGCGCGGTTCAGCGTTCACCCTCTCTCTCTCTCTCTCATATTCAAAACAAGTATATCCTTCTCTGGTGCTTATCTATGGAACAACCTACCTCTGACGGTCAGATCTTGTCAGTCACTCAGCTCCTTCAAGCGTAAACTTCGTGCACACCTTGAAGTAGTTACATATAGGATGGACTGTGACATAATAATACTCCGCCCAATCCTTCCGACTGCTTAGTGATAGTGGTTGTAAACATTGATGGTGCCACAATCAATTCCTCCCTTCCTTTTCATTTGAGGGAAATTATCAGACCTCATAAATCAAGACCAGAGGTTTTCCCAGATGGTGTGTAGTGGTCTCTGCACTCTCCAGGCTCTGTTGGTCACATTGCATGCTGACAAACTTGGGAGTAATTAGCAATTAGCTGACAGGTCAGGAGGGGATGTAAATGAGAACCCGGTGTCAGTATCCCTACCACCTGGTCTTGCCCACAGGCAGACACACAACACCTTGTTGTGGATACCTGTGCTTGGATACCAGTGTTTTTGATAGTACTCGGGCGATGTTTTGGATTCTATTTCAGTTGTTTTGTTGACAAAACTTTATAGAAGTAAAGTGTAAGGAATATAACAGTACACAATGGGTGTGCTAGCTGAGTTCTGCTTATCACTGCTGAAGGGTGTGGATTACCAGACCACCATAGCCAAGGTAATTCAATTTACTTTCTGAAACCACTTTGCATGTCTGTCTAGTAGTAGTTGTACTTTACGGTGCCGTTCTTAGTTTGAGTGCAAACTGTCTGAAAGAGACTGAGAACTGGAACTCGAGCTCTAAAACATTATTTTACTAGGATTGTAGTTTAGGTTCAGTCAAACCCCGTCTAACAACTAGTCCTTGCGAAGCTACTAATGAGTAAATATAAAATTACAGGCATAATTTATATACATACAGGCATGAACGAGTATTAAAGATCTTGTATGTGCTGTCAGAGTTCGCCTGTGGTTCATGGAAACACCAAAATAACCCAGCATGCATGTCAGAGTCCGTCTTCACAATGTTAGATGAAGGTGGACACAGGGTCCTCTTCTTTGTCCGTTTGGGCAGAGGTGTTGGGACAAACAAACAAAATCAATGTTTCCTCAAGCTGCAACATGTGTGGCAAACATGGATATACTCAAGCTGCAACATGAGGGGTAAACATGGATATACTCAAGCTGCAACATGAGGGGCAAACATGGATATACTCAAGCTGCAACATGTGTGGCAAACATGGATATACTCAAGCTGCAACATGTGTGGCAAACATGGCTATACTCAAGCTGCAACATGTGTGGCAAACATGGATATACTCAAGCTGCAACATGAGGGGCAAGCATGGATATACTCAAGCTGCAACATGAGGGGCAAACATGGATATACTCAAGCTGCAACATGAGGGGCAAACATAACACAACATACTGAAATTTAGTAGTGCGTACTAAGAGATAGGTTTTGCGGGCGTGCTTGAATGAGGTTTTTGATTGTAAAGTCTTGATGTCATATGGAAATTTGCTCCAAATCACAGGAACAGCATATGAAAAATGACCTTTATCCAAAGGTTTTGTTTTGTTGGAGGATAAACAAAGAATGCGACTGTCACTGAATGAATGGAGTGGTCAATGCTGTATAAATTTGCAAGACCTTGGACAGGTATTAAGGACCGGGATCTGACAAAGAACTGTAACAGAGGGAGAACATTTTCTACTGAATTCTAGTTACCGCTGAATGGGAGCGATGTGGTCCGACTTGGAAGCTTGGGCTACGAGTCAAATACATCTGTGAAAACAGAGTTTAGGTGAGGCACAGTGGGGGTGTGGACAGAAAGACCTCTTCGTAAATTGCTCAAGCTATCATCACAAACAGTTGAAAAAAGATACTGCTGTTTTAAAGTCAGTCTTAAAGGGTTTTTTAATGGACACAGCTGAATGAACACTGATCATCATCATTCACCCTCCAAGTACATGCACCCACTTCCGAGCTACTTTTTCCCACACTGGGAAGGGGTAGGCTGGTGGCAGCCGCTGCTTGGAGAGTGCACATGACATACTCGCATTTCTGTCTCAAAACAAACAAACAAATCCCAAGGGCATCAACACAGCTTATTTACTCATTTATTTATTAACACTTATCTCTCTTAAAAAATTAAAAAAAAAAAAAATCACTCATAGGCACAGTCATTCATTTGCTGAATCTTGTTTAGTGACTTTCTCCCCACTAACATAATCAAACTGGTGACTAGCAAGATGTGAGAGCTGTTAATAATAAACTGTCACGGTATGACAAACACAAAATTGACAAATGAGAGTATCACAGGGCATAATATACAAACACATGGATGATATTTGATTATAAACCTTCCAGCCTATCTATAAGAATTCACTAAGAAAAATATAACTGTGGACAAAAGCTATGTGGATCAGTTGAGCCAGATTTAATAAACTACCTTGTGAGCAATAAAAAAAAAAAAAAAAAAAGTAGAAAAAAAAAAAAATCAAATGGGAAAAAAGGAGAGAGAAACAAGTCTCTTAAAAAGATATATTTTTAAACCTAAAAAAATGCTTTTTTTAGACAACACACAGCAAAATGATTTTGATCAAGTGGCCAGGTTCATACTGATCAACTATCCAAAAATGTACAAAATAAATCTAACTGATGATTAAATGAAGCATGGTTCCCAGGGACTTGGACTAGAGCCAAATAAGGACCTTATAAGGACTTGTAAGGACCAATATTAGAATTTGTAAGGACCATTGCAACAGGAAGGAACATGAAAAATTAGCTAAATTTCACATGCCATTCATCGAGCATAGTGATTGTCCAATTGAGCATAGTGATTGTCCAGCTTATCTTTTAGAACCCACTTCTGGTATGCACTGTCCTTTGAACAGTGGTCTTGGAACGAACATTTTCTTGGCATCTTTGCTGTTAGCTCAGGGTCTTGCACAGTTTGAATTTAGTAACCAAATGGCTGACCTGGAAGTTATCATGTAATCTTGCAACCGTGATTCCGGCTGCACATGAACATGGAAATGAACATTGAGGAAAGCATCGTCTGCTTCAGACATCATCTCAACCTATGTCTGAATGATTTTGAAATTCAGTAAATGTGTGGAACCATCCGGTGTCACTGACATTTTTAGTATTAGCTAGACTTGTAAGGACCGTGATGCAAATATAAGGATTTGTAAAGCCTTACTTGGCAAATTGAGTTTGTAAGTACTGGTAAGCATCTGTAAGGACTCTGGGAATCTTGTAAAGCCAATCTTCTATTAACACTGAAATAAAAAGAAAACGCAGCTTAATATCTTCTTTTTTTGTGTAAGTAAATTCAGTACTGTGTGCTATATATATTTGTGCAGTGAATGATTGTCATGCACATTATGAATTTATGTAAAGCCTGTATCGGCAATATGAAAGAGAGAGCAAGAGGGAAAAAAAGCCTGAAACAAAGTTGTAATATACAAGCACAGCAACATGATCAGGCGGAGGGTGCCTCTTGCTAAAAAAAAAAGAAGAAGAGTTAGACAGCTTCTCAAAATATGCCAGCGAAAATATACTTATGGTTCCCCTAAAAAAATATCAAAGCTAAAAACTCTTTTTTAAATTCCCAAGTACAGCATATTAAGTACATGCAAAAACATGGTGTCAATAAATTACACAAGAAAGTAAACACCCGCAAAAATAACAAGTAATCATTTAGCCATAAAGGTATCTAAAATTGTAATCTCTGCAAAAACAACACCCACAAAAATAGCATGTAATTAATTGGCCATAAAGGCATCTACAATTGTAATCATACAAAAAGCATGCTTCTTTTAATACAAGTGCTAAAAAAAAATTAAAAGGGGGGGGGTTCAACAGTATCAAAAATGCATGGATCTTCTCACCACAGCACATCCCTGATACAACATTTTGTACAAAAGAAAGTACATCATAAATAAATAAACCAACAGATTGTCCATCCAACAAAAAGAGAGAAAAGGCAGTAGACATTTACTGATCTAAGACACACTAAACTGCAGTATCTGTAAACAAAACAAACAGTAGTAGTAATTGGATTTTAATGTCCTGTCAACCACTCAGGGTCACCTTTTCGGGGTCTACAGTGACTTTAATGGAATTATTATTAAAAATAAATATATATATATAAAATGGTGCTACATGTACAGAGAGCATCAGTTTTGTAGTCCCTTATCTCTGAGAAGTAAAAAGAAAAAGTCAATATCATGAATATGCCTGTTAAAGGTGCATTTAACCAATCTGCTTTATAAAATATTTAGCTGCAGCAGCATCAAAACTACAATCACTTTAAAAATAAAAATAAATGATTTATTTAAAAAAAATAAAAAAAATACTGGGGATACCAACACACCACATATGCATTCTTTTTAACTCTATCTGCATTTGGGTCTACAGTCACTTTAATGGACATTGTTTCATACAGTCTGGGTCCCTCTCCTATCACTGCAGGTATTCGCTATAATTTGGAGCTGTCTACCCAAGGTCAGCATACCTGGCAAAATGCTTGCTGTTACATGCCTTGGTAAGGAAAATGCTCTGCTTGCTCAATGCATGCTTAGCCTGTCACTGACCCTAAGACCTTTGAACTTTACATGTAGTGCCAGCAACTGGCTGCCATTTTGTTCTGTCATTTCAGTACTGGGGGTAGGGTCTGCCCCCTGTGTTACATTGATCTGTGGGAAAACAATCAGTGTTTAATGAGGTAGGGTCTGCCCCCTATGTTACATGGATCTGTGGGAAAACAATCAGTGTTTAATGAGGTAGGGTCTGCCCCCTATGTTACATGGATCTGTGGGAAAACAATCAGTGTTTAATGAGGTAGGGTCTGCCCCCTATGTTACATGTTACATGGATCTGTGGGAAAACAATCAGTGTTTAATGAGGTAGGGTCTGCCCCCTATGTTACATGTTACATGGATCTGTGGGGAAACAATTGGTGTTTAATGAGGTAGGGTCTGCCCCCTATGTTACATGGATCTGTTGGAAAACAATTGGTGTTTAATGAGGTAGGGTCTGCCCCCTATGTTACATGGATCTGTTGGAAAACAATTGGTGTTTAATGAGGTAGGGTCTGCCCCCTGTGTTACATGGATCTGTGGGAAAACAATCGGTGTTTAATGAGGTAGGGTCAGCCCCCCTATGTTACATGGATCTGTGGGAAAACGATCAGTGTTTAATGAGATAGGATCTGCCCCCTATGTTACATGGCTCTGTGGGAAACCAATCAGCGTTTGACACTTGCATTGTGGTAAATGACACAATGTTGTCTTTGGTATAAACTGACAGAGCAAAAGTGACTTGAGCAAAAGACACAAAAGCTATCACAGTAAAACTGTCATGAGCAGTTCAAGAATTCAAACAGACTAAGTGTATTGAATGACAAGTCAGTAGAACATTAGCTATGTAACTTAATGTGGTGTAAAATGTGACTGGAATTTGTGTTGGTGATTCCTCCAGTGACGCAGTTACCATAACGGGAAAGGAAGTTGAGGGTTGGGCAATCAAAACATAAACAAACCCTTCTGACCAATCAGAGACACAGACAGGTGAGCCTGGGAGAGGCTAAACACATGGTCAGAGCAGGTAATGGGATTTGGTGGGTTTCTAAAGTGAACAAGCATCGACAACTATGGGACAATATTCTTCTTGACCGAAAGTCCATTTAAATGGTAATGGTGGCCTTTGCTTTTGAGTCCAGCTGCATCAGATTAATGATCAAGGTCATTGCATGGGTATGAATCAGAAGACACCCAGCAATACTATATTCATGCAAAGTTTCAAAGACCTCACTTAAATACCATGTCTGAGAAAAAGGCCAATGTTCAAGTTGTGTTGTCTGAACACATTCATTTTCTCCCTTGAATCCACGCAGAAATTACAAATAGTTGCATGTTTATGATCTCATCAATGCAGTTAACAGTGAAGCTAAGAACATTTCAGTCAAGTCAGTCTGACGATGCTATAACCTTGAAATGTGGTCAATGTCACCTGAAATGGCATGAACAGGTAAAACTCAGCAAGCAGTACCACAATGGAAAGTGACATTTGTCACATTGGCAGTGTTGTTAAAGGTTTTTGCCACATCAATACAGGCAGACATTGACAGTGTTGTTAAAGTTTTTGCCATACCAAGACAGGCAGACTGATGGCTGGTTAGCCTGAACCCTAATCACTACATCAATACACTCACATATAAACAAACTCATTACCAAACAGACACAAAACCAAAGAAAAAATAAATGTTTGCCATGGTGAAAATAATTATGACAGTGATGAAAATGCATACGGATACAGTGCAATATCACAAGCAAAACAAAAACGTGCCAGACAAAACCATGATGACAGGGGCACATTTGAACTTCTGCCCCAAATCAGCCAAGCATTCAGTGTGACCTTCAGACCAATCTCATGCATTTATCACATTTAATGTCATGAAAACATGGCCATGAGCATTTAATTCTGACTAAGTCTGTGATGTTATAAATACTGACAGAACAACCTGTGTCTTTGCATGGGGTCCCCATTAAATCAAATCACAGTCCAAGTTCAGTGATATCCCCAATCAAAGCATGCCAGTGTTGCACATATTTTACAGTCCAGACAACAGGCTTTTGAGAGACAATGTGTTGCAAATACACACAGCAGAAAAAGATCCGCTGACCCAGTATGCTGTTTGGGCAGAAACAAAAAATCTTATACAGGATACTGTTTGATTAAAAAAATATTGAAAGATTGCTCAAGCAAATGAAGGAGACCGGGGTTTTCTTATCACAGATTTTGTTCTTTGATCAACAGCAAAGCTAATACTGAACACTTAATTGTGAGCT
Organism: Alviniconcha strummeri; assembly: GCA_963584105.1. Classification (NCBI taxonomy): domain Eukaryota; kingdom Metazoa; phylum Mollusca; class Gastropoda; family Provannidae; genus Alviniconcha; species Alviniconcha strummeri. Next base: position 38,707,083 of record OY757541.1, read on the forward strand.
GGCACAATAATTCACATAAAGCGTCATCCACAAATGGTGTGCTATATGTGATATGTGTATTTGTTATATATATTTATGTACACTTGTCCACCTGTTTAATTTGAAGTATAAAATGATTTATCTTGAATCTTGTGAATTAAATCTGTAGTTTCATTTAAGAACACATGCAGCTGTTATATACGCTAATATTTAAGAATGCATGTATCTGTTACATATGCCAATCTCAACAGGAGTTAAGCAGCATCCTGGTGGCTGAAACCCCAAAGCAGAAAAGAAAACCATTTTCTTATCAATCCAGTGAACATGTCATGGGGCTAGTTTTAACACACGATGGCATTTCTGTCACATTTGTAAACAGCACACAAATACAAAAACACTCAGAATTTAGAATCCATCACAATGAAACACATCATAAAAAACCCCAAACACTGGGTGGAATTCAAGATCACAAAGCCATCACGTTCATTAGAAACAGCAACGAACACTTATGGCAGCACTATCTGGTGTCATGGTACTTGCATATGAACCCTGTCGTGGGTGACGTATGCTTTTTCAAAATCCAATGCACAGTTTGAAGAACTGAAAACATCCCAGTCACTGAAAACTTAGTTATCTGCTAAAAACGTAGTTCCCACCACCCATGCCTTTAACTGTCTCAAATGGGTGGAAATTGGTGTGTTTCAAGCTTCACTGTTATCATTAATATAACTGGATAGCCTCAACCTCCCTGTCATTATGTGGTGAAGGTAAGTTCAGCTATTCAAGGTACTCCTCGTCTCCAGTAACCTCATACTCACTAAAGAACAGTTGATATTCATTTGAGCAAGTCTTTCAATTCTAAAGTCCGGACAAACTTATTCTCAGACAATATTATTACTGTATCCTTGAGGGAGGCTACACTGCAACCTTCAAAGGACATAACTATACAGGTCTCCTTCAAAGTACACGAAGCTGTATCTACACTCATTAATGTTGCAAGTAAATTGGTAGCATTAGCAAGGAAATGCATTTTCTGAGGACTAATGCACACTGCGACCTTGAAAGGACAAAGCCTATGACAGAGCTCACTGTGGTCTACATTCATGTTGCAAACAAATTGCTAGCACTAACAAGTGAATGCATTTTCTGAGGACTAATGCACGTGGCAACCTTGAAAAGACAAATCCTTACAGATTTCCTTCAAAGCACATGTAATAGAGCCCACTGTGACCTAGTCATTCATGTTGCAGACAACATACAGGCATTAATAAGTTGATACATCTTCTGATACCTAACACACATTGTGACCCTGAAAGGGCAAAGCCTAAACACTAATATAACAAAGTAACAGATTTCCAACAAAGCACATGTAATAGAGCTCAATGCAGTCTACAACCATTCATACTTAGGAAATTGCTAGCCCTCATTAGTAAATGAATTTTCTGCGGACTAATGCAAACTGTGACCTTGAAATGGCAAGGTTAAAAGTTTGCTACTGCTGGCTGAATGACCGAATGATGATTGCACAGACTGAAAATGTTAACACATAAGTCAAAATTCAATGCAAGATAATATGTATCAAAGAACATGAGACCAAAAAGGCCTGCATGCTAATACAAAAAATAAGGTATACAAAACCATAAAGGTGTTTGGGATCTGTGCACATGACATTTTAGAGCTGTTCATCCTGCAGAACCCCAAGATAAGAAAATAGCTTCTATCCTACAAAAATAGATACACAGGTAGGAAGAAAAGAGCTGGTTTACAGCTTATCCATTTATACAATGGCCACCTAATCATGCAGAAGAAAGACATTTCCAACCATGATGAAGATCTTTACTTCAGAACTCAGAACTAACTATGGTCTGCACTTAACATCAGGCCTAATCACGCTGCAGACCGAGATCTTGACCATGACATCAGATACGAACATTTGGACATGGACTGCTTTTGATCTTATTCTTTCTTCACTCAAAGAACTATCAAGCAACCACGGTCAAGCCCTCAACATCAAATCTTGAACCTTTTGTTTGTTTGTATTAACTGTTGTCCTGCATCATAATGGTTGGTCCTGTTGCTGACGCTCCAAGGAGATGAACACAAACAGCATAGTAGTGGAAGAGGGCTCCGACAAATACAAAGCAGTGCCAGATGGCATGGGCAAATGGAATGATGCCGTCACTCTTGAAGAAAATCACTCCTAGAACGTAAGTGATGCCACCCAAAGATAGTTCATAGAGTCCTGCTGGTTCTTTCTGAAAAAAAGAAATCAGAAAAAAGGCATACAATTTTTATATGGACACCTGTTCTAGCCTGCAGTCATACTGTAACTTGTTTGTAAATAGCATTCAGTTTGTTTCTAAATAGCGTTCAATTTGTTTGTAAATAGCATTCATTTTTACAAATAGTATTCAACTTGTTTGTAAATAGTATTGGGAAGAGGGCTGGATGTGAGGGGGGATTTGACTATAGGTGACTGACTGGTACAAATCAGGGCAGGTAGGTGAATAATGCCACTGAAGGAAAGAGAAGAGCCATTCAGCCAAGGCAAGTTCACTTCAAGCTGATCAATTTCAGTGACTGAGGAGCCATTTTTGGTTTAAGTGAATGGCCTCACACTGCCTTTGGGGAAGATGTGCACTATCTGCATGCTACAAAATGTTACTGTGCGTCATTTTTGTTACCTTGTCACAGTAACATGGGACAACATTTGTGGCTTCCAGATCCTGTTTCACAGCTAAAAGAGCAACCACTCTAATGACTCACATTCAAATGGTGAACTGCAAAGCCAAAAACAAACAAAAAAATGTAGCAATATTCTCCATCAAAGGCACATCAAGCACACACACCACACACATTGTGTGCAATACAAGGTCTACCCAAATCTCAAATGCCCAAGGTTTTGTGTGTGATGTTTTTGCCTGGTAAAAATGCACCTAAGTCTTGAGTTTAAACTTACCATGTCTACAACAACCACAGCTGGACATATGCCAATGATCAAGTATAGCACTATCTCCAGCCATTTGTACCTGAGAAACAAAGCACATGTATATAATAATATAATAATAAAAACAGGAACTTATAGAGTGCTTTCGGAATCTCAAAGCACTTTACAAATTAAAGAAAAAACACAACACACAAATATCCATAATTATACAATCAATAGTATAAAAGCATACAAAACATACGAAAATTAACAAACATCTTTATACAAAACATGGCAAAAACACATGCACACAAAATTGCACACGCACACATAATGAATTGCACGCACAATGCCAATAAAAAGCACACGCAAACCAGCACGCACACACACACACAAACTTCAAACAGATTCAGCATGTATTCTACAAAAGAAGACAGTTTATATGTATAACAGTCCTCACTTGCTGCCACAATACATATAATACACTAAGTACTAAGAAATACAACATGTGTAATAAATAGTATTATCATAAACTTTTAGTACTATTAAAATATTAGTTTTGTTACTTTAATTGATCAAACCAAACAGATACTTCAGAATACACAAAACATTCTTTTAGGAAAGCAATATCTATATTCACTGACAATAAATGAATAATTATATTAATTTTACAACAACTTAAGCTGTATGTCTGGAGTTTATTTCACATATGACTAGGTTATTTTGATGATTCTTTACTCCAAAATGTGGATATTTATACAGTTCTGTAAACTCAGACCAACAGTATGTTTTGATATTTGTTAGGTCAAAATATGTGTTGATTTGATTTTTACTAAAAACATTAAAAAACAACTGAAACAATAAAATACTCAAAATCCTTGTCTGTTACACATTGGTTTTTAAACAGAATGTCCTGACTCTGTAACGAATAATAAAAGGTACTGTCAATTTACAGACAGAACACATATATAAGTATATAAAACAATTTTGCCCTATATGCTAAAATACATATTTTAGTCTGAAGTTGACAAACTGTTTTTGAAATGCTCAACTTTATTTCATCCCAGGGCATGCTCAGAGTGTAGACATTTTATAACCCATCCTCAACAAGACAGGTGCTAAAACCCTTTTTCTTACACAGTATATCAAGACACACAGGTGGCTTCTTCACTGTGGCTCTGTGTCAAACATTTTGCATGATGGAGCAGTCCCTACCACAGTGCTCTAACAGTCTGGTGACAAGTCCACAAACCACTGATCTGTTAATTCTGCCATCATGGGGAAGTAACGAACAAAAAGTAACCTGCTCACTTCTGTAGTGTTTCCCAGCTGTTGATGACTGTTTCTGGAGGTATGGGAATAAATTCACAATGAAACGTTGATCCGCGTTGAAAAACGCAAACTCAGTCCAATAAAACTGTTTCATGATCTTCTAGAGCAGACTGTTTTACACTGAAGTTTGCATCCAACTGCTCTGCACCCACTAGTGCTGGTACCTTGACATAGCAGGGCAGCTTGCATGCCTTATGATCCTCAGAGCTCTGTCAGTGGGTGCCTTGTGCTCCTGTTAGGTCTGTCCATGCCAGCTTAGGCCGGGGGAAAGAACTGCCACCCTGGTCCTCTAATCTGGGTGTTGCACAGGACTAACTCTCATGGCCCAGAGAAAAACTACTCTGTTATGGAGACAGCAACAAAGCAATCAACCACAACCCGGTGGGACAGCCTTTGACAGTCATCAACTCCTGTGACTGCCAGTGGTGAAAGCCGAACTCCTCTGGACAACTTGTTTGTGTGCTGTTATCTACCAGCATGAAAACTGTGCATAAAAATGTCAGGAATAACTAACTGCCAGTGGAAAGTGGAAGACACCCAACTGTCACTGCGTGCATCCATGTGCAACATCAGTAAGAACAAGAAATGTGAACACTCACTGTTCATGGAAGATGTACTGATACAAGATGCCCCCAACTGCCAATATCCAGACAATAAACAGCACCTCTTCTGCCCATGAGTGGAACTCTTTTAACAGCAGCCTGATTCAAACAAACAAAATCACAAAAATCAAGACAGAGTACTGTCAATACAAAACCATTCATAAAAAAAGGTCATAACATTAACAGGTTAATGTTTTAAACTATTGCTTCAATAACTAGAATATTCAAATGTCCAGACCTTTTGATTTTTTAAATAACACACAGCAAAATGTGTACAGATGAAAGTAATAGGACTCACCATGGTGTGTAAGATGAGGCAATGAAGATGTAAATAATTGCTCTGTCTCCTTTATGGAAAACATCCTTCCAGTTTCTGCACCCAGTTTTGGAACAACCAAAAATTAGTTGACAAAACAACAAATCATGATTTAAAACTGAGACATGGCACCAGAAGACATTAAATTTAGTAGTAGGACTGTAAGTTAATTAATAAAATAAATTATGATGAATCGCAGCAAGAACATGAAAGAAGAGAAGAGCATCATTTTTCAATGTTCCAGGACAATTCCTTTCTTAAAAAAGGCTATGTAGTTAGTCACTGACAAGGTGAGCCTACATCATCAGCTTGTCAGTCCTGAAGTTAACTAGCACAGCAATTACCCAGTGTTTGGCAGACAGATATTTGCAACCAAAAATTAAACACTCTGATACAATTTAGCACACTGATTTGAGCAGCATTATAATAGGGAACTTACAGAGCGCTTTTGAAAACCTGAAGCTCTTTACAAGTTAATCACACAAAAATATGGAAAACATAATCAGTGAGAGAAAAAAACCAATGGCATAATAATTATTACTATGATTACAATGTCATCTCCCAATAACACATTTAGAATTGATCAAAGTACATAGTTCAACTCAACCCCACATTTGCTCATGTCTGAAAAACATCAGGCATTTCCACACAACTCTAATATGATAATAAAGTTGTCAACCACATCAGAAATTATGGTGTATTCTGTCATTACTTGGTGCATTTAACTAACTCTTCACAACTCAATCAACATCAAAACTGATTGAAAACAAACAAGGAAACTGTACAAAAACACCACAGACTGCAGTAACTAAAGTACCTAAGCCATCCAGTGTAAGACACAAGATGGAAGGCTGTTGAAACAGAGAAGAGAGCGATGAGGGCTAGACCATAAATGACAGCAACAGCCATGTGCAGATCTGTGGTGGCTAGGTAGACCATGAACATCATCGCCCCAAGACTAGGCAACACCCATGCCTGTTGAACAAGAACATGGTAATCAAGAAAAGCACACAGGCCAAGTACATGTGTATTAAAAGCACACCCATGCCTGTTGAACAAGAACATGGTAATCAAGAAAAGCACACAGGCCAAGTACATGTTAAAAGCAGTATGCTTACAAGTCAAATAAATTTATTCAAACACATATTTATGACATAATGCAAATGATACTATTAAAATTCCTAATCATATTTGCCCCCACCCCCAAATATTTGCTTTCTCATGCAAAATAATTTATAGTCTATGCTTAGCATAACTACTAATTCAGTATAGTGAATTTATAAAACACTTTCAACAATTCAAAGCACTTTTCAACTTAACTGCACACATGTACAGAACACGTAAAAAGTTTGACAAAGAGAAAAAACCCACCTTAACATAATACAATACAGTGTTAGGTATACCTGTTCATTCAAAACATAATGAAACACAGAAACACACACTGCCGAAAAAGGATGTTGAAATTGTGAAAAGGAGCCATCACTGATCAAAATACTCTCTGAATAAGTGAGCTTCAAGACTAGTTATGAAGGCGAAAAGAGAAAGATTGTGACAGAGTGAATGGGAGAGAATTCCCAGTTTGTGCAGCAGAGAATGATCAAATGGGTGGAAGGAATGGGAAATAACACACACAAACATTTGTTGTTTTTTGTTGTTGGTTATATGGTGAGAGCCAATAACAATGTTGTATATAATATATATATAAATATCAAAAATAAAAATGGTGAAACAGTTTTCAAATCAGACAGATCTTTTAAATACACAAGTGAGCATACTGTTCCACACAGCACTGCCAATCATGCAAGCAGCTGGAGCATAAAAGAAGAATGAAGCACATTCCTTAAACAGGGCTGCTAGTTTTCAGGACAAAATATGGGTTTTCAAGGACTGTAGCGTGTCAGGAATTAATTCCTCATGAGGAGGGGACCTTCATCCTAGAGAGATTAAATTAGATACTTTGCTAAGTTAGCTGCTCTGTGGATGTTCTAACAATGATGGCAGGATATCATTTTCAACCAGTCATTGACTAAGCACACACACGTACACACACATGCAAGCACACACACACGCACACCCCTGTCAGAATCACAATTCCAATGACTTCGTGAAGATTTAAATCTAAGAATTCCAGATCCTTTGCAGGCCTAGATTTTTGTCTTTGAATCTTAAGTTCCATGACTTTTCCAGGTTTCCAGGAGCCACAAGAACTCTGATAAAAAGGATGGACATTTTTCAAGATTAACAGAAGAAAATTCTTTGCAATGGGAACAAATGGTAAGTGAAGAGGAAACAAGATCTGCATTGTGCTCCACACACACAAAAACTGGATTATCACCAGAAAGGGAAATACTCACAAAAGAATTTTTGGAGCTGTTTTGAAACTGTGTAAAATTAATAAGAACTAATGTAATAAGACATTCTTTTCATAAAAGAAATGCTATGTCAAACAAGACTAGTAAACACTCTGCCAACTCCCATTTAAAATGAAAAACATAGTTTACAATATTTGTTTAAGCTCTCCTGCATCTTTAAAAATAGCCAAATTTATCACCATGAAAGGTTTCAAAGACCTCACTTAAACTGCACCATGGATAAAGACATGGCAAAAAATGCATCAATATGCACCTAAAAAACAAACAAACAAAACATCACTAACTTAGGCTATGGTAACAAACATACAAAGTACAAACTCAACTGGATGAGAACTTATCAAGAAAACACAATTTTTAGCTCAATACTTCTGAGACTTCTGCGGCTTTAAAATTCAAAATTTAGCCAAGAGTTATCAAAACGTAGCCTCTCTCTCGGGATGAACTGAGCAGGGGCTGCTGCCCAACTTTTCTGAAGCTCTGATCAGTTAAAAGGCATCATCAATGTCTTGACTGGATGCCATAAGATGCACAAGCTAATACTGTAATAGTAATACCAAGCTGAGAGAACATTATTTATTCAACATACCCAGCATTTATTCAACATGCTCAGGACACCCCCTACTGATGACATTGTTAGTGTTAGCTAAGCAATGGAGTCGGACTGTGATGAGTGAGCATCCCCTCCAGAAGGCTGATGGCCACTTACATCCTTCCATCAATCCACCTATGGGGACTCTGATGTTGAAGGCTTTGATCTGAACTTTGATCAGGCAAGGACGGATGCAGGAACACTGAGATTGAGGCGATCACAAGAGCAAGGCATGAAGGGCCACAGAAGATGAGACAAAATGTATCTATTATGCAATGAAAGATGAAGATGAGGATGTTAAATGATGATGCCATGGAGGTCCAGTTCACAGGGTTCCAGGTGAGATCAAAAGATCTAGAGATCTTAGAGGAGGGACATGGAGCTGGACCCTCAACTATGCCCAGAAGAGATCATGAGTAGGGAGGTGGCACTGGGCTGAGCAAGTTGGACGTCTTTTGCTTCGAGTTGTCCAAGTTGTTCATCAACAGTGGTGCAACGGACATTGTCTTAGTGACTCTGTCCAGCACAGCAGTTGAAAGAGCAATTGCTCAGTGCACAAGTCGCTGGGCAATGGCGAGGGGACACCGCCTTAACACTTCCATTGTTCTGGCGGCGGTCCACAGTCTCTCCGGTCTTTTTCGGGCGGTTTCCGCGGTCGAGCCTTTCACTCTCTCGTCCCCTTCCCACTCTGTCCCCATCCCTGATAGGCCATCTCGCCTCCGTGGACGTTAAGCAACATGAAAGCAAGGTCCAGTTGCAGTTTGAGACTACTTGCCAGGCCACAGACCATGCTTACCTTTATGACTATCCCAGTGTTAAAAAAGCCTGGGATGTTTTGGGCCACAGCTAATACCAAATTTAATGATAACAAAAAGTTCAGACAGTCAGAAGATATTGTGGGCCAAAGTTACGGACAGAGTGACAGATACAGATGAGAAGATCCCAGAATACTCCCTCCACCAAACTTTTTAACACCAGTAACAGGAGACATAAAAACAGATGGCCCTCTATAGAAATTAGGAGGGATGCTCATTGTGTCTGGTCCCAGTCAGTATTGGGTCTGGTACACACTGGGAGGGTCGCTAAATCAGAAGTTTCTAGCCATTTTGATTGCATGGTCACTGTGGTACATGGAGGGCTCTGCCCTACAATTTCACAATTCTGTGGAACACAAAGAGATGAAACCTTACGCCATGTGTGACAACATTTGCAATGTGCTCCACATCCGTTGGCTGATAAGCCTCTCCAGGGCGAGCTCTTTCGTTCTTCAACCTGGAATAAAGCCAGACAAATGTTGGGTAACAATATTTTTTCTGAGTAATCAGTAATGACACTTTCTACCCTACATTTCTGCAGGTTTGACTGCTTTTGGTTTTATTGTCTGGGTCTCCTTCCGGGGGAGGTGGGGGGGGGGGGGGGGGGGAGCAAAATTATCAAATAACTAATTTATTCAGCATATGAGTAAGATGCAGCTCTTCATGTTATGTAATTGGACTGATTTTTGTTGATTAAATGAGTGGATTGAGTGAATTATTGTTCAGTGTTTTTATTGTGGGTTTTGTTTTTTATGGGTTGCTATTTGCTGAGGGGGAAAGAGTAATGCAAATATAAAGCTCTAAAATAAAGACCATGTTTTATGACAAGCAACATCAGGCAATTCACTAAATGGCAGAGGTAACACAAAATTTTCCTGTCACACTGGCTGCTTTGGCAGTGTGGTTGGTATATGCCACATGACAACAAGTGCATGTCCTTGCATGAATTCATGTTACAACTTACAGTGTTTAGCTGTGCATGTGTAGTGTGTGTGTGTGTGTGTGTGTTGTGTGTGTGTGTGTGTGTGTGTGTGTGTGTGTGTGTGTGTGTGTGTGTGTGTGTGTGTGTGTGAGTATGTGTGCATTCATATTATATATATATCAGAACATATCTGTGAGCATATGTGTATTTTATGCATGCATGCATATGCATGTACATGTTTTGTGCATGCATGTGCATGTGTGTGTGCCTGCATGTACATGTGTGTGTGTGTGTGTGTGTGTGTGTGTGTGTGTGTGTGTGTGTGTGTGTGTGTGTGTGTGTGTGTGTGTGTGTGCAGACACATGTTACGTGTGTGAAGGTGTAGTATGAGCATCCTAAAATATGCTGCCTTTTGCACTTACCGTTTGAGATCAGTACTTGCGGAGACCTGCCGTATGAGTCTGACTGCCATGATTCTGTGTTCAAGTCCACAAGCAACAGCTGGCCCCCAGTTGCTTTTCAGCTTTCAGATTGGTCATTTTGAATGCAACAATGGCTGTCTCTCTCCATTGTTGTTCAAACACCTGCAATTCATACCATTATCAACCCTCAGTTGCAGACCATAGCAATTTCAAAACATAGTGACCCAGAAAGCAAATGCTGTTTAGTGTTACTGCATCTAATTTTTATGATTATACTGCTCTCAAAGGTTCACAATGAATGTGCTGTTGCCCAACTGATCTTCGGCTACTGACCCTGAATAAACAGGGTATCAACACTGCTACTTTTAAAAGTGCCACTTCTAAAAGTTCTAAGGCAAAGATAAAATGATGATGACTAAATGACCTGATTTTACTGTGCTAGTTTAGTTGTTTTTTTTCCTACTCATAAGATTATGCTCCTTTCCATGCAGAATCTCTATATATACATTCTAACATTGTGATTAAAGTGCATCCGTACCAAATGTAACAGAAATGTTCTGATGAACAAAAATCTTTAAATGACACATGTAACATGTTCTGTACAACTACTGATCTGTACTGTAAATCTTGCAGTCTAGGCAGACAATGAGCTCTGTGATCAAAATAATTGGATGCCATTTGACTGAAACAGTGCCATTACGTTTTGTTTTAAAGAACTGTCCACCTGTGAAAAACAAAACAAAAAAACAGCAACAACATAATTATGTTCTGTCAAATTGGAAGACTCTTAGAAACTGAGTCTTAGAAAAGACCACAAGACCTCTGACTAGGCTGAACAGAGCAGGAGCTGTTTACAGTCTGTTGCTGCCCAACCTTTCTGAAACTCTGATCAGTTAAAAGGCATCATCAATGTCTTGATTGAATGAGAGTTCCTTTAAACAGTCCATGTCCTACAATCACTTTCGCTGCAGCTTGGTCGAGTATGAATCTATGATGACTGAACATGAATTGTTGTGTAAAAACTCACCTTTTGAAGGGTCCTTGGTTTCTCAGAAACCTCAAGGTGAAGTGCTAGGTCGCGTTTTTGATTCTTGTAGAACTATAAATATAATGCAGGCGACCAACTTCTTTATAAAGAAGCAAAAGTTCACACTGACAGGGCATGTGCGAATTCCGCTGTAACCTGCCACCTGCACTTTTCTAGACACAATGACCGGGGTCTTTTACATAGTTCTAGTTTGACGTAGGCTACTGTGTCTACACGGCGGGGGTGAAACGGACATAAACATTAATTTGTAGGCGTTAGCCTACCGTAGGCGCTCTAGAACGGACTCAGAGTTGTTTTGTAAGACAAAGTCAGAGCGAAACATACTGACACTTGTGGTGTGTGTGGGTATAAAATAAATAACAGTTCAAACTGAAAAATCTGAGAACGTGACGGTGCAGTTGGTGCAAAGTCTGGATCCGATCAATGACAGCTTTCAGCAGGCCGCCTCTTGCACTGATTGCGCAACCAGCGTTAACAAAAATACATGCATGTTTAAACTTGCAATTTGTGTGGATATACTGAACCTCATACTCACCTCAAAGTCTAACTTGTGCAACGAAGTCCATTTCTTTCGGTTTCAAGACCGTGATCTAATTTGGTCGCTGGTGGTGACCAAGGGAGCCAGCGCGCGAGTTATCTTTTCTTGAATAAGGATTGTAGCTTGTCGAACTGGCCCCTGTAGCAGTCTGCAGCGGACCTGTTCTAAAGGCATTGTCTACCACTCATATTCTTCAGTGAGCCGGTTTGGCCTAACGGTAAGGCGTTAGGCTGGTAAGCAGAAGGACCTCGGTTTGAATCTGCTTCGGCTCTCCCTTCTCTTCAAAAGTTGTGGTCTGTGGACATTGTCTTGTGCCTTTGTCCCTCACAATTAAACATTAACATGGCTCTCATCAGTGGCTGCCCACCTTAATGCAGAAGTCATTCTGGTGGTGACAGTGTAGCGATAAGTATATAATCTCCCTCTCCTCCCACTTCCATACCACCCCCCTCACTATCCATAATAAGCCTCATGGTTTCTGTGGACGTTAAGCACCATGTTTACTTACACATATTCTTTGCAGATAACAGGTTATCAGAGACCTGTAGTATCTCTGAGGCTGTTCCAAAAGGAAGCAAAGATCCCACAGCGCTACTGCAGAGTGACAGACACCAAAATCTTGACAGCAGAACTTCCCTACCCGCTGTGGTGCGGTTCAGGCAATTGGATACCCGGTGCTGACAAAACTGGTTTCAATATGATTATTTACACCCAAGCTGCTGATTCTGTTATATTTTTATGTCATTTTCCCCCCCCCCCCTGAAAAACATCTTTTTGTTTCTTACATATCTGAGTTTTCATATTTTGGTCACTTATGATTTGATGGCTGGCCTTCGGTGTGTCAGTGTAGTTACAGCTGTGAGTGTCAGTCACTGGTGACTCACGGCATGTGTAGCCATGGAATTACATTTCTGTTATTATGTCAGTCCATGGTGTTACTGTGCCGAGCGGCGTACAATATGTGTGTGTGTGTGCGTATGTGTGCATGTGCCGGTGCCTGGCCAAGTCAGTGTCTGTATGACAGTGTGCTGTGCCAGTGTGTCTGAGAGAGAGAGAGAGACTGACTGAGAGAGAGAAGGTTCAGGCCGACAAAACCTGCTAACAGTTAGTCCTTGATCAGCTACAGATGAATAATATATATATACCAAGAGATTACTATGGCACTGCATTAAATGAACAATAATACCACAAATGGTTCTTCTTCCACCATCAACACAGCACTTTTAACTAGCCTTCTGTCAAACCATGCAACCTTTTAGTCACCAAGAGTTAGAACAGATAAGATAAAAATGAACATCTAACAATAATTAGTACAGAACAGTAACTTAAAATCTATCAAGTTTTTTGTTGTTGTAAGGTTGATTTTACTTTCAATTCAGTTACAATCCTCCTGTGCTAGTGTAGTCTAGTGGGGGGACTTGACTGTTGAGATTGCCATACGTGTTACAAGCTGCTGGCATAATGGCCTCCAGTGACTGCATTAATTTTGATCCTGTTCCTCAGGTGACTTGAACCATGCACTTCCATCTACACATCCTTGACTTGAACACAGACCTCTCTGTTATGCCTGGCATCAGACTGCAAGCCTTGCTTTCCTGCATCCTTCCTTGGAGGAAGGGTGTTGTAAACTAATGCTTGGAGTTTGGCCCTACAGAATACTGATCAACGGAGGCTGTGCTGTCCGTGCAACATGGGCGAGCTAGGAGACTTATGTGTGGCCAGTCCCATTAGCCATCACTATAGAAACTAACTTCAGCAAAAGAATATAAAATAAATCAATGCAGCACTTTATAACAAATTTCTCAATTTTGAGTTATCTTTTCAATCTACTCCTTAGAAAAAGCTTATTTCAGAAGGCTAGTTTCCAATACCTGCCCTGCATTTATTGGCACCCAATGCCTGTTGTTAAAACTCAGTTTGCCACTCATTCTTCCTTCTTACTGAATGAACTAGACTTTGATTGCGACCATGGAAGTATTTTATCATCAGCAGGTTTTCTTACGTGTCCAATCCCCCCCCCCCCCCCCCCCCCCCCCAACTTTGTGTGTGTGTGAAAACTCAGGGTGGGGCAGTTACCTTCCCATGCCTGAGTTTTCTTTTAATGTTTCTTATTTCTGAGTTGTACTGTTGTGTGTATATTGTTTAATAAATAAAAACTCCCCTCCCCCCCCCCCCCCCCAAGAGAAAACAACAACAGGAGGCAAATATCAAAACAAAAACTTTAAAATGAAGAATATTGTTTACATTTAAGTCAACTAAACTTAGTTTTGTTACTAATGGACTGCTTTGTGTGTGTGTGTGTGAAAACTCTGGGTGGGCAGTTACCTTCCCATACCTGAGTTTTCTTTTAATAGTTTTAATGTTTCTTATTTCTGAGTTGTACTGCTGTGTGTATATTGTTTAATACCCCCCCCCCCCCCCACACACACACAGAGAAAACAACAACAACAGGAGGCATATATCAAAATAAAAACTTAAACTGAAGAATATTGTTTACATTTAAGTCATCTAAGCTTAGTTTTGTTAGTAATGGACAGCGAGACTGAGTGCAAATGACAGGTGTCATAACTGGCTTGTTTGCAAGCATTGCCTCCATTGATGCAAGAAGATTCTAAACTGAAAACAGGACAGAGAATTTTAACACAAAATGCCAAAGCATTCATGTTACATTTATTTAATTCTCTACTACATTTTCTTTCAAAGAGAATAGACTACAAACTGTCACAACTTCTTTGCTGACTCATCTCCTGCCTATCTCTCTGACCTTCTCACTGTGCACACTCTTTCCATGCAGCTTTGTTCTTCTGCAGACACAGGGATACTTTGTATCTCCCATGTAACTATTGTTAGAACAAAAACTTTTAGCCAACGCTCTTTTTCTTACTGTGCTCCAAAACAATAGATTTCTTTCCTTTCTGACATCCATCACATTCAATCCTCCCTGGCCTTCAAAACTATGTTAAAAACTCACCTCTTCAAACAATACCACAAGTGATTTCAAATTCTGGCCTCTTCCTTTGGCCCATTATATGAAACGTTTCTTTTAAGTTTGTTTTGTCCAAGCCTCCCTTTTTTGCTTTTGTTTTCGTAGTGAATAAAAGAACAACTTTGGCCAGGACATACACAGTCAGTTTCTCCGTTACTGCTGAGAGTTCCTGATAACCAAGTTCTCCTATGTGTCAGTATATACGCATATCTCTTCCATGTATGTGTAGAGGGGGTTACTGCATGCATTTTTGTTGCCAGCAGTATCCTGATTTTCTCTTGTTACTTGGACAGAACAAGGAAGACAGTTGGGAGAGAAAGAAAAACTCACTGGCATGAAAATTCTAACCCATTTTATGCACTGCTGCATTCTTAAAAAATGTTTGAATTGTGATTCAATATTTTGATATGATCACTTGTATCAATTATTTTGGTTATTTTAATTGATCAATTTAATTTCCCTTTAGCAAAAAATAAAACTACTCATCAAAATACACATTCATTCATAACAGTGATACATAGTACATACACATCTCTCTCTCTCTCTCTGTCTTATATATATACATATATGAGAGGTAAAGAACTATCTCATCACCTCCATCTCCTTTTGGAAGCTGAAGAAATATAGCAGTGCAGACATTCTTAAGATCAGCTATATACTCCACAACCTTTTGGACATTTCTGGCATCATAATACTTGCTGATCTATATCTAAAAAGTAAAACTGTAACTGTTATTTTACATGAAAACAAAGAAAAAGAAGAAACAATTTATCTGTATGCATTGTCTGCAACATTTTTATTTCTTTGAATAAGTTCTTATAATTTCACTTTGTACCAACGTTATCAAAACATTTTATACATCATCTTGTCCATGGCATACAACTGCTGGGCAAAAACTGAACTTGCACACATCAGAATTTTCCAGCTAATATAACTGCCAGTTTTTCGTTTTTTGATTTAACACCTTGTAACTAAATATATATTTATTTATTTATTAAGGGAAAAAAGGGACAAAGTCTTAAGACTTGTAAGTGGTATGAAAATACAAAGCTCAATAGAGCTAACCTGTATCATGAAGCAAACTTTGGAAATGAAAACTAGCACTTATAGTACTCCAAGAACCTTACGCTAACAACAGTAACAGTCCAAGATGCCAGTTACAGTGGAAACACATGGGCTGAAAGTTCCATTAATAAAGAACATTTAATACTATTTGAAAATTCTATATATTTTTTGTTCATGCTTTTGTATAGTTCATGTAATACTGCCCCCCCTCAAGACTTGTGTAACTAATTTCAAAAATTTCTGTTTAGCATTGCTCTCTTTGCCACAGGACCCTGGTCTCCATGCATGAAACTGACATCACTGTGTCTTCCATTCATTCTAGGCTGCCTGTTTTGGGACTTTCCATAACCATTTCAACATGATTTGTACATTCACAAAGTGTAGCTTATGGACTATGGAGTTCAGTCTGGTGTCTCTCCTTCAGGGGCAAACAATCAGTTGAGTTCTCCCTCCACAGCTGTAGAATCAAGTGCTTTTACTGGAGAAGGAGCAGCAGCGTCTCCTGCTTCATGCTCTGTTAGCTTTGGCTTTGCTGTACAATCAAGCATCTCTTTGTGTGACAAAGCATCTGAATCCTGTGCTGCAAGATTTGTTGTGCACCCACAGACTTCCTGGGGAGTTTCAGACTTTCCTGCATCATCAAGGTCAGCTGCTGATGCCACAGGACAAGAACTCCCTGGCTGGGATGAAATGGCTCCTTCACGCTCCGTACCTGTCTCTTGCACTGTCATGGAAATGGGATCACTGTCCCCATCACGGCTACCCGCCTTGTCAATGGTTTCAGTTTGTTTCTGCTGCTGCTGGGATTCAGAATTTTCTTCAACAGTAGCTGGGTCTGCAAATTTTTCAGACAGGGCACTATCGTTCTCAGTAATGCCTTTTCCATCTGAGTTAGTGGCAGCATGGGTCTGTTTTTCATTTACAATCTCCACCAGGTTGTACTTTCTGAATCGAGCAAATTCTCTGGCCACAGCTATGCACGCAACACCACACATCACTTCCACTAAAATTGTGATCTGTGGGTTAACAGGTGTGTATCGCAGCAGAACAGATGGAAATGCTTCTGTGATGGTATTTCGCAATGAGGAAATGGTCATCTCTCGCCCTACACCATTGTTGTTCCTCGCTTTGAAATTGATGGCATACGTAACCTCCAGTTTTTTCTCAGTAAAGAAGGATTGCAGCACTTCTTTTGCAAGTTCATTTATGTCCTTGAGGTTTGCCTTGCATGTTCCAACCACAGGCAGAAGACGCAATGCATATCTACACTTCTGGACTTTGGTCTGAAGAAGGTCTGTAAAGATTGCGTGTGCAAGACCTGCTGGGTCAGCCAAAGTTGTCTTGATGAAGATGCAGTTTTTAGCGCCTGTTAGGCTATTCTGGAAACGGCGCTCGCCTTTTGTTGCTGTATCTTTTAAGTTTTGTACTTCTTTGGCAATAGCTGCTTCAATGTCATCTCCATCACTTTCTTCATTGCCATCTGCTTCTTCTTTGGCCTGAAAAAAGAATAAGGATGAAAGACGTCAGTTATATGATGCATAAAGTGTGTGTGTGTGTGTGTGTGTGTGTGTGTGTGTGTGTGTGTGTGTGTGTGTGTGTGTGTGTGTGTGTGTGTGTGTGTGTGTATAAAAGTGCTGAGAAGTTGTGATTTCCATTTCCATATTAAGCAAAACAACAGAACAAAGAAATCTCCAGAGAGAGGAAGGGGAAGGGGGAGAGAGAGTCAAAAAGACAGACAGACATGTATAATAATTAATATATATACTAGCAGACTAACTTAGTTACAAAGAAACATTGTATTTCATTTGTAAACAGCACAGTACAAACAAAACAACAACAAAAAGTGCTGACAATTATTTACAAGTTGTTTCGTATTTGATGAATTCAACAAATAGAAACTAGAATATCAACAACTGCCCTGGGACACAATCCCTGGGTATACATTTCACTTTTTACTGTCAATCATTTTGTGTCACCACTTTGGCAAGCTCTTAAAATGGGAATGTAAGTGCTGAAGCTATTTTTGTTAAGGGTGACACAGAAACATATATATATGTTACATATAATAATAGTGGTGTTGCAGCATTTACGTTAAAAAAAAGTAGGTTCCAAGATTTCAACTAACAATCGCTGGCATGAGAGTCCAGAGTTCTAAGAGCCTTACACTGCGTAGCTAAATGGCGCTACAGTTAGATTGTATCACCCTTCCTTTACTTCACAGAGTGATTCACTGGCTTAAATAATCTTTACCATTATTGTGTTCATTAGCGAAAGAGGTACTACCCATACTACAGGTACATCACACAGGACACTGGCTCATGTCCAAGATTCAGGATCACTTTATTATCTCCTCAAAGATTCCAAAGGAATCTTCACACCAAGTTTCATCTCAATACATTCAGTGGGTCAACAGGTTGAGCACCAAATCATTCAAGGCTTTAACATAGACAGACAGACAATACAGACAGACTGTGACTGTTCTTTAATTATCAGATTTCAGGATGATGCAAATGTTACAGAGCTTTTACTGTTTGTTGCGTATGTGTATATATATATGAATTACCTCAGGGCCATACAACTTGTCAGCATATTCATTGAGGATATTGTAAGATTCCTTGACTGCATCCCTCTCATGCTCATTGCATGTAACAATGAAGCCTTTCAGCCCAGCAACGAGACGATGACCTGGTTTTCCATCTGTCTTCAAACGCTTGTTGTGAAATGCCTGCTTTTTGTACCAGCCTTTAGACTTCCTCTTCTTCTGTCCTCCATCACTCATTCTGCAAACTACAAAAGCAGAAATATATCTACACTGATTACAGGAGCAGTGACTCAGTGAATCATCTGACAATAGCAATGCTGGTTATTTGCAGAAACACAGCGAGTCGGTTAACTGTAAAATTGGTCAAAGAATAAAACGAGGTATGAAGAGACCTTAATTCAGCATGGACTGGTTAACACTTGATACAATGAACAGTACATGTATCATTGTATGGTGTAGACTTTTAGTGCTCACCAAGTGTCCCATGAGCATAGTCAGGGCCCCTTTCCTACAGCTGATTTACATGATATACATCCATTTCACAGCACAATCTGCACAAAGAAAGAAGTGGGGAAAGACTGGCTTTCTCAACACTGAGCAAAATTAAAATATGAAAGGAAAATTCTAGAAAACGCAGCTTCATTCTATTTCTAGTTTCAATCAATAGTGTATAATATATATATAGATGTAAACACCATCACAAAGAAAGCAAACTGCACCCTGGGATTCCTTCACCAGAACCTCAGGCACTGCCCCACAGCATGCAAGCTGAATGCCTACTTGTTACTCAACCGCCAACTCCTGAAGTATGGAGCCATCAGCTGAGACCTCTATGTCAAGCAAGATGTTGACAAGTTGGAGTGAATTCAGCGAAACGCAGCATGCTTCATAGCCAGGGACTATAGGTCCATGACACATGGCTTTGCGACAGGCCTCCTCCACAAGCATGATCTCCCAACTCTTCATGAGCGGCGCAAACAAATGTACCTCATTATCATGTATGACTCTATGAGACAGTCAAAGGACTGGTGCCAGCAATGCCAGCAGATACTGAGTGCTTTAGATCGGTCCTGGCCTCAGCCAAGTGCCAATAGACTACCACCACTGCTGTACACCCCAGTCCATTGCACCAATTCCGGATTCATGGATGCTACTTCAAGTACTTGCTAGTGACATATAATGATACATATATGAGCAACTCTCAAAAGGTGAAAACTAAAGTGTGACATCTTGGTTAAATTTGAAGTGTGATGGTGAAGCAATTTTTTATTTTATGGGTTCTGTATCAACACAACTCTCTCCAAAAACAATGATTAGAGGATACTTTGGGGGCTACTTGCTAAGTTACAGGGTTATATAACTGGACGCCAGCATGGTGTCGCGTGTCACTGATGACAAAAACATTACTCTTTGTGGCAGCATTTTGACATTACTCCCTGTTATTTTTGTGATAAATATATTACTGTTACAGTTTATGACCAAACAAAACCCAGCTCATGAAGGTTTGGGTATGAGTAATGATTTCTTATGGTATATTTTTTGTCATCGGTGACATGCGACTCCCATACTTCCGAGAAAAAAAATATCACAAGCTAAACACCATAAAAAACACACAAAACAATGCATAAGTATGTTCATTATTCTTTTGTATTTCAGAAAAGTAATACAAGCAGTAAAGCAAACTGACATCTGCAGAATCACATAACATTTTGTACTTTGGTGTCGCGTGTCATATGACAAAAATGAAGAACATGTACACTTCATAAAAGTTGCATGGTTCACCTACAGATACTAGAATTAAGAACCTGACAAAACTTTACATGAGCAACACATAAAATTAACCTTTTAAGCATACATACACATGTATTTACAGTCTTCTTGTACTGTTTGAGAAAAATGAAAATGTTCCATTCCCCAAATAGTCTTTCACCAACCAGCTAAGGAATGCCCTCCTCCCCTCCACATTCCCAGGATGGACATTTTCATCAACAACCAATTAAAACACACAATAAATTTTTTTTACTGGAATGCAGAACAATGTGGTACAACTAAATGTAAATGAAGTCAAGCAATGTCAAAGTACAAGAACTATGCCCCAACCCCAACAAAAAAAAGTTTCATTTTCTTTCACATCACTGTTATCCAATGTCCTGCAGTTGCTTCCATACATGATTATATATCTACAAAAGGGGGGGGTGGGGGGGAAGGGGGCAATGCATGATAGTTGCTTTAAAAAAAAAAAAAAGAGAGAGAGAGAAGAAATAAGGATAAGAAAAAAGATTTGAAAAAGAAAAGATACTCTGCATCTAATATTGTAATAATATTCTAAGGAGAAGAAGTAACAGCGACACATCTCAGTTTTATAATAATAAAGGGGATTTCTACTATTCTAGAGCACCCATCTTCTGCACAAGGTGGGGACACAGGGCGCTTTACAATAACACTAACACACATGTCAGATGGGGGGATAGGCACGCATGTGAAAAAAAGTTTAGAAATATTGAACAAGTGTGTCTTAAGGGTGACTTTGAAAGAGCAAGCAGAGGTATTGACTGATTGATTAAACTTTATTTCTGAACGGTGAAGATATTAGCAACAAATGCCAACTTACATATCTGTCGTTGCTGCAGTACTACTAATAACGAAGACATTCATGGTGAAATATTATGATTGAAGGATATAGACAAATACAGCATCAATAACAACATATAAAACGAGACAGTGACTGCAATGGAAATGAAAAAGATAATGGTAAAATACTAAAAAGAACTGAGGGAAAAAGTCAAGAATTAAAAAAACTAAAACAAACTGAAAACATTTTGGGGAAACCTGGAAAGGGAGGGATAAAACTAAGCTTAAGAAAATGACAGTAATAACAATAACAACAACAAAGGAAAGGAAACGGATACTAAATTAAAAAACAAAACAAGACAGAAAGAGAGACCCTATGTGTTCTTTTGCAAAGATAAGATGAAAACCAAGACAGAGTTGAGCCAGAAATGCCAAACAAGCTCCGATCTTATGAGGTCAACAACAAAGATGGTTAGGTTTAGAAGGTGGCATTCCAAAGTTGCCTTCTGTTTGTGCTTCACATGGTGTCCAACTCCATTGCCTTCACTTTTGCGATCAGGTTGCAAAATGGTTCTTCGCTTCTGTTGCATGTACTTGGCCAGTAGTACCGCCCATCCTTTTCCCCCAT
Organism: Alviniconcha strummeri; assembly: GCA_963584105.1. NCBI lineage: Eukaryota > Metazoa > Mollusca > Gastropoda > Provannidae > Alviniconcha > Alviniconcha strummeri. The sequence goes on from OY757541.1 coordinate 38,728,736, forward strand.
GAAGTTGACCTACGCCATCTGCAATGCTGCGTCAATAACCTCAACCTGGGCAATGTAGACATGTTGTTTCCATAGCACAGAATAAAACGCCAGCTTTGAGTCTCTCTTGAAATCGTCGGCATTTCTCCCTGTTGGTCAAAGCCTTCTTCACCGAGTCGTCCATCTTCTTACCACGAACCCTGCGGCCTGCATAAATTATGTTGATATTTAATTATTAGCATCACAGAAACTTTATAATTTTTCGTCTGTTCTTAGTCAAATTTTTTCTAATTATGAACAACCTAAAGTTTATGCATACTCTAATCAACACAATGTAACAATGAAAACTTAGTCCATGAAAGTGTCTAGGTATATTTTCTCTAAGTGGAAGTACATGCAGCTTTTACAGTTTTAGTATTTATTTATTTTAAATAGCAAACCAAGCAAACCTATTTATTAATATTATACAGGAGTAAATGGTACACTAACCAAGTCAGGCTAAAATAACACTAACAGTATGACAGCTCCATATACATTCCTTCTTTACCATGTCTCCCCCCCCCCCCCCCCCCCCCCCATATTTTTTGGCAGTCCATATTCACATAAAACATGATTATCTAATTTCCTTAATTTTCTGCAACATCAGACTTGAATTTTTGTCACTCTCATGTTCATGACATACGACCCCAGATATACCTTCAACTGGCTTAAATCTCGTTAACTGTTAGCAATTCTACAAAATTTATTTACATTAAATCCATTCTACAATTTGTGCAGTCAGTAGGAATTTTGTTGACATGCCATTCAAATATTTTCCCTTTTATTCACTGAGGAAAACTTCGGAGGGTTGATCGTCATTATGACAAAAGCTTGCAAAGGTTGAACGTTTCTATGACAAAAAGAACAAGTTTCGTACGTCTCTCTGACTAAAACTGACTTTTAGTCACAGTACGATCAGTTGAAGTCCTCCTTTCGATTACATGCTTTGTAAGTAGGTCAGCTACATTCTACGAAGTCGTATTCCCTTCTCGTTCTTCTCGTATGATTACAGCATGTTGTTTAAGAGCAAATACGTTCATATCTTAAAAAACGCTGACAAAATGGTTTCATACGTCATTTTGGGGTCGCATGTCACTTTCTATGAAGCGATGACTAAAATAAACAAAACCTTACCTGCGGCGTTCGGTTCCATTGTCAAGCTGACAAAGGGCCATGTGGTTAGCAGGAAGTGGGTGCATCAAAATGGTGGATCGAAACATGGTCCAATAGTGTCTGATTTAAAAATATTGCGTTTTGGTCGTGCGTCTCGAAATGACCAAAAAGAATTTTTCTAAAATATTATCTTAAATTTTGGACCTCTTTTTTGAATTTTTATTTGCTAGATACAGTTTTCTGTGAGCCTTGACTGCGCACATTAAAATTACGGCTTGTCAGTACAGTGGTCTCCCTTGGAACAACCAAAAGTGTTCTGTGTACGCGGACCTTGTCAGTGACAAAGTTCATGACGTACGACTCCGTAGGTTTTAAATATTGATATAAAAAAAAATGCTGAACATTTTCCCATCAAAACTTTATATTTTAGCAGAGCAATATCTCTACTATTCACTCAACACCAAAAGTAACTGACACAACTTATTTATTGCTACTTGTGATCACATCGCAATGACATCCTTTGACTGAGTGTGACGTTTTTTATCACACAAAAATTATTATTTTTTCTTTTGAAAACTTTTTAACAAACGGACCATAAACACAACAACATCAACATATTAGATTTTATTACTTTAATTACTACATTATTATATAATACAAACATAAACTCTTTCGGTGCACTAGTAAAATTTTACAACAGTTACAAAAATGTCAGGTGGAAAACGCTGACCTTTTGAGAGTTGCTCATATATTAGATATGCTACACAGGGTACACGTTAACTGGTAATTTCTGGTATTTTACCAGTTAAGATCAGCATATTAAAAATCAGCAATCAGTCAGATGTACTGGTTGGTAACAGTATTTTGTTTGACTGGCTCCAAAAAACACACCCACCATACACAAACTTACACAGCACAATGTGAGACTGAGAGGGCATGGTGTGTGTGTGTATGTGTGCACATGTGTGTGTGTGTTTCTAGACAGGAAAGGGAGCTGGGTCAGGTGTTTGCTTGTTCATTTCTACTGCTAGTTAGTAGTAGTAACTAGTATGGACAGCTGTGTATCTTCTTTCCTGAGGTGCCCACAATCATGTTGATGATTACTCTGGGACTTTAGGTGGTGTTCGCAAAGTAACTGACCAGTTACTATGAGTATGACCCATCTGACTGGTTTCTGTGAACCACATTCACCACCTACACCAGCTTGAAAAATGTCCAGTGCGATCACTGACACTGCACAAAAACACAGCTATATAGTCTAAATCAATGGATAATTCTTATTTGTGGCCCAAAATGACTCTCAGCCACTACTAATACTATGTACCAACTATATTTAGTACTAGTCTATTGACTGTATAGCTGACTGGGCGTAATGAAACAATTTCCCTTCCTCCCAGACTGTGAGGAACCTGTACAAATCTGACATTACATTTATAATAATAATAGTTATAACTAATATTACTATTAGGACATGCTGTAGAAATTATGAATTTACAGTTCAGAAAACCCTCAAGTGTTTCACTGATGCTCAGTTTTTCTCTGTGTTTATTATATCACACCAGTGTAATCATAATATTACCTTTTTGTGAAGACTGATTGCTGGAGAGGATGTTGACTCTCTATGTTGTGGTGTGTGGTCCACAAGGAGGCAGCCATATAACAGATTCGCAGTATGATAATGGGTCAGTTTAACAGGCTAAAAATAACATACTTCGTGTACAAAAAATAATAATGTTTATATAGAAAAATAATAGTATACAGATTGTGATTTCTTGGAAAACATTTTTGGGGAAGTATATGAAATAAAATAAAACAGTAAAAAATATGTATGAGCTGCTGCGTCACAGGTCCGCATTCAGTACGTCTCATCATGGCGGACCTGTCGCTCGATGAAATCATTGCAACAAGAAAAAGAGGATTGAATTTTAAAGTGCAGTTTTCGTACGTATATTGTGGTTATATTTTACAAATGATGTCCACGTTAGTTCGTTAATGACTTGGATGTCGTGGGGGTTGTTTCTTTTAACCATGGGTCGTTTTAGAATATTTCGATTTAGAGCACCTGCACATGCAAATCGCCAAAAGGCGAAAAGCAAGCTGATAATTACAGTGATAATGTTCGCTTTTCTCATCCCTTCTTCCTCCTTTTTTTCTTTGCAACAGATCTGTGAGATGATTAGTGTGAAGGCCTTTTTTGATTTTTTTTCCCCGGTTGGGGGGGAGGAGGGGGTGTTTATAGAAAGTGTTACTTTGTTAGTCCTGCCGTAAACGGTAAAGGAAGACCGTCACATTGACCCTGTTTCTTTTTACTTCTAGTGACCACAACTGTGGTTTGATTATCCTGTTACTTTTGATAAAACTATTGAAAGTGACCTAATGGACATCGTTTTATTAAAAAAACAAATCTTTTCTTTATCTACAGGAATCAAAATGCTCGCAAACAGATTCAAGGAAAACCGATGCAGCAACGCCAGAACTTCAGACCTGGTTTTGTAGCCAGACCAAATCGCCCTGGCATCGTTAAGAAAAAACGACCATTCAGTGCACCAGGTCTGAGAACAAAAACTGTCTTTCAGAGAGGCAATGCAGCCCAGAACAACAGCAGCAGTCTTGCAGGGCCTGGGAAAGGGCAGATTGACGCTCGTGACATGATCACCATAAAGAATAGGATCAAAATTCCTGATGCCCGGGCAAAGATTATGCAGAAGCGCATCAGTAAGGGGACTTTTGATGCTCGTTCCAAACTGCAGCACAGTGGACAGCCGCAGATGACCCCAAGGCCTCAAGGTCCAGTCCCTGGTGCTCAGCAGCTGCAAAAGGGGCCATTTCAACGACCTCCTCAACCTGCCAGGCCCCCTGGTCAGCAGAGGTTTCAAACCCCACAGCAGCAAGGTTTCCAGTTTCAGCAGCCCCGACCCATATTCCAGCAACAAGCCCCGCCATTCAACCAGCCACAAGCCCCACCGTTCAACCAGCAACAAGCCCCACCATTCAACCAGCAACAACAAGCCCCACGCTTCAGCCAACAGCATGTCCCACAGTTCAACCAGCAGCAAGCCCCACACTTCAACCAGCCTCAACCACAGATGAATCAGCCACCTCCACATGTGAACCAACCGCCTCCAGCCTTCAGTCAGCCGATGTCAAACTTCAGCCAGCCTCCTATGTCATTTCAGCAGGTGCCTGATCAGAACAGCGGTGGTGACCTTATCAATTTCACAGTAAATGTTGCTTTTTTGCTTTTGTTCTGGATGTAGGTTGCGCCTTCTTGGTCAATGTGTGTGTTTGTGGTCACGTGTATGTATACATATGGGGGGTGGGGGGGATTAGTTTACTGTAGTGCACTTATTACTATTAGTCGTATAATAAATATGACAAACATGACATTGCAATGTGGGGTGTGAAGCTGAATACATACACTGATTGATACAGATGTATAGATGTAGCCTAAGCTTTTGATTATATAGATCTACACTTTCATCAGTTGTCACTAGTGTCAGTCTGTCATGACTGCAAGTGGTAAGTCATGGTATGTAATTGTAATGCTGGGATAGATGTGTTTGTGTTCATGTCTTTGATTTTGCAGTGTCATGTGTGTGTAGTCGTACCAGTTTTTTGTATAATTTATTTACATAATTTATATTTATAAACAAATTTGCACTGTGCATGAATTACAACAGTATAAGTTATTTAATTTTGCTCTATAATTATCAAAAACAAAACAAACTTCTTTTTTAAACTGGTAACAAAGTTAATAGTTCATGTGTTATTATTTAATAATTATTGCCAGTTTCAGATGATACTCTCAGAAGTTCACAATAATCTTAGTCTCATTGTCCAATGCAACAAACACCAATAAATTTGTACTGCCTATGCTGTACTAAGCTTCTTAAGGTCTTGTTTAGTTCACTTGAAAGACTGGCCAATAGATCATGGTATACAAACATAAATTTGTGATAAGCAAATAAAGGAAAACCTAGCCTATATATACTGCTATAGTCAGGAGCAAGTCAATTGTTAGGTTCATGTCTTTTAAAGTTTATTATATAATTGTAATTGTAATATAGGCAGCCAGCTCTAGATTTAGTCTTTGAGTAGATATAATAGGTAAAATGTGCAGGTTACAGGTTAATCCTGAGCTCTATTTTATGCACTGACAGCGTTACAGTTATGCTCACAAAGTAAGATTAAGAAGAGAAACAATATTTTATCAAATTAATGTTGGTATTGTTTTGAACTTTGTACAGCACTCAGTCGTGGCCAGGGCGCACTGGTTAAGATTAAGACTATAAGAGTGACTGATTAATTGAGTATCACTTAAATTAAGTTAAAATGAGCACGTTTGTTAACAACGCCTCTGAATTGAGCATCCGTTTACATGAGCTGTGGTTAACACTATCAGTATGACATGGCTGAATTTTTAAAATGGCACTGCTTTCCACTGTGAAAGATTGATTTTACGTAAAACTAATGTAACCAATACAGTGACAGCCAGTTTTCAGGTCCTGTCACCATACTACCCATTGACTGTTCGTGTTTATTTGCATTGTACAAGTGGCTTTATGATTTATCTTAGAGTAATTTTGTTGCTTATTTGTTGTTATGAGCTTCTGATTTGTGCTTACTTCTTTAGACAATAGTTCATTAGTTGTGAGCAGTGAAGTGTTTGTGTCCTTGCCAGTATGTCTGCAGTCTTTCCTCTTTTAAATCTAATTGGGGGGAGAGTGGGTTACATTTTGATGATGAGCATTAAACAGGTTTACATCTTAGGCCTGTCACTAGCATCTTTAAAATGGAAAGTGTTTATTTTTGTGTGCAAGGAGAAAAGCACACAGCCGCCCCACCCCCCACTCAAAAACAACTAACAAAAACAACCCAAAAGCAACAACATAATTTGTGAATATGATAATTTTGATCCACAAATTTTGCATTATAGCACTTGTTGCCTGTTTCCAGGTTGCTGTAAATGCTGGTCAGCCTCCTGCAGCTCCAGCAGCCCCTTTGACAAGAACTGTGAGTCCATTGTGTACTTAAACTGTTATTGTTAAAGACAATATTCATCATAAATTAGGTAGCGGCAGCCAAAATTTAAATTTTACAACAGCAATTTAATTTATGCATTCTCAGACAGGCCATATTGATACAAGAAAATGGAGAAAAAAAAAGTAACTTTATCGTAATTAGTTCCAAAGATATAGCCATTCGAAAATACAGTTTTGCGCGACAATAAACAGTTTATTACATTTTCTCAAATTTACCCCCCCATAGTGGTTCTCATGAACATGGGAGAATCCAAATACTTACACTTTTCAAAAGTATACCTTGGTTGCACTTTGTCACAGCTAAATCATATGGTCAGCAAAGAAAGATAAAACATAGGCAGAGGGCTGAAGTTGCTCCAAAAAGCAATTCTGAGCTTGCCAATTTGCATGAAAGAGCACTTCTGACACCACACAGTGGGTAACATATGGCAATGACAGCTTTCCCAATGGATTTCCAAGCAGGGTTTATCACAGTCTTTGCACTTATTTTTTTCTAAGCAGCTCTGACTCTTACTTTTAAAGTTACAGGGTCTTAAAGTTGGCAAAATCTTCAATTTGCACAGCGGAAAAAACACAAATATGTCGGTTGCCACACTTTAACTGGTAATAACTTGAAAACCACTACAGATGCAGCAATGAAACTTGGCATGTACATTAAACTAAGTGTGAAGTACACTTGCAGCAACATTTGCAGTTATTTTGAGAGTGATAGATCTTAAAGCCTGCAAAAACTTCACTTTTCACAGTGGAAAAAAAGGACAAATCTAATGGTTTTCATACTTTAACTCATAACTTGAAAACTACTACAGATACAGCCATGAAACTTTGCATGTACATTAAACTAAGTGTGAAGTACTTTGGACTGTAATTGCATTTGCACTTATTTTGAGTGTTAGTCTTAAAGTCTGCAAAATCTTCACTTTTCACAGCAGAAAAAGGATGTGTATGCTAAAGAAAACATGGTACAGCAGTATCACCTTTATCATCCATGAACACACAGGCCTACAAAGCTGTGATTTGGAGTCAGTTGACACGGTCTACAGGTGATTTCACTGTAAATAGCATCTGAGTGCTTGATATCTGCCAAATAAATTCCTGCGAGATTCAACAAAGAACAAACATCCCTGGAGACAATGATGAAGGTGCAAGTTGCAGATTCTTGGCAAACACAACTACGGAGGAGATTTGAGTGTAATCTTCAGAGCATGGCCACCTGTACACAACAACTCCATCTTTACTGCCGCCTTCTCCAAGAAATTGACTATTGCCTATTCCTCACTGATGATCCTGGTGACTTTGCTGAAAAAGAAATCTTCTACATTGTAGACTGCCACAATGTCACCCTCCTGTTGAAATCTGAAGCTGGTTTCAAACTCAGGTTCATCAGGTTCTGATTCATCATTTGGTTCAGTCGACATCTCCTGGGTCAGATTCCTCTTCCACTTGTTGACATCGCTGCTGGCAGCTGCCATGGCTGTGAAAAGGTGGAAGTTCTGGAAGTGGCTCGCCTCCAAACAGCTCCTTCAGTCTGTTGACCATAAATACCGCAGATGAGAAAGCAGCACTGTCTTGACCAGATCTGGTTTGAGAAGTGGCTGGAAGAATGCAGTCTCATCCAAAGTCTTGGATCCCTCATCTTTCGGGAGAAGCAGCTGCACTAACAGTCGGTTGTCCACTTCAACGAGAGGAAGGTCTTGCCGGCATCCTCTCCCAGTTGCCAGGAAAACAGCCTTCAGTTTGGAAAACTGGTCATCATCTGCAGGAAAACAACAACACAGTTTTGTTGTTTCTGTTGATCTTCATTGACAGAATGATCTACGGCCTACAGCATAATTAATAATAATCATTATCACTCAGGCCTTAACTCTTATCTGTTATGATTTTATCATCACTTATCACAATATCAGACTGGCTACCGTTAGCAAAGCAGAAATCCACTTATAATTTTGAACTAGAAATGCTGGTCAACATACTATTAAAGTTTGAGAATTTAATTACGATCGTTGAAAAACGAAAAAGACTTTTAACAGAGTTCAAATGCAGAAGTTATTATGAAGTCGACTGTTTTCTCAGCATCTTAGTTACCTCCCCTGATGAAGAATTTTGATCACGAAAACAGCCATCGCCACGAATTTACGTCAAAGGTTCGTCCCCCCAAATAATACTGTTCCAGAAGACATCAGAGAATGTATTTCAATGAATATTTTTGTGAAACTTTGGCGTATTTTGGCAATATTTAGGAGAACAAGCCAGTGATCGACAACTTCCTGTTAGTCGTATTTGTAAACAAAGACAGAACTATGAGTCGGTCGAGAAAATCGTAAGATTTTAGGCAAATCCTGCAAGAATGAATCAAAATATCATATAAAAATGCTAAATTATGAGATAAACTATCACCAAATTCAGTAAACTGGAGCCAGGTGAAGAGAATACTCACAAATCCTGTGCCAAAACTCGGCAATCAAGTCACAAAAACTCCACGCGGTCGATGCCATCTTGGATGAACTCAGTTTGAAAAAAGCGCCTTTATTGTGGTCTTTTATTGGCTTGTGAAAGACCCACAGGTCATCAATCCATTAGCCCCATACCTCAATCGAAAGGGTACGGATTCAGCTTCATTTTATGGGGGATATTTTAGACATTTGAGGGAGTTTTGTGGTTTAAAATTATATTTTTTTGCGAGTTTCCGACTAAAATGCGTTCTAGCGACCAGAGATGTTTGTAAACGACCACGGTGTTTACACCACTGGAATCGGCATTCAATTTCCGATCCAGTGATACCACATATTGCTGTGTAGAATGCGTATCGCTTTGTCACCGAGCGGATAAACACATCGACTGTTTTCGTTCAAGTCTCGGACCGCGTGATCGGCACCGGACAAACGGCAAATACCTCCCGTAGAAAATCAACTGGCGATTTTTCGAGGTACATTGCATGCAAACCTAAAAACAACCATAAGAATGCGAAGAAAACGTTCCTTTTATTCATATAATTTCCAAGAGGATACATTCAGAGACTGTGGAGAAATTAGTGACTGAAATACAGTAAAATTGAGCAAAGTTCCGATGTTCCCGCATAGGCGATGAGAGGCTGCCGCTACCTACATAAATGCGAATTGTCCAAGTTTCTGTGATTTCTGAGGTTCAGCTGGCAGCTAGCCAAAATATTTAAAAAGAGAAAAGTCTGAGAAGCAAACGAAGAAGAAAACAGTCCAGTTTTGCTCTAGTTTGAGTAAGGTTGTGTCAAAATCAAATGGTTTGCTTGTACTCTCAGAATCAAATGGGCTATTTACAGAAAAGCTTCAACCCATTGTTTAGCTTAAAGCTGTGCACCATTTTATCCAATTCTGTGTATTTTGTGCATTCTGTATTTTTTATTCGTGGATTTATTTGATTAAGATTATTAGATAAACCCTTGCTACCCTTTCTCTTACCAGTTGGTGAACCCCCTGGCCAGTGGTGGTGCTTTGGTAGAAGACACAGGCAGCAGTCTGAAGATAACTCGCTCCATTCCGGATGTCACATTTGATGGGAAGAACTTGACAATCACTCGCCGACTGCCTCAAGGCAGCCAGGTAGGCCATTTGTTTCAAGGTTTAAGCCAAAGCAAGCAACAGTAGGTGTAATCCCAGTCATTGACCGTATTGGTGTACAGTGGGAAGGTCCTGGTGTAATCCTTTGGAAAGTTAGTTGATTTTTGATGACAGACATAAACAGCTTCAAAATATTGAATAAGAATTTTGTTTTAGAAATATAAATTTTCTCAAACTGTCATAGTTTCGCACAGCTCTGTTGAACTATGGTTTTGCAAAGGTACAAATGTGGGTTAAAAAGTTCAGTTGCGTGTCCATGCCACAGTTACTCATGTTAGCTAGTGTCTTTAATATTTGAGGTCATTGTGACAGTTTTAGTGAAGGTGACCATTATTTTGTTTAAACTTTGCCATATTCCAACAGGAACGCCCGCCTCCAACACAGAGTGGCAGTGGGCCCAGACCAGTGATGGACAATGCCAGAGGACCTGTCATTCAGTTCCAGAATGACAGATTCAAGCCCGCACCGATACAGGCCCCAGCTCCCAGCAACAAGGTCAGAATGAGACCAGGACCCGGCCCTTCCCCCAGTACTCAAAGAACTAGAGTCCCGTCCCCCATCCAGTCTCCTGCCCCAAAACGGTTACCCATCAAACCACCCAGCACTGCGCCAGCTCCAGCCAAACCTGCCCCAACCTTGGCCTCGGACTACATTACCAACACTCGCTACAAAACAGTGAAGAATGTTTCAGCTGCTGCCCCAGATGCTAGACTGCAACACACTGCCCCTCAGCCCCAGCCAAGGTTAAGGGCCTCCCCAGGTGCTTCTGTTTCAGCGTTGCCCACCAAGCGGCCAGCGCAGTCAGCCTTTTCACGCATTCAGCTTCAGACTGAGAGTGCCCCTGTTTCTTCAAGACTGTCTTCTCCAGGCCTGTCTGCCACAAAGCGATTGGCACCGCACCCATCAACCCGTACACCATCTGTGGGAGTGACACAGGTCTCCACCACTGCCAAGGTAGCGGTCAAGCGACGAGCACCCATGTCGCTGTCGGAGCGATTTTCATCAGGAGGATCTGGTAACCCTATACCTGTCATCACTGATCATGCACCAGCCAAGAAACGGCGTGCACCTGAGCCTGAACCTGAGAAGGAAGTGTATGAAGAAGAGTTTGAAGTAAAGGTGGGTTCTATTTCAGATATACTGATTGATGTAAAGCAACTTTAAAAAAAAAAAAAATGTTTTTATTTTTGCAATAACGGCACATACCAGTATGGTATTTGGCATTGGTAGCACATCTTCAAAGCATCTGTTGTTGTGGCGCCTGATGTAAAAGGTTGGGATAAAATCAGAAGTATGTTATTTGATGTAGCACTGTGGTGTTGTCATTTACTCCCATTAAAGATCATAGATGTATTTGGCTGGCCATCACAGACAAAAATTAAAATGGTATTTTCCCTTGAGACTCTGTAAGCAAGCAGATTACTTAGTTTCACTCTTGGAGGCTTTACCTGTTTGGGTGATCTTGACTCAGTCACATTGTCATCATCAGACGGGTGAACATGGTACTTGTAAGTTTCTTCATAAGTGCTTTGATCACATTGTGTGTTTGTGACACACCTGGGCTTGGTAACAGTTTAAATGCTTGTGATGTGGGCATCTATTTAGCAGGCTATTTGGTTGTAATCTTAAACACTTATCATTTGACATAGATAACTAGCTTCACTGAGAGTGTGATGATAACCTCCATTAAACTTTGCACTTTCATCATTCATGCCATTTATGGTGACCTTCGTTAAATTTCTAGGTCTCTGACAGTCACAGCAGTGTTGACACTAATGGCATACTGATGCTGAATGTTCTTATTTTTGTGACTACTGTAGTTCTTATCCAGTCTTGTGTGACTGTCACATTTATGGTGATGGTCATGTAAGTACTGATTAAGTAGCTTGAGAAGTTATGGTTGATTTAAAGGGGGAATACGTGATGCATTTTCTGTGTTTAAATGATCTTGTTTCCTTGGGTGCTGTTTGCATACTTTTCTTCACTGTGTGGATGTGTCTGTCACACAAGATGGTAAAACAAAAATATGTATAAGAAATTAATTTTATTTTTCTGTTCTCTTAGTGAGTTTTAAAAGTTTTCTATTTTTGGTGTGATTTGTAGTGAAAACTAGTGACAGATGCATTCTCTCATGACATTAATGGTGCTAACACAGTAAGATGCTATAGCTTATAGTGCTTTTTTCTGCTTCGTTTCTGTTAATGGTCAAGTATAGCTGCTGTGAATTAGGTTTATTTATAAAGTATGAGGTTGACAATTCCAAATAACTCCATATTGTGTAACAGGTGTCACTAAATGCATCCTTGATACTGAAGCTCCTGCAGTTGCATGCAGTCATTGTTGTTTGAATGATTAGGTGTCTTTTAGTTTCACAGGTAATTTATACGGCCATATGACATAAAAATTATGATGTTGTTGTATGTAGGAGCTGTATGAAGAGGAAGAACAGGAGGAGGAAGATCCAGATGCTGTACTCTTGAGTCCTCTCCAGGGTTTTCGTATTTTGGTATCCAACCTACATACAACTGTCACCCAGGATGACATTATTGTAAGTAGAAAAGCTCATTTCAAAGTGTGTGTCTGTGTACCTGGGCACTTATGCCTACCTTGATATGTTTGTACCTGTTCAACCTTGATGCCTAGTTAACTGTATCTGTTTTAATGGTGGTTATTTTGTGGTTATTGTTGATGGTAATGACACTGAACCTTGTGCTGATTCCTGGTGGCAGGAGCTGTTTGGTGCCATAGGGCCTCTGAAGCGGGCCAACCTGTTGACCAAGGGTCAGGCTGAAGTTGCCTTCATTCACAGGGAGCATGCTGTCATGGCCTTGAAGAAGTACCACAACAGGGAGCTGGATGGTAAGTGTTAAAGGTGTCTGGCCTACATATTACTGCAGCATAGCTCGTTTTGTTTTGTTCTAGATTACATTAAAAAAAAATAGCAAGTCTGATAATTTGATGATTTACATAAGGCTGGACATCTGTGAATAAATAATTATTCATGTAGGTGCAAATTCATCACAGTGATGTCAGACTTTTGCATGGTAGTAGTAGTAGTACTAGTAGGCATTAAAGACCATATGCTAAAAAAAATTGACATACCACCAGATGTGACTGTATGATGATCAGTTATGGAGCACTCATTTACCCATGTCTAAACCATGCCTGTGCCTTCTCCACATGCAGTTAGGATTTGGTTTCCTAGTCCATCTGCTTCAGGTATGTCTGCCATGAGAGTTCTGTAGTGTTTAGTACAAACAAAATGACCATTTTCAGGCCAGCCTATGTTTGTGAAGCTGACGACTCCAATGAATGCCAAGGTGATGAAAGCTCCGGCCACTGAGGACAATCCACCCAGCTTGCCTGTCGCCCTCAGGTCAGTTGTTAGATGGTCATAAGTGTTCCAGGAGAATTTCCATCTTGATAAAGCAGTCGCCAGAGGGATAAGACTAATTTCAACCTCAGAGAATTTCACATTTGGTTTTATGATACACAGATCACATCGAGGGGCATGGGGGTGAGTGTTAATAGTCAGTTCAGTAACTACAAAGTTAGCTGTGTAGTCACAACAATGATGAAACAAAATGAAGATGGTGAACATCAGGTTTCCTTTTCCAGGAATACACCAGTCAGCATTTTGCTCATTACTGACATGGGAAGGGGGGGGGGGGGAGTATTTTCTGAACAGTAACTCAAAACTAGTGAAGGAGCTTGCATAAAATTGTAGGCATTGGTATGTGTTAAAATAATAAACAGCTTTAAATGTCAAACTAATCTTGACTGAAATGATGGATTTTGGAGAAAAAAGATTTTTATGTGCATTTGCCCAGGTCCAGCAAGAAACCACCTGCACAAAGCACAGCTCCAGTGGAAATCCCGTTGATTCACAAGGCTCTTTTCAAGACTGGGGGTGACACCGCCCCCTCCAAGTCTGTGCGCTTCACCGTCAAACTTTGAACTTCTTTCATCCTCATCCTTGCTTCTCCATTGTCTTTGTCATGGCTCAAGCTTCTGTTCTGTGAATGTTTGGAATGCTGTGCTGATGAAAACAACATAGCTTCTTCTTTTTTCAGTCACGTAATTTATGTTTAGAGTTTGGGTGTGACCGAGTTTGTAAAGGAGCATTGAGTGGATGATGAAAACATGTATATATATATATGTGGACAGCTCCTTTCAGTGATTGCCTTCTTCCTCAATTGATTGGTTTGGCAAGACCAACTTTTTTAATATCATGTCTTGTTTTTCAGTTGTTTTTAAGAGAAGTACAGTGCAGTCCAAACTGCCTGTCTGGCTATCTTTGTTTGGGTGCAACGTTTTATGATGTCCCTTTCACTCACAAACCTGTTACGAGACATCAGTTGGAGACTTTGTGTAGAGATGGGAGGACAAAAAATATGGCAGACCTCAGTGCAGTTGGCTGCATCTACAAAAGATCTGTGGGCAGTTGGATGTTGAAGACTTCGCATTTTCCCCCAGCTGCCATAGCAAAATTGATACATTCCCAAGTGCATCATAATAGGTAAAGACTAAAGCATCAATCACACACTATCAGGATTGACATGGGAGTATTCCCTTTGCACCTTATCCAGGTAAGGCACTTGTAATGTCCAGCAAGGGATTACTAAAGGGTACAAAGCCTGAATTATCTGCAAGGGATTAATAAAGTGTACCCACCCCCTCCCACACACAGGACCTCCTAGTGAGCCTGTGTACATCACTGCAAGGTTATAACAACACCACCACCAACAAAAACAACATTCATTTTAAGTCACAAGAGATAGGCTTGGGGGTATTCTGGCAAAAGCATAGCTTGTCATTTTGGAAGAATTAATGCTGGTCCAGTTGTCTGCGTTTAAAATGTGAAGTGTGTGTTAATATCTAAGCCGATGTATAGTTCGTGTGTGAGAACAGAATGAAAACTTGTTCGGATGGTTGGTTGGTTTTTTTCTTTTGTATTTCCTGTGCACAAGCATGCCATCTATCCTGATCTTAGTTACCAACATACGCAGATTTGTTTCCCCACTGAAATCGTTTGAACTGAACATTCTGAATCCTTTCATGTTAGTATAAACATTCTGATTCCTTTCATGTTAGTCTTATGCCCATTGTTATGTACATGTGTGTGAATTTGGTTGGTTTGAATGGGTGTGTTTGTTCAGGTTTTTTTCCTTCTTTTGTTTTAATATTTGTGACTTGCATTCATGAACATTTGTGAGAACTGTACTGAGAGAACTGGTTTTCTGAAAGAGAATTGTATCATGCTTGTCTGCTCCCTCATAAGAGTCATATTTTACAAGGTACCTGCCTAAATATGTTACTGTAAAACAGTTATGAGACAGTTGATCCATCTGGTTTACGCAGTTGAGTAGGCGTCAGTTTCAGCAAAGAGATTATTTTTCCATCAGTTTTGTTGTTTTTATGCCACAGGAACAGTTCCAGTTCTGTGTGAACAAGATGAGGGATGAGTGTTTGCCTTTCTGTGTTGGCACAGTCAAGAGAGGCTAGTTGTTTATGAACTCATCACCATGTTGTTGGGTCACTGTGGAGTAGGCTACCTCATCACTACAGACGCTGATCCACAGAACTGAAAAATGCAGTAATTGGCTTAAAGTTGAAATGTCAAAAAGATGTAGTTGAAATGCTTACTGGTATTGTACAGTTTCATTTCTTCCATTACTGATTATCTATACTGTAATCACTTGAGGTTGTTTCTAGTAATGTATGTGAATATGATTTTGCACCTTTTGGTTGATATAAAATGACTTAGACATATTTGATTGATCATACAGTTGAACGATTCAGTAAAGGCAGTTGCATTGAATAACAAGCCTTATTTGTTTAGGAGAGAGTGTCAGGATGAATATGAAAAAAGGTCAGAAAGTAATAACAATGATAGATTGTTTATGGTGCCCCATCTGGTAAGAGCCCAGGGTGTTCATAAAGGCTGACGGATGTGCACATTTCATCACACAGTGACACAAAAACATGAGCACACGTGCATACATAGTTGCATGCATGCCTGTGTCCCCCATCCGCATATGCACACAGACATGCATACAGATAACATACACAGACATTACAAATGCATGCATTTCTGGTGATGTGTTTGTGGAAAAGTGAAGAGGTTGGTTTTCAGTTTTGACTTAGGAGAGTGAAGAAGAATGCCTGACAGAGAGAGAGAGTTCCAGAAGACCAGTCTGATGTGGTGAAAACATCTTTCCCTCAGGGTCCTCCTGGCCATCCTTGGAACACAGAAGATCTGAGGCTGGGCGAGAAGGAGAGTAGAGATAAAGCAACTAAGACTGTGTAAGAGAGGTATGGAGCAACTGTACTGGAAAGTAAGAATATATTGTCAAGAGATTTTTCAAACTTTAATCTTGTAAATTCAGTATTTTTACATGTCTTTAAAAAAAAAGTATTAAACCAGGCAAGTGAATGTGCAGCCAATACTCTGAAACCACATTTTTGGAGAGTGAAAACATGCAAAATCCAACCATCATGATGTCTTGCACAGGGATTTGAGACCATTTCACACCATCACATTCCAATGCCTGTTAAATTCCATGCACATACATTATACATGTATGTTATTATTAAACTGAGTATGACGTACATAGATCAAATCATGTTAGTTACATTATTTCTCGAAGATGTTAACACCTGCATTGTTTTGTATTACAGACTTCAGAGGTAACTCCTGAAGCACAAATTAAAAAGTAACAGAACTCCAACAGAAAAAAATACATTCTAAAAATCTCCAAAACTGCCCAACAGTACCAATCCAAATTTTAGCATAAAGCACTTTGAAAAAAATAGAGCAACCTTCTGCTACCATCTGCTTTTCATGGTTGAATAAAGTGATAATCTATTTTACCAGATGGACAAGCTTTTGGCAATGAACATAGGCTGCAAGTCCGTCTCAAGGCAAGCCCATAACTGGTACAGTGCGGTAAAAGTTGATGCTGGAAGACTAATCTGTCAAGGAAAACCGACTGGTCAATCTATTCAACCATGTATACTAAATGGCATCAAAATGTTGCATTATCTTCTTCAGAGATGGTTGTTTTGTACCAACTATCAGGTTGGCACTTGCTGGGCAGCTTGGCTCTGTATATATACACACAACAGTTATGTATATATATATATATACAATAATGCACACTGTATTTTGTCCTAGTTGTTCACTGGAGCCTAAAATCAGCACTGGTGTCACAGTTTGCTTTGCAGGCATGGGTTAAGTGATGGCAAGACATGCCACAAGTGTCAAACTGAGCGCAAAATTCAGAAATACATGTATATCAAATGACTTGGTCTGTTAAATACCTTGCATATTCAGATTATAAACGAGCCTTCATTTTGATCTATCCAAATTGAGTAATAATAGCAGATTCATTGTTTTGTCAATTAAAATATCGTTCAGAGGTTTGTCATATGTTCAAAACAGACTAAAGATCACTACCACACATCACAAAGAAGTCAGAAAACCACAACAATAACTAATTCAGCAAGTATCTCAAAAGTTACAGGCAAATGTATTTTTTCCTGTTACCTAAAGTAACATGGTTGTGATTAATATAACATGTTTATTATATTGCAGACAATTTAGCAAGTATCTACATACAACGTCTGTGGCAAAATGTCATTTTTATGTGATCTAAATCAACATGGTTACAAACCTTTTCTACATACTCAACAATCTTGCAGCTGCACACACACATACATGCTCAGGTGTGCCAGCAAGTAAAGTTTGATTTCTTTCAAATTCACTGACAGGGGCATGGTATTTAATAATAAATGCTTCATGCATTTTACTTTCTTGTCCTAGGTGGCCTGACAAAGTGGCCAGTGAGTTATATAATATTAGTTGTTTTTATTATTGATAACACAAGATTGATATTTCTTAGCTTTAAAAGTGTACATATGCAAATACAAAATGTGTAAAGGCAACCCTGTACAATATTTGTGTTGAAAATCATAGGCTATCTTGCTTCTCAGTTAACACTTTGCTGCATTAAACTAGTCATAAATTTGTGTTTCAGTTTTCACATCCATGCTTAAGTGTATATGGTGGGGTGGGGGGGGGGGGGGGTAGTTGGGAGAAAAAAAAAGTTACTTCTACTGATTCCTTTTCTGGATATAAAACCATCATGATTCATTTATCCCCAAAACTTTGTTCAAGAAATACTCAAGGTATCTTGGTTACTTAAGTCTTACTGGAAAAAAAATGTCAACTCTCTGTGTCTTGCTTTTTGATGAAACTACCAACCAACCCACCAAAATCAGTCCTAAATGAAAGAACAGCAACAAAAACATAGTACTTATTGCTGTTCTGAACTCTTAAGTACACCAACATATTTTTAAAACATGAACCAGGTGCCGAGCATGGCACCCTTAATCCAGACTTTGTCATTATTGGTTATGCCATTTAAGGGGCACTTCTTACCTCCATGCATCTGTCCAATGAAATCGCCCTGTAAGTCTTGTGCTGTAAGCATCTCCATAAAATCTGCAGAAAGTCGGGAGTGCTAAGACTATGGAACTGACATAGCACTGATGCTTACATGTGAATACTGTGTGCATCCAACCTGCATAAAAAGTAACTCTGTCTCAATCTAAGTGATTTTGCTTTTATTTGTGCTGGTGTAAGCATAGCACTGATGCTTACATGTGAATACTGTGTGCATCCAACCTGCATAAAAAGTAACTCTGTCTCAATCTAAGTGATTTTGCTTTTATTTGTGCTGGTGTAAGCATTGTGAGTGGTAATAAAATGAATGGCAGATTTAGTTCAAGTTGTCTGTTGCAATCTTAGTTCTTACTGCCATTTGAGCACCAGTGAAAAGCTCAGTGGACATTTTTGGAGATGTAATATGTAACCAATTATGGCAGTGGTTGGAAGAAGGCTGTTATGAACCAAAGGTTGGAGTCAGAACAAAAAAATCCACAACTGTGACTCTTGGCAGCTGCTGTATATCCTGGTGAATGTAAACTATTTTCATTGTACTCTGTACAGTATCTCCAGGACTCTTCCATTTACAGTTCATTCCACCCGTAGGAGAAAAATATTCTGTAGTAATAAAAACTAAAAATGTGTCATTATTAATATTTCAGTCTAACAAGATACATGCCCAACCTGTAATGACTGTGTCAGCATGTCCACCTGAATTTCAATGTACAACCAGCAATTAAAAACACTGGCAATTAACACTGATTTAGATTTTCCAGTTTCACAAAAGATGTGGACCAGTGCTCAGAAAGCATCAGGGTGTAAGGACTATGTTCTCAACACATGGGCCACAACACTAGGAACACTTTTTCAGGTTAGTCTGCACATCAGTTTTGTCAACATCTCCATTCATTTTAGGTTGAAGTGTAGGGGGGAGGGGAAGAAAAAATGACAAGCAGCATGTAATTAACTGCTGAGGCATTATATTTCGATCTGGAAAACCTTAAAGTGAGTAAATCCGATGGGGGAAGGGAAAAAAAAAGAAGAGTCCTACTACTTTCATAAAGAGCCTAATGGGTGCAGTTCCCTCCCTTCACCCCCCTCCCCCCAGCTGAATCTGATCTGGCCCACAATGCTAAGCAGAGTGGTTATCAAAAATCTGATCCTCATGGGGACCATTTCTATGCTGGTTGCCTAGGTCAGACACCTGTTTTGCTACCTGAGTAGCTCATCAGTGACCACTGGCACATAATGTGTGAGAGAATATCAGCTCAATACTAACAACAACTAAAAACACCATCTAGGTGGTAGACTGTTTGCATGAGAGAATATTGAAACCTCTATTCATTTGATTTGCAATGGAGAATATTGAAACCTCTTCATTTGATTTGCTGCCATAAAAACAAGTCACAACCTGTAGTCTTGTACGATTTTTATGCTGTCTTATACATACTGTTAAAAAATCTGTTAAGCACACACTTACACAAAAACTGAACAAATCAATATTGAAGGTACAAAAATACCAAAATTATTCCAATAGGAGAGAGGTTCAATAAAAAGAACACATCATGCACAGGCAGAACAGAACAGAAAGGTTTGGTTCTGCTTTCCTGAAATGCAGTGTACAAAAAAGCAGCAACAAAACCAAAAACATGACTGCCTCAGAACAAAATGTTTTCCTTAGAACTGGCAAATGCCTCATATGCACAGGCAGAACAGAACAGAAAGGTTTGGTTCTGCTTTCCTGAAAAGCAGTGTACAAAAAGGCAGCAACAAACCAAAAACATGACTGCCTCAGAACAAAATGTTTCCTTAGAACTGGCAAATGCCTCATAGTGATGTGTTTGGCCACAGCTATGGAAACAAAATTTGACATGTCAACCCCAAAACTGAAGTGTCTCCTGGATAACAGGACAAACTTCTAGATAACATGCAAAGCCTCCCAGATAACTGTAGCACAAACACCTAGATGATAATAGTAAAGTTTCTTACAAAATAGCACAAAAATCAAAATAGTACAGAAGTTAAGACTAAAAGGGTCTCCCAGAAAATGGGACAAATGTCTCCCAAATAACAGAGTGCACAACTTTCTCATGGGTCATCATGGTGATGCCCAGGTGTTGCCAAGCCTGGCCATGGTTGACTGACTTTAGCAGTGCTACACTGAGTTGTTTTGTGCTCAACTATTTTTTACTGAAGTATCACCCGTGAACAGTACAATAGTTTTCTAGATAATGAAGCAAGTCTAGATACTTGGAACAAAACTTCCCTAGACCGGAGTACAAAACAAGTCAAAGACTGCTGGAGGCTGTTGGTTCTCAGCCTGGAAAAAATCTGTCAACAACTGAGGCGCATCTAGGGTCCTGGGTTCGATTCTGGCTCAGCACTGCACTAGGTCTTTAGTCTGATGGGGAAACCAGGCTGGAGGTCTAGATTTGGGATGTGGACTCCTCCACTCTCCCCCGCCCCCCCCGAAAAAAAAGGGGGGGGGGGGGGATGTCTGCCTCTGAAGTGAATGATCCCTAAGCAGCTGGAAATCGAAAAAGAGTAGGGATGTTTTCCCTACTGCCTAACTACCTTTGACAAATTAAATGATGCACATACGTAGACATTTTCTGTTTTCACGATCAGCACTAACACTGGACACCCTGAAAGGACTGGGTAATGCTGCTCTTACAGCTACAGTTGCTGTGGCATTAACCAGGTACATTTCTCATATGGAATTAATCCTGTTAATAAAAGATTAAACAAATCATAACATGCCTATATAAACAGTAAGTAGCAATTACAAAAGGACGCCATTTTCATCTAACCTTCACAATTATGCGACTATGTTATTTGGCTGCCAAGGTTGTTGAAACAGTTATTTTTTTATGGTGGGCCTGTTTAAAACAGGACTTAGTTTACCAAACAAGCAATGAATATGAATTTTATGCATGAAGTTCAAAGATATTAATAATCCTGACATTTAACCTTCATTCTACACAGACTGCTTAAGCAAACCCAACACCTTAAACTCCTGACATACTACAGTACAGATTATCAGTGTATCACAAAAGTGCGAAAAATCTTGTTGAAATTGTACCCATGACAAAATACACATGAATGTTATTGCTAATAATAGTTATACAAATTGATATACTTCACACAAGTAAACAAAATATAAAAAAACATACATATGGTAGGATTAATCCCATATCAATTTAAAAAACACTCACTGATCAGTCAGCGTAGTTTACGATGGTGGAAATACTTCAGAATAAAAAGTAACAATACTGCTAGAATGCATATTGAAGCTGAACATTTTTCTGTAACTGCAAGTGTGCTAGTGCTATCTTCACAGATGAGGACAAAATACAAAGCAGGACAAACATTCTCAAATTTTCATAGAAATGATGAGATTAAGAAAATCTTTTGAAGTACGCCTGTGTTGAGCAATTCTTGGTCAAACACACAGTGCTCTCATTTCGATTTATACTGCTTCCAACAACTACAACAAAAACACCAGCAAACTCGTCACCACAGAGACTGATTACACACTGAATATATATACATGCAGTCTGCAGTGCTTGTAACTGATGGAAACTGGAGTTTTGTTTGTGGAGTTGTCTGCCATTATGCAAGTTTTGAACACTAAAAACTACCATCAGTAATAACATTAGGAAAAATGACATAAATATTGGGGGGAAAGAAAGTCTTGTCACACAAACTAATGGATCTAACTAACAAACAGCAAAGCAGGTAGCACATCAAAAATTAGCACCACACAAAAGCAGGCCCCGCCAAATATAAGCAAATATACATTTGTCATGTACAAGGTAGCACAAAGTGCACAACAAAAAAAGAAAGAAAGAAAGAAAAGAAAAGCAGAAAAAGGGCTTGCAATACAGGAGTCAAAATTATTTTGGCACAAATCAATAGCAGGTGTAATTATCGCCTGGATTTTTTTCCACCTCTGATTAGACTTCTGATATAATTTAGACTTGCAATTATTGCAGTTTTATCCAGCCTGAAGTGTTCACACAGAAGCTTTTGCTCCACATGAGAATGCACGAAAAGTCTAAAAAAAATTGAATTCAAGCAGGTTGTTGTGTGACATCAAATAATCAAATGGGAAACATTCTCCCTAGGATATGATGTCCTACAGGCAAGAAAAGGGTTAATTCAACCTGGCTATTAGGTTGGAACAACCACCACCTGTTGATGGGTTGGCATTAGACAATCTGTGTTTAGAGAACACCTAAAAATCTGCCACTGGTTGCACAATTCCCAGTTCTGCGATCTTGCCAGGTAAGGAGGTAGTAATCTTCCTCTCTCCTTAGTCTTAGGATGATTTTCTGAGTGTCTGATCCTTTGGATGACACTATAAAAACCTTTTTTTTTAAAAGAACAGCAATGTTCCAAATGCTGCAGCTAGTGCATGTTATGATCCTACAGCAGTGATGGAAACATGTTACAGGATTAACTCCTTCACTGCCATGATGTCATTTGAAAAGCATCTATAAAAGTGCAAAATTTGAAAATCTTAAGCCTTTTTGCACCAACATGTAAAAGGATTTTCATCAAAACGCATTGCATTGAAAGTAGATGTGTTATAAGACCGAAAAATATACTGTTTGCAAGTGTGTCCGTGCATCATTTAGTCCAGATATTTTACATGCTGGGGCAGTGAAGGGGTTAAACTTAGTCCATGTACTGCAAACACAGTGCCAGCAAGCATACAACAAATACAATTCTCAAAGTTTATGTGAAAGCATGAGCATAAATCTATCAACAGGGGCATATTTTGCCCCTTGGACCAAACATGCTATGACATATACCCCCAAGTGGAAAAATGTGAGATCTTCAAGCCATGATCTTGCTTTCCATGTGCACAAAAACAAAAAAGTACATGAATGATTAGTTTAAGTCTTGAAATCTGTTTATATTTAAATTTGATGGGTAGATGTTGAAACTGGCAAATGTTTTCTTCTCAATGCACAATGCTGTAGTGGACTGAAATCAACCTCATCAATATATTTCTTCAGATCACAGTAATGGGTGTATGGCAAAACTACAGACAACCACATTTTCACTTTGACAGGACAAAAACAAACAAACATTTCAACAGGCACAACCTCAACCTTTTTTATGGCAGGAACAGCTTACACTGTATCACCCTCAAAGAAATATCATCCATTTCATCACTTCAAGACAATTCTCTGACAGGAACAACAACCACGTTATCAGCAGTTCCTTAGGACAACTGTCTCAGTCAGAAACAACCCGTGAGTATCACTTTAAGACAATTTCTCTGTCACAAACCTGAAGTGTATCATTGTCAGAAAATGTTCTCTGACAAAAACAACCTAAAGTAAGATTTTTTTCTTCTTTCTGGAACAACACCATGAGAATCATCTCAGACAGGAAAAATCCATATCAATTTAAGACAATTTTGTTTGGCAGGCGGAACCTACAGTGTCACCTCCAGGCTTTTTTCTTCGGCAGGAAGAACCTAAAATCACTTGAACACATTTTTTCCAAGAAAATATATGTATCATTGCAACTTTGACACTTATATGTAAGTCCATACTAACTGAAGTAATTCAGACCTTTACAAACAAACAAAAATGGTATTGCAACGTTTCAAAGAACACTTAAAACAGTAGGTACAATAATTCCACAATGGTCCAAAACTCTGACAGTCAAACAAACAAACAAAAGCTGAAAGAAGAAGAAAAAAAGTACTGGAAATCCATGTCCAAGTTGGTGCATGAATCTATACACTATGTTTATTGCAGTGCAGGGGCATGCTGAATAAAAACATGCTCCAGACTGCAACACAGTGCTTCAGGAACAGATTTTCTGGTCTATGAGATTGAGAGCACCTTGTAAATAGCATTCATCTCATGTAGTGTACTACAGCATTTCGACTGGGTGGAATGACAAAGCTTTACCAGAGACCCTGTGGTTACTGGTGGGTTTCTCCTTTTCTCGCTGACTGTGAAGTTAATTATGAAATAATCACAGTGATTTCAATGGACTGCAGATTGCCTCTGTGACTGCCAGTGCCTTGCACACATCCTTCTGTGTGTGTGTGTCTGTGTGAAATGTCTGCAATTCATTCTGGAAGAAGACAGAGATATGAAAAGAAAAAGCCAGTGTTCACAGACAGCTTCAGGTTTCAAGAAAAGTGACAGCCAGCCAAGCACTGCAGTAGTGAGATCATTTACTCCGTCAAGCTTCATGGAACTGTGAAGGGAAGCACAATTATGAATGTAAAACCTATTGTAGTTCTAGCTGTGACACAAATCACTGAAACTTCACCCTCAAAAGGCTTCAATTTTTTCTCTCTCTCTCTCTCTCTCTCTCTCTCTCTCTCTCTCTCTCTCTCTCTCTCTTTGTCTCAGCTGGGAGATGGTTCAACAGTGCAAGATCTGATAAGAAGATGCTCAGAGAAAAGCACCCCAAACCTGACCCACCCCCATCCAGACAGCATGTGTGCACACACACAGACTGCAGCATATATTACCATCCACTCTGTTCAGAAAGCAAGGACAAATGTTTTATTTAATGTAGATACAAGGGAATTAATAGCCCTTGATTGATGCTTCATGCAGAATGAGAGAAATGAGAGACCTTCATCATAAACAACTCTCACCTCATACGCAAGAAATAAAAGGTAAATAAGTGTCATATATCCTCAACATGAATGCTCCCTCAGGAAACAGACCTACATAGTAACAGAACCAAGTTTCCTTGACAACTGAACAAAGTCCCCTGAACCAATTTTCCTTGACAACTGAACAAAGTCCTCTGAACCAATTTTCCTTGACAACTGAACAAAGTCCTCTTAACCAATTTCCCTTGACAACTGGACAAAGTCCTCTGAACCAATTTCCCTTGACAACTGGACAAAGTCCTCTGAACCAATTTCCTTTGACAATTGGACAAAGTCCTTTGAAACAGTTTTCCTTGACAATTGGACAGTCATCTGAACCAGTTTTCCTTGACAATTGGACAAAGTCCTTTGAACAAATTTTTCTTGATAATAATTTCCCTTGACAACTGGACAAAGTCCTCTGAACCAGTTTTCCTTGACAATTGGACAAAGTCCTTTGATTAAGAACTGGTTCAACAACAAACAAACATCTTGGCCGCTGTAATCTCAAACCAAATGGGGCCAACAGTGTTCCTGTAACATCAATAGACTAAGGACTCAATTTCCTTTGTCAATTTTATAAAGTCATTCTAGGCCTCATTATGTTCCCAAAATGCAGGCAATAATTATGTTCAACTACTGGTGCGAATCATTCCATGGTGATTATGAAAAGTTCAAGAATGCACCAGAAAAACATGACTTCATTCAGCTCAGTGATGGCACACTAGTTTGAACTGTTGTTCTGGTATTTCAGTACACAAACTTGACACAGAGCTTCAAGCATTCTTTGGTTTTGCACATATTACATAGAGCAGGGCTCCCTAAAATGTATGTTCAGCCTACCCATTGAAGTTACAGTCACACACAAATGTTTCCTCCTGTTTGAACAATTCTAGAACTATGTACAAGCTGGACAAAAAAGTCCAATGATACGTTCAGTTTGTGTAGTGGGATTGAGCAGAGCAATGGATAGCAATACTGTAAGTACATTACATAAACTCAAATCTTACAAAACATTTTTTTTTTTAAGTTAAAGAAAAAAAGCCATTACAAAATAATAAAAGCACCCCAAAAAAGACAGAGCATAAAGGACAACAATGTATTAGGACTGAACATGTAGCTGTATTCAGCTCAGAAAAGTAGCTTTGAATCCATACACACAGTACATAAACTAAGAGAAACTGGACTGCATCTCTCTCTCTTTCTCACATACACACACACAAATACGCACACACGAACGTGTGCAGTTGCACACACACACACACAATCACACACACATACACACACACGCACCATCTACACAAGCTGCAGGTTATACACTGCATTTCTAGGAAAACTAAAATGCAGAATTATTTACAAACATTAGATGCAGATGGTCCAGCTTGGTGAAGGTGGTTGCTAGGTTACTTTAAAAACCAAAGCTTTTATAATCTGTCACTGTATGTAGCAAAGAAAAAGAGCAAATGCAGTGAGCTACATCTAAAACTGCAGTAACACTGAAAATGGGTCACATTCATAAAAATGGGTAGGTACATATGAAACTCAGTGCAGGTTATCAGTCTGTAGTTTTAATGATCATATTTAGAATCTGAGGAAGTACCAGCCTTAACATTTTTGTGACTAACTGTCAATGTCCAAGATAAAAAAGAAAAACTGTTTTTAACATAAAGACAAAATTTGCATTTTACTGGACCAAAATCAAGAAAACACTTTCATTTTGCCATGTCCAACATCAGTAATCTTGAAGCATGTCAAAAACATCAAAACTAGCATAAAAATGTAAATCTATCATAATGAAAGTTTCAAAAATCTTCTCTTTTTTTAAATATAAAAAAACAGCCTCAAAGAAAATGGCCAACATGAATGTCTTTGTCATGGGTAATCTCAAAGAAAAAAGCCAACATTAATGTTTTTCTTGAGATCAGCTATACACTAGAAATCCATCAATCACCCTTATAATGTTATATTAATGCCAAAGTTACAAAAAGCCTTTTTGTCTTTTCTACTTCTTTTTCTTCATGACCTGTACATGTATGCAAATAAACTGTCATACAATTACAAAACAGTATGATAATGTGGGTGGAGAAAATCTAATGAGAAAAAACAAAACCCTCAGTTTGACTGTGCTTGTATCATCATGACTGTGAAATAAGGTGCAGGTCATAGCAACATACAAACAGTCCAGCTCAGTGGTGGTTACCACCATACAATACAAAGATGTTATTCTGATAGTGGCCGAGATAAATCTGTTTGGGTTTTTACCACAGATGACTGATGAGCTAGCACTGATCATAACAAAGACTTGCTACTTTTTTTCCCCGCTAGCAAAAGCACTGATCATAACAAAGCCTTGCTACTTTTTTTTCCCGCTAGCAAAAATAATCTCAGAACATAGCATATGCACTTGTCCTTTAGGGCAGGGAAGTTAGGTTTGATCTGCAAGCTGAAATGTGCGTGTGTTTCAGGCTACAGTATCACTGTGATGAAATGATTTCAGGGATGATTATTTTGCTGTATTGGCAGACTGGATGCATCAGGTTGTCCACCCTCTCGTGTATACATGCTTAGGGTTTTATGTACAGCAAAAAGTTTTCCTTAACATTATCTTTGCATTTTCTCTTCAGGCCTCTACTGTAATTAATGCATGAGCTCAAGGCCTATGCTGAAATTACTGTGAGGGCTCAAGGCCTGGGTTGTAATTAATATGAGAGTTCAAGGCCTATGTTGTAATCAATAAGAGGACTAAATACCTATTTCGAAAATACTGTGTGGACTCAAGGCCTATGTTGTAAATACTGTGAGGACTCAAGGCCTATGGTGTAATTACTGTGAGGACTCAGGGCCTATGCTGTAATTACTATGAGGGCTCAAGGCCTATGCTGTAATGACTGTGAGGACCCATGGCTAATGCTGCAATTGATGTGAGGGCTCAAGGCCTTTGCAGTAATTAATGTGAGGGCACAAAGCCTTCATTGTAATTACTCTGAGAGCCCAAGGCCTATGCTGTAATTACTGTGAGGGCCCAAGGCCTATGTTGTAATTACTGCGAGGGCTCAAGGCCTTTTCTGTAATTACCGTGAGGGCTCAAGGCCTTTGCTGTAGTTACTGTGAGGGCTCAAGGTTATAATTATTGTGAAGGCCTAAGGCATATGCTGTAATTACTGTGAGGACCCCAAGGCCTTTTCTGTAACTAATGTGAGGGCTCAAGCCCTGTGCTCTAATTACCATTAGTGCTCAAGGCCTGTGCTGTAATTACAGAGGGTTCAAGGCCTATGCTGTAATTACCATAAGTGCTCAAGGCCTGTGCTGTAATTACAGAGGGTTCAAGGCCTATGCTGTAATTACCATAAGTGCTCAAGGCCTGTGCTGTAATTACCATGAGTGCTCAAGACCTGTGTTGAAATGACAGAGGGTTCAAGGCCTATGCTGTAATTACTGTGGAGGCTCAAGGCCTATGTTGTAATTAATCTGAGGGCTCAAGACCTATGCTGTAATTACTATGAGGGCTCATGGCTTCTACTGTAATTACAGCATGGGTTCAAGACTACTGATTTAATTACTGTGAAGGCTCAAGGCCTTTGCAGCAATTATTGTGAGGCCTCAAGGCCTGTGCTGTAATTACTGTAAGGGCTCAAGGCGTATGCTGTAATTAATGTGAGGGCTCAT
Organism: Alviniconcha strummeri; assembly: GCA_963584105.1. NCBI lineage: Eukaryota > Metazoa > Mollusca > Gastropoda > Provannidae > Alviniconcha > Alviniconcha strummeri. The sequence goes on from OY757541.1 coordinate 38,757,254, forward strand.
CCTCATCAGGTGGCAAAACAATACCCATACTCTGAAGGATATTTGATGCTGGTCCTGGCAATCCCTGCTGTGCTCGGAACGATTCCAGTGTGTTTTTCACCACGTTCATGTCGATGTTGACAGGGCGGAAATCATCATCTTCATCATCAATGTCATCTGCAGTGGAAGGTGTTTTTGGTGGAACAGGTGGAGGAGGGCGGGAAGGACGAGATGCTGACGGTTTTGCAGGACGGGACGCAAGTTTTGAAGGACCGCTGGAAGAAGGCGTTTTTGCTGTTGCACCTTCAGCACCACCATTCTGCTCTCTTGATTTGGGTTGGAATCGAAGTGGTTTAGGCTGAAGCAAAACAAGAAAGAACTGTTCAAATTTTGAAGTATATGTAACACCACAAAAGACATCTGAAGAAAAGAAAAGAAAGCGCACACAATGTAATCTGATTAGCTTAGTGGGTTATTTTTCACACCTCCTTGTTCTTGAGGACAACCTCTACAATCTTATTTGTTTTTTAAATATATAGGGCCCAATTTATGTTCACCATGCTGAAGATTAAACAAAAACAATATTGTTTTACATTTTAAATCAGATCCTCTTGTGCTCTTATATTATGAAAACAGCTATCTGAGAAAGTTACAACATGAATTGTTTGAGCAAGTTACAACATGAACAGTAAACAAACAAGCAAACAAACAACAACCAAAAAAGAGAAAGCAACCAATACCCTGGGTGGGTCTCTCTCGAAGCTTTTGCCCACTTCAGTTTGGGCCAGTTCACGGTCCATTGCATCCATGATGGCCTCAATTTCAGGGTCCTTGCGCCGTGAAGGTGGCTTGGAGGGTCTGGCCGGTCTGGAGGGGGGTTTGGGGGGTATGGCTGGAGGCTTTGCAGGTCTGGCTGGGGGCTTGCTGGTGGGGCGTGATGGGGGCTTGGAAGCATTGGTGCGTGGGGCAGGTGCAGCAGGCCGTGTTCCTGGCATCTTAGTTGGAGACCCGAGGTCATCGTCGCTGTTCTCTTCCCAGTCATACTCGCTCATATCTGAGCTAGAACCATCGTGGTCATCTTTGAACTCTGCAAGCAGGTCCGGTTGGTGTGTATTTTAGCACTACATTCACATGTGCAAAGTACATTCAGCATTCACAACATTCAGAGATATTTAATGTCTCCACAGCTACGACCACTCAGCACATCACCAAAAGATGACAAAAGTGCTCAATTTCCTTCACTTGTCAAAATATTATTCCTTCATTATTAATGCGATTAACTGCATAAACAGGAACTGACAAATAAACAACCAAACAGCAGAATCATTTACACAGGGTAAAACTACAGATAAATCATGCACACACACACTTCACATTCCGAATTAAAAAACTGTAAGAGCATGTTATTTCATTGACTGTAATGTAACGCACTTACCAAACATTTTTTGCATAGCATGAATGAAGCTAGTTCCATCAACCTCCATGTCTCCTTCACCTTCTTCTCTGCCCTTGGTTTGGCTGGAACAGGTACAGCACATAACCATCAGCAACAAACCCTGAACCATCTATCAGCACTGTAAATCAAACTCATTCAGACCCTTTCAGCATACATACATATATACATATATATATAATTCTAACTATTCCTTGTATTATAGTTCACCTACCATTTTGGAATCATTTTTTTTAAACTTTTTTTCTTATTTGTCTTGAATTCTTTTCCCAACCCATGGGTCACAGCTATGCTCTAACTCAGATGCTGGATATGCACAGGTGCATTTAGCTATCAACCCACACTGTCATCTGATTTGTTTGCTACACAACAATACCCACACAGATATTTCTCAAAATCTCACACTCTCCTAGGAGATCATCTCTACATATACATAAACACATAACAACCATTGTGATCAGTTCAGGAACTAATCTTTTGTGCATGTTTGCTACCAGTGTGCATGCTGTTGTTGTGGCATTCCCCAGCTGGTAATTCTGGGGAGATCCCCATGTCTATGCAACTGCACACTGACAAATGCATTCCATAGGGTGTGTGTGTTATTTTTTCTATTTTTTATCACCCCGCCACATGGGCAGCCACACACCAGCTTCAGAAGATTTATGTCCATTTCAGGAGGGTGGAGGCTGTATAATGGCTTATGTAATGGCTGAAGGTAGTCCCCACATAACTATGGAGTGCGTGACACATTCTTATGTAGCCTTGTTGCTCTTGCTAGTGTCAGTGTGTTGTGACACAACACAAGCCAAGGCATACAGCCGTTAATCTGCACTGTCTGGACAACAACATCCACACAGCAATTTCTCAAAATCTCACTCTTCTAGGCCCAACCAACACCAGTAGATCATCTCTACATATACATTAACACATAAAGCATGTTAACGTTCAGTTCTTGTATGATACTATTACTTCACTCAGTTAAAAAAAGGAGAGAAAAAAAGGAAGTATTCGCCAGAATTGATAAAGAAAGAAAGCAATGAGAGGGGTAAATTCTGAGGCGATTAGTTGATGTGAGTAACCATCACTCAGATATAAAAGCCCACACTGAGGTGAAGCTGATGTGGACATGTACTTTGCATCGTTCTTGATGATGCAGATCACTACGCCCTGTTTCATATTCTCACATAAGCAACTGAACACAGCTGTCAAAATGTACCTGGGGAACTCGACGCCATCTATGCCGGAAACTTTGTTCACAAAGGCATTCATGCTGTCAGCCACTTTCTTGAGGTCAAGCTCTTCAGACCCTGCTGTGCCTCGTTGACCGGCGGCAGTTTGCAGCATCTCATCCAAAGCTTCTGGTGTCAAGTCCAGCCAGCTGTCATCTGAACACACCATTTGAACAGGACCATAATCACAGTGAAGGTAGATGTTTTTTATCCTTTGTGCACTAAATTGTTCTTCCATTATGAAATGTTGAGACTGGTGGGGTGGACTAAGACAGATAACTTGAGCAAACAAAATGCAAGACTGAAGACCTGGTAAATACCTCAAACTTGTGTGCACTAATTGCTCTTAGAACACCAGTTTGTGAACAGCACTATATGCTTTATTGATCCAACTGAGAATTTTCCCAAGTTGGGTTGTTTTGCTTAAGAAAAGCAAACTTCAACACTTGCACCACCACAAGGAACATTGCAGATTTCAGCTTCATATGCACAAGCATGCAAATGCACACAGGCATGCATATGTGCACCTTCACATATGCACACACACATACACCCATCCACAGCCACACACATACAAACACACAAACCCATCCCCAACTCACACACACATGCATACATGTGTGTGCACATGGATGCACAAGCAAATGTCTTTATCCACCATCAGATGGTGACAGTGCCTTTTCAAGCTGTTTCCATAGACCATCATCAGCGTAGACATGCACAAACATGCAAATGGACACAGACATGTACACACACTATGCACGCACACACGCACATACACACACACACACACACACACACACACACACACACACACACACACACACACACACACACACACGCATGCATGCCATTTCTCACCATCAGATGGTAGGAGTGCCTTTTCAAGCTGTTTCCATGGACCAACATCAGAACTGAGGTGTGGCAACATCTGTACAACTTCCCTGGCCAGGTCAGAGTCAGTCCTGGAAGTGGATGAAAGGATTTAGTGGTGGAGAAGCTCTGCTCAGTTTACCACCAAGCCATGTGAATGAATGAGGCAGTCCCCCATTTCTGATGACAACAAAACTGCACATCTCATCCGTTGCAAGTCCTCATATGTGTAATGTCCAACTAGCAGATGAAATAATGCTAATCAGCATTATGTCCCTTATATTTATATTTGCACATGCACCGGTACTAAGCAACTGGATATACACAAAACATGCGCAGTGACACTAACTGGAAAATGCCCACCTAACCGTGATCCAGAGTTGCAACGGACAGAGCTGGTGCAAGACACCAAAGCCTTGATGGTGCAAAACACCAAAATATGGCTCACAGACCTGGACCAGTTAGTTAGTTCTTGGATATTAACCCCTTCACTCCCCTGACAATACAATTTCTGGGCTGAGAAATGCTCACACACTCGCCTGCCAACCGTGTATTTGATGGTCCTATAACAACTCTACTTTCAATATTGTGAATTTTGATAGAAATCCTCTCACATGCTTATGCACAGATGGGGGTTAATGGTTTCAAATTTGGCACTTTTGTTGATTGTTTTCAGAGTGATGGTGTGGCAAGCATAGCAGTCAACCACACAGTCACCTCAGCTCAGGATGGACACTGTTTTAAATCGCATTTTCAAAAAAGGTCTACCTTTTCAGGGTGGAAAACAAGCTGCCGAGTCATAAGCAAACAGCTGGCCCACATCTCTGGACACACCAGAGTCAAAATACAAATAAAATATACAATCTGAAGCTTTAATCAATGGTGAAAGCTATTTATCTCATTCAGGAAGGCACAAACATTGACCACACAAGTAGTCTTAAACAGTATTCTTCAATGAAAATATGCATCTTATGTCAGCAAAATCTGTGCAGTGCAATAAAACACACTCGACAATAGTGAGTAACTTACTGCATGGAACACATACAAGGGGTTCCTCCTCTTTCAACAAAAAGGAGTGAGCCATTACTGAATTATTAATATGTAGTTTGGCTAGACAGTTTCTCCTTTTCTGTTGGAGTCACAGCAGTTTGGATCAAACTATAACATGTGATGTTCTGCCCAGTTGAGGCACATTTTATTCAAGATCCAAACACTTAAAAGGTTAAAAAGAACGCTATTTATTAGAACAAAACACAACATGCAAATTTTCGGGGTAAGCCCCCTTTTCAAGTTACAAAACAACACTTAAACAGTGAAAAATGAGATGTAGGATTTTTATCTGCATTTGGTTGACCTACATTAATTTTGTTTTTATGTCCAGTGCTTGGAAGAATGCTGGCATGACAGTTTCATTCATCCTGGCCTGCTGACTGATAGCAACACTCTCTGCCAGCAGACAGCCCCACACACGTTGCTCTTTGCTTCACACTGCTGTGAACAGTTACACTAGTGGATGCTGCAGCTTGCTAAGCAACAGCATCAATATGAAACAATGGCATGGGTAAAACTGTACTTACTGCTCAGAATCTGTCAGCTGAGCATGGAAGAACCTTCTGGCCTCTTCAAGAAGTTTGTTGTACATCTTGGATCCTTCCAGTTCTCCCTGCAAGAGGAGTGGGAAGTCAGTTTACCTTCAGCCTGCATAATTATGTAGACATAGTCCACCATGAAGTCAGTTTACCTTCAGCCTGCATAATTATGTATACATAGTCCACCATGAAGTCAGTTTACCTTCAGCCTGCATAATTATGTAGACATAGTCCACCATGAAGTCAGTTTACCTTCAGCCTGCATAATTATGTATGCATAGTCCACCATGAAGTCAGTTTACCTTCAGCCTGCATAATTATGTATACATAGTCCACCATGAAGTCAGTTTACCTTCAGCCTGCATAATTATGTAGACATAGTCCACCATGAAGTCAGTTTACCTTCAGCCTGCATAATTATGTAGACATAGTCCACCATGAAGTCAGTTTACCTTCAGCCTGCATAATTATGTATACATAGTCCACCATGTCCAGGCAATTTGTTGACCTTTTTTATATATAAACACTTGCCGAGTGCCTCATCTCAAAATAAACCCTGAGTGCTTAACAATGGCTCTGCTTCCAAGCACACCCACTGTCCTCTAGTTGTATTTGACTCTGAATGAGTGACTGCAGCTTTACTCAGCATGTTTTGAATATCTACTGAAGTGGTTACAACACTGCTTAGTTGTTACATAGCTGTACACTGCTGCCATCTCAATGCACATTCTGCGTACATCATACAGTTTACAGTGTACAGTGTCACTTTATTTGAAGCCACTTATGTAGGGTGTACGTGTGTTTAGCTGTAACCTGCCACCTGCACTTTTGGCAGAATGACTGGGATTTTTTACTGTGGTAATGGCTGGAACAGCATCATAGGTTCAAATGTAACTATGTACAGGATGGACACACACACACACACACACACACACACACTAATAGGGGTGAAGGACAGTGTTGCTTAATAAAAAGTATTTGGATAAGAGAAATGATGATGTGGGGCTTTATGTCCTCAGATGTCGGGTTGACATATTAGGGACAAGGAAAAGAGAAATGTCTTGAGTTTGCTTTTATAGGAAAAGAGAGTACTAAAGCCTGATGTCCTAGGAAAGATTGTTCCAGATGCAGGGTCTGAAGTGATGACAAGTGCAAAAGCCATGGGTTTTGTGGTTGAAGTTTGAGCATGCGTGTGTCTGACGAAGAGTGGAGAGAGTGGAAAGGTGCAGTGGTTTAGAAACATAAGAAGGGGCAGAACCTGTGATTGTGTTGTAACACATGCAAGCAGTTTGTATTTAATTTGTTCTGATATTGGGAGCCAGTGGAGCTGCTGTAGGAGAGGTGTGCAGTTTTGATGGTGTGGTGGTCTGTGAATAATTAAGCATGCAGCAGTATTCAGGATTTTTTGCATTGTTTGAATAACAGAGTTAGGAGTGCTCATGAGCAGAGAACTGCAATAGTCTAATATTAACACACATGAAGTTACCAGCTGTTATGTTGCAGCTTCCATGAGGTACCTGCGGATGGAGCTGTTGTGTTTTAGTTCATACTAGGCTGTTAGACAGATTTTGATTAGGTCTAGCTTCACTGTGAAGTTAGAGTCAAAGATGAACCCGAAGTTCCTTTGTCTGAAAATGCAATTTCAAGCATGCTGATGACTGACGATGGTAAACAGTGACAAGAAGACAGACAGGATGTTGAGAAGAGAACGGCTTCAGTTTCATATACTCATTAAGCTTGAGTTGGAACTTGCTTGTTGCACAGCCATACTTTCAAATGTTTAGTTTCTCAAGGCGAGACCCAAATGATACCACAGAACTAATGTGCTCTTCGCAGATATGAGACACAAGTTAAACGCTCGTATAGTCCATGTAGCCAAGCCCTGGTATAACCTACATGGCTGACTGGTATCAAAAATGTATAACCTGCATATTCCCTTTGAAACCAAGACCAATCTTTTGCTTTGACAAGGTAGCAGCCAAGAAAGCAAATGTTGAAGTGTTTCCCAGCTGAACACTCCTGGGGTTACCAGGTGAGTGCAATTGTACACTGACAAATACATTCCATATTGTGAGAGGATTGCATGTGTAGCCAGTTCTTACAACCCTGCCACATGGGCAGCCACATGCCATCTTTGGAGGATCTATCTCCATTTCTGGAGGGTGGATACTCTTATGCAAAGAGCGTATCATGGCCAAAGATAGTCTCCAATTAACTATGCAGTGTATAACACGATTTTAAGGTATCCTTGGTGTTCTTGCTGGTGCCAAGCCAAGGCAGGAAGAAAGCAGTGTGGGACTGTGGAACCATGGAGGCCAAACTATCTGAAAGCTTCCAGGGCCATAACCAGTAACTGTGTAAAACATGCTGAGCATGGCAATTTCTGCTATGAATAGACCACAAGTAATAGCAGTAAATACACTGTTCACAGTAAACATTTCACAATTAAGCCAAGACTAAAGGCAATGAAGGCAGAGGCGATGTGCTGGCTTTTCTACAATGTATTTTCTGTGCATGACAAGTGAGAGTAATCACAGCTGAATTTTACATTTTAAACTGAAAATTAATGCAAATATCTCCATTAACCTCCATGTTCTTTCTTGCTTACCTTGAAATAACCTTTGTCTTGCAGAGATCTGAGAAAGCGTGACCACCTGACATCAGAAATACTGTCACCGTCAACGGACATCTGATTTTCATTGCTGTTACTGTTGCCACATCTAGCACACAGGATCTCAAATCCGTGGGACTGCACAGAATGGAATAAACAATAATTATAACATGACCCTATAACATTATAACATGACCCTATATGTACACACACACACACAAACACACACACACACACACACACACACACACACACACACACACACACACACACACAGATGCATGCACACTCACACACACATTGCTGTTCTTCTATATAAGGTCAAGAAACAATCCAACACATGTGTACATATACTAATTTTTTTAATGAAACTTTTAATGAAATGTGGTGATCTTCTGTAAGTTACTTCTCTCAATCATGTCATGACAACTTTCCAGGCAAACTAAAAGGTGCTACATCACTTACATCCTACTGCTAAACTGATCTCACTCCAAAACAAACTACAGCCACAACAAATTTAGGCATACAGTATCGCTCTATCCTTTAATAATCTGACAAGAAGTGCGTGCATTTGCTTGATTCACATTCAAAATAGGAGAGGTCAAAATGGGGGAGGGGAACTACTTCGACCATAAAAATGGGACTGGATCACCAAAACCTGACCTTAAAAATGGGACTGGGCCACCAAAATCTGTACTTGCAAAGCTTGACAGATGTGTTATCACCATGCAGAGTTTCACACACACACACACAAAATCAAACTTCAGCAGCATCTGGGAAGATGCCAACATTAACATTTTGCCTCAGCAGGAAATGGGACAACCACCTCCCTTAAATATCCAAAGGACTTATAAAAGCATCACTGCAAGACGTGCATGATCCTGTGCAAATAGAAATCATTAAAAAATTCAACTCAAATGAATAAGAACTTGTCAAGGAAGTGCATCTTTAAATTGGATTTTTTCATGGCACTGTGACCTGCAAATTTGTCATGGTCAATGAAACTGGTACACAAATTTAAAGGACAGTGAAGCTGCTCTTCAAACAAAATTTCAAGGCTTTCACATGATCAGACATTCCAAAAAACAGTGTTACATTTAACATTTTTGAAAAGTCTGGAATTTTGCATCAAGGAATCTCTCGAAGTTATGAAAACTGTTTTGCAAATGATTTTGTTCATGTTAAGAAATGATATGACAATAATTTGCTAAGAAAACAACAAGCAGTTTTTAGTTTTGCCTAATTAATGCTCTGTGACACTGAAAATAGGTCAAGGTAACAACTGTAAGTGCAGATTGAAAGTAAAAGGTTTCTGACACACACAAAAATATATAAAAATGCTGAAAGAGTAACTGATGGATGGCAGCAGCCATCATGAAGTGTCTGCCATTGGCAGACTGATGGCCAAACAAGCACTGATCATTTCCTGGACCCACAAGTGTCTACCAAATACATTTCTTTTGAAATGGCCATGCATAATGGTTGTGTACTCACGAGTTTCATGCCAAGATCCTGTTCCTTAAACTTTGGGTTGGTGGCATTGGGCACCACCCACCCGCTGCGCTTGTCAGGCCTGAATTTCTGCTGCAGCAGCTGTGCATACAGACAGCGTGTGAACCTCACCTACAACAGAGCAGCACAGCTTGAGGTTAGAGACCATCACCTTTATTATTAAGTATTACATTATTCTTTAGAAGTCAAAAACTGTCAAGCATCTTCAGTTTATCAAGATATTTAGTTATGTACATAATATGCATTCTGCTGTGTAATAATTATCTATCATTACTGTAAACATTTAAAAGTATTATTCAAAGTGACCAGACTTGATGCACTACTGAGTCCAATGTGTAAAACATGCAAGCAACCAACAAAATCAAATTAAATACAAATCTAACACCAAAATATTTTGCAAACAGCCCCAACCAGAACCATGAAATAAATCTTATGAAGTTAAGTCCGGTCTCATTACCCCATAAAATGTAACCCACAACAACACTGTCAATAAAAATGTGATGAACTGGATCTAATATCAAGTCCTATTAATGTCTCCATGTAAAACAAAACATGCCAATAACAAGAAATAACTGTTTTCAACCTACCCTTGTGACCACCATGTTCTCTGGCTTGAAATGGTTCATTGTTCGGCATACCTGATTTTTGAAGAAAAAAACAAAAAAAACATGAAGACATTTTATATTTAGTCACCTCTGTTTACAACATACATTCATTCTGAACAGGGAGCATCATTCATGTATGTTAAAGATGTGTACATGTAGTTAAGGTGACAGTTATCACAAATGAGGAATCCAAACGCTGTTTGTTGTTTTCATTCCTCTAATAAATTCCAAGACTTATAAAAAATCAGGGTGAGATGTTATGTGTGCAGCACTTTTCCTGTGTACACATAAATTAGAATTCTGTGTCCACCACTCGTCACGTAGCTACATGGCAGTCATAGGGGTTAACACAAGGGTTAACCCACTCACTGCCAAGCATGTTTGTGCATTATACGCTAGAATAAAATACAAAATTTGAAATCCTTTACCTTTTGGGGGGGGGGGGGGGGGGGGGGGGGGGGCTGTCTCCCCAGCATGTGAAGAATTGACATCAAAATGCATGATATTGAAAGCAGATTTGTTATATGCTCTGAAAATGTTTGCTCTGTAGGTGTAGGTGTGATCTGTTCAGGCCAGACAATTTACGGACTCTGGCAGCCAAGGGGTTAATGAACCCACCTTGAGTTCCACTGGATCTCTGTAGTAGAAAGCTTGAACAGCTGCAGATACCAAGGATGGTCTCTCCTTCAGAAGAGCTGCCACAGTGACTGGGACGTAGAGGTTTGCATAGTGTGTGTTCTCTTGCATCTTGGCTCGGCAGCTGTGAACAATAACTCTAACGGTTCCATTCAGTGTGAACAGTCATGCTGCAAATACAAGAGATGCAAAGATGCAGAAGACATCAAAATGCAAAACTGAACATTTTTCTCTTTACAAGCACCATAACAACCATGACAAGTAAAACCTTTTTTTTTTTAAAGATGCCATGTGACCTGCTGACAAAAATCTGAGAGAACCAGGCAAAAATGTGCACCAGATACCTGTTCAGACGTCTGGACAAAGCATCTTGGATAGGCTGTGAGGCGCGAGTGTTAAGGTTGGGATTGCGAACAAAGGCCACAGCCTCTTCAACAGTTGGAGTGAACAAGGGGAACGTTGATACTTCTCCTGTGTTATGTGGCATGGGAATCACATGTAAACTCCCACCATGAATGTACACCTGGAAGGAAAAAAAGAGAAACAGAAACATATCAAGGAAAGAAAGAGCTAAACACAAAGACAGAGGAAAAAATGTCACAAAGAATGTACTTATACAATTTGGAAAACAAGCAATGCAAAGACTAAGTCAACTGAAAACACAAAAACTGATGTTCCTTATATTTTTCCAAACTCTCTCATGAACTCTCTCTCATGGTTCATGAGCGTAAAACACCAGGTTACTTAAAAAAATCTCTTGTGGTATGAAAATATAACAATTCAGCAGAAGTAGTCATCATGCAAATTTAAAAGATCTCACTTTAGCTATCTTTTTAAAGCCATGTTTTCATTCCATTGTTAGCAATGCATAGCCACCACATGAAACCTGGAAATTTAGCACCAGTTAGTGTCAATGATGGTAACAAAATGGTTATGATTTATAGAAGCAGGTAATCTAATGCACAAATAACAACTGACAGTACCAGTTAGTGATAATGATGGTAACAAAATGGATATAATTTATAGACGTAGGCAGTCTAATGCACAAATAACAGTCAACTTCACTGATGTTATTATGAGGATGATTGTTACTACTACTAATTCTACAGTCATTCTCACCCTCTTTTCTGCAGTCTCAGGATTAAGCCAGGCTGGCAAATGGTCTGCTGCCTCAATGAGCATGAACTCTTCATCAATTGTCAGTGGCCCTGTAACAAAATAAATCACAGCTGTCAATGATGCAATAAGTGGACTCACCCCATCCAGAGATAATTGAGCACTCTTCCAGTTGATAGCATGGGCACAATGGACTGAGGTATATGGTCAGTCCCAGAGAAAACTGCTGAGAGAAAATTGCTCACTGGCCATAGCATGCTATTACTGTACTCATTAAGTACTCCCATGAGTTTTATCATCTTGTCTTAAATAACTTACTGGACCATCTGCATTGTGAGAAGGAAAAAAAAAAGCCTCTGGTCTTCCACTGGTCTTCACATTACTGGTAATAGTACATGTACACACACACACACACACACACACACACACACACACACACACACACACACACACACACACCGTAACAAAAATAATAATTTTGTTTTGTTTTTGTAAATCATTAAAAAAATTTTTTTTAAAGCAACAACAAAACAACTTCTGTGCACACTAGATCAGAAACAAAGATGTTTTTAACGACCTACACCAGGCTTAAAAAAGAGGAAACCTTTCAGTTTGACAGCTGAGGGCCCAGTCTCAGGAGAGGGTCCTTAATTAGTTAATATCTATATTCACAGTACCGCTGCACCCACCAAAGGTGGGATGGGGAGGGGTACAGAAATGTACATGTATACAATACAATGTCATAATCCTTCAGTTAAAAAGTAAGTCTGTTGTCTGCCTATGGCTTTGACAAATACCTTAATAAACTAGTAACCTAAAAGTAAGTAACTACTGTACATGCACAATTTCATTCACAAAGGTGCCCATCTCATTTGAAACAAATGCTGTCACACACTTAACTGAATCTTATGTAAACACACACTCACACACACACACACACACACACACACACAAATATATATATATAGACAGAAAAACAAGGCTCTCTATGACCTCCTGTGCACCGCACCGTGCAGGAAGGACTTAGTATGGTGTCATTTAGAGAATGTATAACAAAGTCCAAGCATGTTTTTTAGTGGAAACATTTTACTCTGAATTTTCGCCCTTGAGGGCTTCGTCAAGGCCCGGTTAGCTTGATTGATTCCTACAAACGTAATTAGATATGTCATATTTTTATATGTCACGCTCTCTTGCACACGACATACATTCCAGACGACTATGGAACACACACACACACAGACATCACTCCTCTCTCTCTCTCTCTCTCTCTCTCATTCACACACACACACACACACACACACACACACACACACACACACACACACACACACACACACACACACACACACACACAGATATTTAAAATATATACTTAGATTGGAGACCGGAGGAATACGGAAGACATCTGACCGTCTCCGGATGGAAGTACAAAACAGCTAAAGAAAGACTTGTGGAAGGGGTGAAGAAAGACAGAGAAAAACTCCTAAACCAGCCCAGGAAAAGGAAGGACACGAAAATCGCGTGGGTGAGCACTTACGACCCCAGAGGGCCTTCCAAAATGGCTATAATCAGAAAAAATCTCCATCTTCTTCATGCCAACGTAATTAATAAAGAGATCTTTCCCCCAAGAACCATCATCTTGGCAGACAGAAAAAGAAAAAAATCTCGCACAAATGTACAAGCCTACTGTTCCACAAAGATACGTTCAGCATGGGCCCAAGAACAGACCAGGTTTTTTTCCTTGCAAAGAAAGGTGC
>OY757541.1:38770813-38823313 GCA_963584105.1 Alviniconcha strummeri
AGAGAGAGAGAGAGAGAGAGAGAGAGAAAAAAAATAGTTTATTAAAAAAGACCATGGGGCCATGTCAATTGTAGTGATGAACACAGTCCAGCAACTTTTGATCAACGTAGAGTTGCAGGTGCAACATCTGTCCAGACCAGATAGTATTGAGTACTGTGGGACTTTTTGTGGAAAAGTAGCGAGTCTGAATTGGAGACACTTGTTTTTCAGAAGCAAACAACACTGACAGTTAAAAAAGTGATAGACTTGACATATTTGAGTGGTATATATATATAAATTTATCTCTGGGTCATGGTACATGGGACATGGTGATGTGAGGTGAGTTTGGTTTCAGTTAATTGTTAAAAAGGTGGACATTCTAGGTCTGCCTCAACAGCACAGAGAGAGAGAGAGAGAGAGAGAGAGAGAGAGAGAGAGAGAGAGAGAGAGAGAGAGAGAGTGGGGTGGGAGGGGAATGTTTTAAATATCTGTGTGTGTGTGTGTGTGTGTGTGTGTGTGTGTGTGTGTGTGTGTGTGTGTGTGTGTGTGTGTGTGTGTGTGTGAATGAGAGAGAGAGAGAGAGAGAGAGAGGAGTGATGTCTGGAATGTATGTCGTGTGCAAGAGAGCGTGACGTATAAAAATATGACGTATCTAATTACGTTTTGTAGGAATCAGTCAAGCTAACCGGGCCTTTATGGAGCCCTCAAGGGCGAAAATTCGGAGTAAAATGTTTCCACTAAAAAACATGCTTGGACTTTGTTATACATTCTCTCTCTCTCTCTCTGTATATAGATATATATATATAAAATACATGGATACATGCATACACAATTGCACATATGCACTTGCTCATCACACACACACACACACACACACACACACACACACACACACACACACACACACACAAAAAAAAAAAAAATCTTCATTTATAAATCTCAGTCACAACGAATCAGCCAAATCAACACAAGAAGACTGTACAATAATTTAACATAATTACTTAAAACTCAAACATCAAAACAAAGGACAATATTTCATTTAAAAACTATTAAAAAATATACTATATAGCACAGCCTCTACAGGTCTCCACTGATATTATAATAATAATAAGCATGCATCAGTTAGTGATCAGACTAATTGATGAAATGTCACTTGAAACCAGATCTTCATTCAGAGTCGAAAATGTTGGCATTGACGCATCATAGTAATCAATGAGAGAAACCAACATGGGATTCCCCACTCAGTCTGACCAATCTTAATTATTTGTAGCTGTAGCCGAGTCACACAACACTTGTACACATGTACTGCTATGGGTATTGCTAGCAAAAGTAGCAGACACCTGTTGCTTAGATTTAATAATAGCTTTCACATCAGCAAGCCAGATTTTGAATGACATGATGTAGCCAGCTGTAAATAGTTTGAACCTATATCGTATCAGTACTTACCAAGAAAATACAAACATGAAAGTTTCACTCTAAAGGTCAAATCTCAAACTGGGTTCATCATTGAAAGGTAAATGAATCTTTATATTATATATAATATCACAGATATACTGCTGTGAGTGTAAGCATAATGCCATTAATGGAGGCTCTCATCATGCAAATCCTGGAAGATCTTGCTTACATATTCACCGACACAAAACAGGATCTATTTTAAAGTTCTGCATCGTGCTATGACATGATTTTTATTTTTTATGCAATTAAACAAAATAACTGATATAATCATTTACTGATTTAGTAATACATACAGAACATGCATACCAACTGAGTTTTACTTTTAATATTTTATCCTCTGATGATTGCACAGCAATTGTGTAGTAAAGTGCTAGTATGAATTTGTGGAGAAAAGCCCTTCTATTAAAGTACATCAGGTAAACCAATCCCCCTTTTTTTAAATCTACATTCAACTTTAGTCAGACTGTTGGTGAAATTGTCTTTGTAAGTTTTGAAGTTGAAAAGATGAGAATGTTTTTAGTTCAGTCAATAGTTCATTGGTACTGGGTCTTAGTGCGGTCGTGGGGTGCAGTAGTCTCCTTTCTCATGTGAAACCACTGACCAAAGTATGGTTCCAATTAGCGCTGGTCAGTTGGCCAAGCTGTAGACAACAAGCCTCCCTGATCACGGCATGGGCATGGAAGAGCTGCCTTCCCTTTTCTGTTACAAATTCTTCTTTTATTCCAAATTCTGGGCCACCGATGCTGTATTTTTGAAGGTATAAAAGACCCTCCATTTTAATCCCCGCACGACTCACCCTCACAGAAATTTAAGGACCGTGTGCCCTTTTTTGCAGTCACTTTGCCAAGTCTCCTGGTCAGTCTCCAAGTCAGTCAGTCTCTAAGTCTCCAAGTTTTTCATTCGTGCAACTAGAGTTTTGATTTAGACCCAACTTAATCCACATTTAACAGGTTGGTTTGTCTATCTTTTACCTTCCTAGTTTTTGGACTCATGTTTTATTGTTGTTTGATTGTTGTAGTTTTGTTTTAGTTTTTTTGTTTTGATCTTGCCATAAGATCTGGCATCACTGATGTTTCACTATTTTTCACGTTCGCTTAAATGATTAAGTACAGGGGCCAGCTTTGTGGTAGCCACAAGTTGTTTCAAATATATGGGTTATAACACTTTTTTCATTTCATGATTGATGTGTTAAATCTTAAACTGTGTTTCACTACAGATGTTCTGACTGAGAGGTCAGGTTCGTTATCTGGGCCTGGCTCCAATTTTTCCATTCTGATCTAAACCTCCTAATGCTAGTATTAGTAATGAAGTTCCTTTATTTTACTGGTTAGGAAAGGCCTGTTCCACA
This sequence comes from Alviniconcha strummeri, assembly GCA_963584105.1. Classification (NCBI taxonomy): domain Eukaryota; kingdom Metazoa; phylum Mollusca; class Gastropoda; family Provannidae; genus Alviniconcha; species Alviniconcha strummeri. The sequence goes on from OY757541.1 coordinate 38,773,596, forward strand.
TATCCATGATTAACAGGTTTGACTTTTCTATTTAATATTATGTGAAAAGGCCAGCTCTGCGATAGTCTGCGATTAGCTTTGGTTTGACTTATCTTGTGTATTCCATCTTCTATTTTCAGATTTTGTGAATGAGTGAGAGTGTGGATGTGTGTCAGTGTGTGTGCTGGATCACTTCCTGATAGTCAGGAGATGCCACCTCGAGATGCCACAAGATGCCATGTACAAGTAATTAACACAGACATATTTGTAACCTAACCTGCTAGCGTTCTCAGTTGCAGTGGCCAGAGAATCGCTCGACATTTGATCCCTTCACACACTAGAGACATTACAATTCACAATGTCCCATAGAACATTATATGATTTATAGTAACAGTACTAACATCAACAGTATGATAATAAGTATGTTGATGTGACTTACCACTCACACCCAAACCTATCCTAATTTCTACAACCCAAACCTGTGCCAGAAAGTTCTGAGCCTGGGAGATTTAAAAAACAAAAACAAAATGGCCACAGGATGAGCTTTGGGGTTGGTTGGACATGAAATCACAAATAGCCCTTCACATACATGTACACACACACACACATGTACACACACGCACATACACACAGACACATGTACACACACTCTCTCTCTCTCTCTCTCACATATATATACATGTACATGCACACACACATGCATGTGCACACGCACATACACACACATGCATGCACACACAGACGCATGTACACACACACACACACACACACACACACACACACACACACACACACACACACACACACACAGGAGTGCAACAAAAAAGAACCAGCATTTCAGGGGACAAGGCACACACTGACACTGTTAATAGTGTTATGCCTTTACTGCAGAACACTGTGGACTGCATTGTGGAACACACATTAGCTTCACCCTTCCCCTCCCCCACAACAGATTGCTAGCTGACCTACTTTGGGGTATTTTCTAAAGTGCATAGGGGTTTTGCTTCAATGGGTGTAATTCACTTGTTTTGGGTCCACTTCCTGTAGGCTTACATTGTAAAACATAAAAGCAAGTGCTTAGCTTCAGTCTACATTTGGCAACATGGCAACATTTGTTCACACTCTTTCACTGTTTTAGTTTTACACTAAGGGGGGGGGGGGGGGGGGGGGAGAAGAAGAAAATGCAACAGTACAAAACAAAACATGTTGCACAGTCTTTCTTATACAACAAAATCATTTAATCAAAATTCACATTCTTTTTTATACAATTAAATCATATTAAATCAAAACAAAGGAAACTTTTTGTCCACATTTTCCCTACCAATGTCTTCCGGGTCTGTTCTTAAATTATGTGACAGAACAAAACAATTACATCTTCTTCTTTTTTAAAGTGATTTGCTAGAATGCATTGTTGTTGTAGTTAAAACAGCAACACAAGAAATTTGCTGGTTTGTTTTGGGGTATTTCAGGTACTTTTGGACCTTGCACTGCATGTGTTCTCTAAACATGCAACCAAGCAATGAAACAACAAGAACAGCAACAAAACTACAAGCACAAGAATACATACTGTGCACAATGTGTACAACATAGTTTATCTCTTAAACTAGACTTCAGTTTCAAGCAGTCTGTTCTTGATCATTATTTACGACTTATTTACAACATTCTGTGAGAGCAGATACAAACAAAAATTCAAAGTAACTTTGGCTGCTACATCCACTTTCAGAAATTCAGTTTAGTATTCATCCACTTTCAGAAATTCAATTTAGTATTCAAACTATGATTGCACCAAATATTGCTCTTATTTGATTTTATTTTTTAATATTTTTCTCTCCATTAATACTTTGACAGTTACAGTAATAATACTCATGACTGTGATGGATCTTTTTTGACAGAAAAGACTAACACACACCATACATGTATACAAACACCTTTAGTTTAAATTACACAATGTTACTTCCTCAGAACTTATATTAATTATAAATAAAAAAATAAAAAAGCATTGTAAAAGTAAAATCAGAAATGTAGAATAATCATTAGAATCCTTAGAATTAAGACCACTAGTACCACAGTATGATGAAGCATGAGCAAGCAATATGGATTCTCTGCAGCTGGTGTCCAGAAAGTGCAAATCAAGCAGTCAGCTGATAGTGATACTGAGTAATCAATAACAGACACCTTTTTCTTTTAACACAATTACAGCATACTGCAAGTGCAAGAAACAAAGTACCAGAAACTGACAGTACAGTAACAGTCAATGTCACTGGGATAATATTAAAACTCAATAGAAGCACTGGGTGCTCTGAGCAGAAATAGCTTGTTTTTGCTTTGATTATAGATTAACTTAGGTATTCAGCTACTTCAAACATAAAACTTATAGTAAGTTATACCTTTTTTTAACATGCATTATACATGTACACTTAATATTGCAATGACAACAACAACAAACAGACAGAGAGAGAAGGGCACATGTATTTCACATAATGCATGCCATAACAACAGTTAACACTAGGGACATAACAGATTTTAAGACTTGATCTACTCACCGGATGACTAGATCAGGAAAGTGACAGCTGAGCTCGTACAACAGGTACACAATGAACCACTCATCCTCGATGTTATCCCCAAAGTTGGTTGTGCCACACAGATGTGGGGGAATGCCATCTGGTAACAGGATTATTTTTTAAAGCAATTAATATAGGCGGGCTGGCATAGCCTGGTACAGGTGGTAGTCTTTCTACTACTCTAGGTGGTAGTGTGTTTCACACACACACACACACACACACACACACACACACACACACACACACACACACACACACACACACACAACACATACACACACATGTGTGTGTGTGCACTAAATGTAGGAGTTTTGCAGTAACAAGAAAGGAGTGTGGGTTTATGTTACAGTTGTGCCTGTGATACAAACAAAGATAAGAGACATGTGAATAAGTATGATGTAAAGAAAGAAACGGAAGGCGGAAAAATACACTGAACAGAAAGTCAAGTGACAGAGAGAGGAGTCAGAGAGAATTACAAGCTACAGGATCATTTTACAGTACAACCTTTGCCCATGAGGGTACAATAAACTTTACGAGAGCGGTGGAATACACACAGGGTCTTCTTACATCCAGCCCTCCCTCCCTCCTCCCTAGAGAGAGAGAGAGAGAGAGAGAGAGAGAGAGAGAGAGAGAGAGAGAGAGAGAGAGAGAGAGAGAGAGAGAGAGAGAGAGAGAGAGAGAGAGAGAGAGCCGCTAGCCGTCAGTTTGACAAACAAAAACTGTCAAAGTACAGCACTAACAAGATCTCCTAGAGTGAGTCATTGTTTAAAATCAGCAACTTTTGGGGGAAGGCTGCTTCAGGAACGGCTGACCAACTCTTTTGAAACTCACCTTTAGCAGCCACAGGCCTCAGGGTAAAGCCCTCATTTTGCCAAATGTAGTCAATAACGAGAGGTCCAAGGTACCCTAGGTAAGTGTCACAGAGCCCTTCTAAGAAGGAAACAACATCTTTTTCTCCCAGTCCCTCTGGAAGCTGTGGTATCAACAAATATTCCAAGACATCGTCGGGTAGACGTCTCTTTTGTAGAAGCTCCGCCATGCCGTCTGCTACATACGGAAGTGTTCAGGAGGAAACGAGCCAATCAACACGCAGTTTACGTCGTACTTTTAATATCATGTGATACCGGAAGTTTACGGTGTTTTCGCTTTTACCAAATGTGCTTGTCGCACAGACGCTAAGTTTTTCCTGTTTTTTTCACCCTCAACTAGGGTGTGGAACTTTATAAGGCAAAAGTTACACGTCTTCGTTGCCGCCGCTTTTCTCTGTTGGTCAAAATGCTGAAGCCAAAAGCTTTAACTCAAGTTTTAAGCCAGGCAAACACAGGCGGAGTTAGTTGTACCCTGTGAGTGTTTGGAATACTTTATGTTATTATTGATCTTTCTTTTCTTCCTGGTTATGTATACCTCGATCATCTTGAAACTGAATGTATTCATTATCAACACCTTACCTTTGATGGATGACGAAGCAAAAAAAGCTGGAGGGAAGATTTTTAAATATTTTTTTTAGCTCTGTTGACCAAACCGACGACACCAGTCAGATTATTATTATTATTATTATTATTTTGGGTATTACTTTGAAAACATTGATTTAAAAGCCTAGTGGGTGGAGTGCATGCTGGGTTATTTAGTTTCATCCAAAGCGCTTTTGTATAGCCTGCAGAGAATTTGACTGGAGAAACCTCAGGGAGGACTTAAAGCCTAGCATGGTCACCCATCAGTGTGACCACATTTAACTTGGGGTTTTCATGAAGACTGCTCTTGCTCTGTGTCATCAACTCTCCCTCTTAAACATTGTCCACATAATTGTCATAATTCTCAGCTTATCTTTTTTGGTAGACAATATGTATTGACTGTTCTGTGTGACTGACAGTGTGGTGTTATCATGTGTTTTGTATGTGTGTGTATCTGTGGTGAACTGTCTCACACTCCCAGTCACAGTAATTGTGTTTTTATGCCTGTATACAGTATAATATTATTTATTTATTTTTCTTCCTTTTTTGTCTTTTTATTTTCCTTCAGGCTTTTGAACAATGAAGGTGCTCTTTTGGCATACTCTGGCTTTCCTGATCGTGATGCATCAGTGACTGCAGCTATTGCCAGCAACATCTGGACAGCCTATGTGAAGAGTGCCAACCAGGCTTTCGATAGCAGCAAACTGGAATCTGTTCTTTTGGAGTGCAAGGTACTGCATTTCAATGGGTATCAACATCATTTCAGATTATGTTTCATCATGTGACTGAAAGGTTCACTCTGTGTGCAATTGTATTTCACGTAATACAAAAATAATGTCTTTTTGTAAATGTGTACACAAGTTAATTTCATTTTGCTGTTGGCTTTGTTCATGGTCATGAATGCACTGTGATCAACTCACCAAATTATTAATTATAAGCAGTACACTGTTGTGTTATAAATAGTGAGATAAGGGTTCACATTAACTGGTAATTTCTGGTATTTTACCAGTTATGATCAGCATATATATATATACAAGGGAAAAAGTCAGCAATTGGTCATACATACCAGCCACTATTTTGTTTGACATGTTTCAAAAACAAAAAAGCTGAGAGAGAGTGCATGTGGTGTGTGTGTGTGTGTGTGTGTGTGTGTGTGTGTGTGTGTGTGTGTGTGTGTGTGTGTGTGTGTGTTCTATATGGGGAAAGAAGCAGGGTGGTTGCTACAAATACAATGCTGTAGAGCTCTAGTTACTACTTAGCTGTATAGGTGACTGTATCTGAGTCATTCTGACCAGTTACAGTGATTGACTGGTTTCAAAGAACCACTTTTTTCACTTTGTAGGTGTCACACTGGTTTGAAAAATGTCTGGTGATAGTAGTGTGATCACTGGAGAAATAGATTCACACACCACTGTCAGTAGTGTCAGTGTCAACATATATTTCACAATGAATATTATTTCATGAATAGATAGCATAGTAAAGACACACAAAATTAGTGTTATATTAAATGTTAAATACAAAACTTGAACTATTAGTCATCAAATCATCACCATTTAAGTATGTGTTGATTCATATATATATATATGCCACATAAAAGCATGTGATGTATGCATGTGAAGTACTTGAAGTCCATGTTCAATGTGAAGTTTCATGATCTTCTTTTAACTGGTCCTGGTGCTAGCCGGTTCCAGGGAATTTGATGTTGATACACATCCACCTCTGTGTTCATAATCTCCTGTTTGAATATGTCCATGAGACTCAAAAATTAACGTCCATTTTGATTCATTTTTAGGTCACAGTACTTGCTGTTTGGAAAGCCATTATAGCTCATAAATGCATGTTTTTGCAGTTTCAAAGCTGCATCACCAGTACATATCAAACTCATTTTTATGCCAGTATCACTGCTATCAGTTCCAAATTGGAAGCTCACCTGTATTTCAGTGATGTTATTCACAGTGCAAAATGGTAGATTCTGAAGGATAGTTTATTTTTATTTTTTATAGATCTGAAAGTGTATAAAACAGAAAAACTTCACTTCCAGTGGCTGAATGGTATTTAGTAGGACCCAAAGGTGGAGAGGAAAAAAAATGGAGGCCAAAAAAAGCAATTATTTTAGACATTTTAATGGGAAATTGAACCTTTCCACCCTGTTTGTTCCAGGAAGGCAAAGTGGCCATCACCAAGGTAGCCAACCTGTTGCTGTGTGTCTGCAGCAAGGACAATGTGGGCTTTGGCATGCTCAAAGCAAAGGCAAGGACTGACAGAGTGCAGTAGTCTGCACATGCTGTCTAGTTAGTAGTTCTCTCAGCAGTTTCATTCAACCCCAACATAGTTTCTGTCCCTAGTCTCACCCTGATATAACCGTACTTATTGACTGGGTTTCTGGATCTGGATTTATACATTGCAGGGACCATTTTGGCCATTTTTGCAATGGAGTTGGGAGAGCTCAGTGCAAATAAAACTTGTACTTGAAAAGAATGGTCCAAACACCAAGTTACTTACTTACTTACTGTCACTAGTCAGACATTATCTTGTGTTCTTAGCTAAGACAGTCACTGCTGCTAGTGCTAGATATAAATATAATACATTGTGTTTCATAAAAGATTTTTCTTTTTCTTTGGATGGCTTGTATGGATTGTATACTTTGGATTATTATTATCCAAGAGACTGAAAAAGTACATTATATTTCATAAAAGATTTTTATTTTTATTTCCTTTGGACAGCATAAGCATTGCATTATTATTATCCCAGAGATTAAAGGCTTCTCTTGAGCTTAACAATAAGCCCATAGATGGTTATCTCCCCCCTCACCCCCCCCCCCCTTCACCAATTTGGTGTACTATTATTGACTGACATTATGACTGCTAAAAATAAACAAACTGGAAAATCAGTGTGGACCTATTTTTATAAATCACACCTAAAGTCATAAATGTTTACAGTGACATAAATGTCTGTGGCAAACTGCTGGGTTCAAGACTGCTGATGTGTGAATTTTGACCAGTGGTCATCTGTGAATGCAGTGGAGCTGGGGCAGGTTTATTAACCGGCTTTGTCCAGAGTAGTTTCCCCTAATGCATGCACATGTTTGTTGTTGCATGAGGTGAGGGTGGGGGGAGGGGGCGGTGCTGGGTGTAACAGGCTAGTGACATCTAATGGAGAGCTTGCACTAGGCCCATTCCTGTGTCAACTGAGTCCAGGCGGGGATGTTTTCACGTAGTATCTTGGATGCGTTAGGGTGATAGTAGCCAGCGGAGTAAGCCGTGGGGTTAATTAATTAATTTGTTGTAGATAATTTTTATAATTGTTTTTTTAGGACAATAACTTTTAAGACGGGGTCCTTGGGAAGTGGCAATTTTATGTGATATGTACAGCTTGATGCCAGTGGGATTTTTCATGTTTTTATCTATGAATGACTTTTTACCAGTTTGTTTATTTGTTGTTGTTGTAATTAAATGTTTTATGATTGGAGTGAATGTGTGATGAGTGTACTTGGCACCACAAAACATTCCTCGTGCAGTCAGTGTATTGACACTTGGCAATAAAGTTATAAAGTTAAAAAAAATAAAGAAGCAAACCTTGCTGTAAGTGTAAATGGGTTTAAAGTAAAGGCTGGGTTAAGAAAGAAAAGAAAAAAAGATTATTATTTTTTAAAGTAAAGGTTGGGTTAAGAAAGTAAAAAAATAATTAGTGTAAACACTAGGAGACCACCTAGTCAGTTTTTTTTTTTTTTTTTTGGTGCCGCTGTAAAAAAATTGTATTTCATGAGACAGGCAGTTTTTCAGGTTCACTGCTGTTTCCTGTTACAGTGCTTACATTTTAAACTCCACAGGTGGAGGCACTGGCAGAGTATCTGGAGGGCCCACTGTCTCAGGTTGCAGCCTCCTGACCATAGCCGTAGGCAACACGTGATCGTGACCCATCTGCATTCGTTCCTCTGACACATTCAGTCTCCCAAAAGGCTTTTTTTTCTGTTTTAAAAACAGTTTTCAGTTTGATTATGATTTGTGCATGTACATAAACATATTGTATGCTATATACAGTAATAATATTAGTGAAGAAAATTTAACATGATGTTACTGAGCAAATTACTAAAGTCCAGGATGAGCAGGTGTTTGAGCTAGAATCGGAAAATAATCTGAATTTTAGATGCATTCAGGTTTGAATGAAACAAGGAGTGTTTTGAAACAATCCTGTTTATGTAGTATTGCTTTCTTTTTTTTCATCAAAAAATAATTAGCTGTTACTTACTATTAGCTTTATGTGTGGTTTAAAACAATTTCAGCATTCTTTAGTCTTTTGCTACACCTTTGGCCCCCAAAGTGTAACATACTTTTTGAGATGAAGTCAAGTTGTCAGAATGTTTTTTATTTGTGCGTGGCATTTGGCTGTATACAGGGAATCTGTGAATGATGCACTCACCTCACTTTACTTAGCTGAACAGGTGGAGAATGGTCTTGACATTTATGAAATTTGCATGATGAGTGAAATGAATGCTAATTGCTAGAGTGAATTGAACAGAATTCGTTTGTTGGTATGATCAAGATACATACCAGACGTGTGTGTGTGTGTGAGGGTGTAAAAAGCAAGCACATAAATTTCACATGTTTATCTTGTTTGATGGGGACCCATTTGGTATTGCCAGTTCTAAAGACACATCTGATGCATACACTTTATTTTGTCATCTGATATGTGCACATCATTCTATCTCCCCACATAAAATGGTGCAATAAACATGTGTTTATTATGGATAAAGCCTGGGTTTTATGACTGACTTTGTTGAAGTATTTGACACATTGTATACATAACACAAAAAAGTAACTTACCTGGTACAGTTTTCATTCTATCATTTTTTTTTCCAATGTTTTTACTGTGATGAAATGAGCAGAAGAAATGTTATTGAATTGTTAAAATACTGGAACATGTTGAAAGTGACATTGTCACGGATGGTTACCTCTGCTGCTTCTATCAGCTTGGGGTCATTTTGAAAAAACAACAACACAAGTTCAGTACCATATCGGCATAGGTAGCCACCACATGCATCAGTCATGGCTTGACATCTGTGTCTCAGTGTCTCCTAACAGAAACGCAGCAATGTCAGATTACAACTTTAAAATTAGAAAGATGATAAAACTGGTAAGTTACTGTTTTTCTTGCTGTAGCTTTGTAGGATCGTTGAGCATCTGCATCAGCTCTCACAACATTTAGTTGCATTTGTCTCATAACTTTAACAAAACGAATGCCACCAACAACAACAAAACAGCACTTACCATTGTTTAAAATATGTCAAAAACTGGCCATTTACAATACCCATGTATATAGTGCATTTATTCTGTATGCAACACATTTGTTTTGTTTTTCAATTAAAAACCAGATGCACACTTGATTTTAAATTTGATGCAACTCTTATGCTGTTGCTTTGTAAACCATTTCTGGGATGTAGTAGACCATTCTTTAGAAACGAGTTAGCTGAGTACTTGCTGTCTGTAGTGTCATGTTTATTTGTCTTTAAAACCAAAAGTTATTACATGCAAACACATTATCTCACAGTCATTCAAAGAAATGTAAATGGAATCCAATGGAATCTATTTTAATAATCGCAAACATAACTGGGCCACTGGCATATCAATTCACGAATACACATGCATACACATATCAATATCTATGGTTTAATGCTCTTATCTCTGTGTTACAAAATTGTGTCAAGGCAGATATACATTTACAGGATGGATTATCTGTTACAGGAACAAAGTGAATGTAGCCCCCATCATGTTATACAGCTTTTGTAGACTGGTTCAGGCCCTGAAGTGTCAGTTGTTGCATGAAAGCAACTTTGGAAGAATAACATGTATGTGAAGATAGTCACTCCTATGTCCTGTGTTCATGTTCAGGAAGAAAGCCATGACAAGGTATGCACACAGACACAACATTAGCCATTTCACATCACATGGCTGCATCTTGCTACAACAGTTCAACACCTTTGGCAGAATGATTCCTCTGCATTTTTTCATCAGGGCATGAGAAGTTTAACTCTCTTTTTCTGTGCAAGTGTGTGTTGTTGCTCTCTCTCTGTTGATATAGCTGTATATTAAAAAAAAAAAGGAAAAAAAATCAGTCATTTCAGTATCTCACAGACAAGGGTGAGCACACCATGCTGTACAAGATAAACAAAAATGTATATATAAAAACAACAACTTAATACTGTATTCCTCACAACCCCCCACCCTCACACACAGACAGGTGTATGCATATTCGTTGGTCTTTGCACCACCACTATGCATGCTTGAACATTGCGCGACACAAATATGCCACCCTGACTGCACCTCAAAACAGGAGAACAGAAAGGTAATTTTGGTTCCATTACAACACATACAAGGCAAAGGGAATGACACAAACAACTACTGGAAACTGAAAATGATGGCCAAAACTGAGGTGTACTTTAGTTTGAAATACCAAGAAGGCACAATTTGTCTAGTTACTGAAATGAGGTCCTCATCCTTTTTGGACAGTGTGTTGAGAGTATGGATTCACCTCTATAGCATAACTCCAACATCAACCATGCACTAAGTCAGTTTGTTGAGAGTCTGTATCTCTGCAGCATAATCACCCAATGGTGTTTCAAGAATCATAGGAATGCCGTCAAAGCGATGTTCTGTCATGATGCGGCGAAATCCCTCGATTCCAATATGCCCCTTGCCGATGTTCTCATGGCGGTCCAGGTGACACCCCAGGCCACCTTCAAGCACAAAAAGATAGTTAATAGAATTCTGATGCAGTAATCTAAAAACAGAAATGAGCCTTAAATCACTTGTGTACAATAAACAATTGTTAAATGATTACAAAGTTCATGTGCCTCAATGCTGTTCAGTTTGACAACAGAATTCACACATCGGGCCAAAACTCTAGAACGCAAACAATGTTATGGTATTCACCGTTTTTGCATAATTAATAATCACTGCCAACTCAACACAGCAAGTTTTCTATTGTCATTTGTGATAAATTTGGCTCAACAGAAGTGCATGACCTGCATATCATTGGTTTAAATATGTTGAAAATCACACACAAGTGCAAAATATTTTGTTGCTGAACTGTCCTAAAGGGCAAACAAATGCTTCTGTTAATTGGTCCTAGTCTGAAATATCCTGGCTGGGATGTCCAAGCCAAAATGTCCATGGTGGAAGTGTGCTATGTTTGTGGGAGCATGGAGAACTTTAACCACTAAAATGTAGCCTTGGACACAGAACCTGGCTGTATCCTGTTTGTAGCAAATTGTGTGCATGTCACAAATTCTATGGGAAGGCATTCGCCACCAGAAATTCAATTCTAAATGTCATTACTCATCAGGTGAACTAGTCTTTTTAGTATACAGTAAAGAAAACATCACACACACACACACACACACACACACACACACACACACACACACACACACACACACACACACACACTGTCTAGAACCATCAAAATCATTTCTAAGGAACTAGCTTTCTCAAAATAAGTAGTTCCCCAAGTTGGTATTTTATGCCCAGTCAAATTCCCCAAGAGATCAAAGTAAAAAATGTCAAATCCAGGACTGTGTTAGAAAATGCCTCCTTGGTTTTATATTCAGTTTTTAATCCCTGTTTCATGGGTAATGAGTAGCAGGACTGACAAGAGTTCAAGCCTGCTCATGTTGCACACACTGCCCCATGGACTTCATGTATGACTGGAGGAACAAGGTCAAGAAGGCTGTGGGTAGCCATATGGTCAACTGTGACACTTGACAGTGTTTTCTACATCATGTACTACTAACTACCACAGACATAAGTAGGATTCTACAGCAGTTTAAAAAAAATCAATGGAGCACTTTCAAACAATTTTTTTTTATTTGGAGTGAGTCAGTTATAGTAATTGGATTTTAACGTCCTGTCAACCGCACAGGGTTACCTTAGGACAATCAAAGTCTGTTGAAAGCAAATGCACATTTCAAAATTCTCTTTGTATATAAACCCTTTCTCAAGTCAATCCACAAAACCCATCCCTACACAAATATGAAACAAAATGTGCATACACAAGCATCAAACACAAATTTTCAAAGAGTTAGTTCCTTCAGTATTACCCCTGTTAAAAGAGTGTGAGGCTAGAACATGCTGGTGTCATCAACCATTTTGTCTATCAAGATTGTAAAAAATATATAAAAAGGAATGGACAGAAACAAAAAAAATACAAAAACATTATTTTATGTAAATGCATAATGGCAAGTACCAGTGCCATATGACAGCAAGCTATACATACCAACTATCATCTCCCAGCTGCTCAGCAAGAGCCATAAAAAAAAAAAGCCTAACCCTGAACTAAAAATATTTGAGAATTTTCTGGAAAAAAGGAGAATGGACCATTAGGAGGAAAATGACAAGACAGAGCAAAAGGACTAAGCAGAAAAACAAGAAAGGGGAATCAAATGACAACCCTGATTTTTCAGACATGGGGTAACACTAACTGACATCCCCGGCCTCCCTTCAGGGTGTGATTTTGAGTTTTTATTTTGATCTCTTTTGCCTGTTGGAGAATGGCTGGCCTTCTTGGGCAAAAGACATTTTGAAAAGGCTGGTTCCTTCAAACAGAAACTGATATTAGTCTGAAACATATCTTTAACAAGTGTACCCATCTAAATTTTGAATCCATCTAAACTGAATGTAGTGGAATCTCAGAGGAAGTCTCTGTTGTAAGTGTTGCAGCATATGTACATTCTGCCAGCTTTTTGCTTACCTTTAGAATCATTGAGGTGCATTGCTCTAAGGTATTGAAACCCAACAATTTTGTCAAAGTCTGCTACAAACTTTTCAAATCCTTCTTTGGAAGACAGATCAAATCCTGAAAAAAAGTCAAAAAGTCAGAATAAAAGACCAAGTACAATTCATTTCATCTTGCTCAAACAAAACTCTGTGTCTACTTTTTTTCAACCATTCCCATTAAAATTTCAATTCAGTATATAACGGTCTTATAATGTGCTTTTTAAGTAGTTATACCTCAGTCGTAATCCAGAAAAAATGAGTATTCAGCATCTCAAAATAGCATGCTAAGCCTGAGAACCCAAAGCCTCTTTCAAGCCTGAGCTACACATGCTTCCCTTGCAGCCAGGAATTTTGCCTAATTTCTGCTTTCTTGGCTGCTTCAATTTCATTTCCCCCCAACCCCCTTCCATGAAAAAAGTGACTGTGTGCTATAGAGTATATCATGATCACATCCGCCCTACTCTCAGACAGCTGTGCTGGCTGCCTGTGCATGACCGTATTCCCCAGGAGCCATTTTCTGTTATTTATTGCTCTGCCCATAAAAACCTGCCACTCTACCTCTCTGAGCTCATTCTGCCATACACCCCATCACATTCTCTCTGACCGGTGAGCAAATCATTTCTTGACATTCATGGGCCCAAGGACTGGACAAAAAGACATATGGCCATTAAGCCTTCAGACATAATTATTGCCCTCTCCCAATAGAATGCCATGCCCAGAGCATCAGGGAGACAGACTCTAGTCATTCTTTTCAGTCTACTCTCAAGATGCACTTCTTTCATTGTAGCTTGTATAATTTGTAATTCTCCTTCCCACTTGTCTTTATTCTGTGTCAGGTCGCATGTGCTTCTTACACTTTTACAGCGAGTGTGTGAAACTGTATGCTTTGTTCTCCCCAATCCCTGCACTGTGAACATGCATTTTTTTTAATTCTTCAATGCAGGTTTCCATCTGCATCATCATTTATGTTACCATGTTAGACTTCACTTGTAATTCAATTAATTTAGTTTTGCCCTGATATTAATTAATTTAGTTTTGCTGACTGTATGATAACATCCAATAACACTAATAGACTCCATTAAGAAAAAGAAAATCAGACAGAGGGTTTGACTGTATAGTGAAAGACATTGATAGGCATGAAGACCTGGGCCTTCTAGAGTCATGTGTAGCTCATTTTAGCTGTGAGTGTGAGTCTGTGACACCAACAAAAGGAGTGAAATACCTGCAGCAAAGGCATGACAGGTATCAAGACAGATGCCAATGCGGGTCTTGTCTTTGACACGGTCAATGATGCCCTTCAGTTCCTCAAAACGACCTCCCACTGTGTTGCCCTGGCAAGACATGTTCTCCACCACTGCACAGGACAGAAGTTTACAGTCAACAGTATCTGAGTTTATATATCCTTTTCAAAGGAAAAGTACCCTGAAGCCATTGGAAATTCTTTGATATTCAGTATCAGGTGACCAGAGCAAATGGTTTTTGAGCGTGTGATTCAGGGTACTTAAAATCTGAAGTGTGTCCAAAAGTTCTCGAGACTTTGGTGTCAGTGCAAGCATGATGCATTTTCATAAGAGCATCATCTTTTATAAGATGCTCTTTAACAACCTGCCCTGTGCTAATGTAGCATTCTTAATCAGTAAATGAGATCATGAAATCAACAGCAAAACTGAGCATAGTACTGGCCTGAAGTCATTCTTCATAGGCGAGGTCATATGGGTCACTAAATGGAAAGTGAGGTTGAAATATAGGTGAATACTGCAGTCAACAAAATGGCTGAGCAATCACAAATACGTGATGAAAAGACACAAATCATTAGCATACTGGTAGTACTACTGTGCACTGCTGCTTCCTTTTTTTGGAATTCCAAGGATAACAGCAAAATACCTTTTCACAGATACCCACAGCTGGGCAAGAGGGAGAAGAAGTAGTTAATAAAGACAGATGGATGATGGACCACAGTTCAAACTGAATAGGCAACAGAATCAATTTTGTCACCCGCCATGATCTAGCTAATTAAGAATGACTGCAGGTCAACACCACTCCATCACACTTTCGCTTTTCAGACCCAACATGAATATTCTCATGAATGGAGAATGGAATCTTTCATCCATCATGACAATACACTTTACCTGTGGTGACAAACTGAGTCTCTCCATGAGCCCAGTTGATGGAGTCTGCAATTCTGTCCAGGCATTCTTCTACACTGATCTCACCACATGTGGAGCCTGCCACAGTCAAACACAGTGCACAATCAGAATTCAAAGATTACACATGTACGGAAGAACAATTACTACACAAGCACATGGACATACAGGTGTTCAAGTTCATACATAGTGGTAGTGGTTATTTCTATAGTGTAGTATTTTGCTGACACGGGTGAGTACACCATGCTTTACAAGATCACCAAAATGTATGCATAAAAATCTCAAAAATAATATATAAAATATATGAACATAAAAAATACTGTATTCCTTACACATCATACCCACACACTGGCACATATGTACACAAACCAGAAAAACATGATGGTCAGTGGACAGCGAAAGTATGTGCCCAGAACAGCACAGACCACAATGTCAAATACTTTGTACTGAACACATGCATGCCCAACCACATGTTTACTCCCTCTCTCTCTCACACACACATGCGCGCGCACACACACACACACAGACCAGGGTGAAAATTGTAGAGTGTGATTCCCAGTGCTTCACATCTCATGAGTTCCTCCAGCAAGGCATCTCTGCTCTTCTTCAGGGTTTCTGGGTTGGGAGACCCACAGTTCATCAGGTAGGACCCATGGGGAAGGATAGACTTGGGGGAAAAGCCATGTTTCTGAAATAGTATCCATAACAAAAGGTGTATAGTGTGCATCACAATTTTAGGTTGTAATGAAGTAAAATGACAAAAATCCCTGGCAGCATACCAGCATGTATGGATGACTCCAGATAAATTCAGTCAGCATGCAAACCCCACTTACAGACCTATACATGTCTGCCACTTAGAACTTGGGATTACATGCTTTTGGGGACTTCAGTGATTATGCTGACAGCATAGCTTTGAATATGGAAGACAGCTGCCTGAATGGGATGGCCACCTCCATATTTATGATGACTGCCAAAAACCTTGCACTCACCCATAAAGATCTTGCAGGGCACAATGTAGTGGACTTCCAGATGGAAACATTTTATAATTACAGTTATAAAACCTTTAATTTATCTGGATCGCATTAGCATAAATACATGGTTTCAATGGCTTTACTTCCATTAGAACTAGCCTTGTGTTGTGGAAAATCGCAAAACCTAAACCCATTACTGCATAAAAATGCCAAAGTCCTGCCTCACTGACAACTCAGCCATAATTCATAATACCATACAATGTACAGACAACTGCTTCTTTCTGACATTTTATGGTTAAAATGGAAAATACAAGGCTGAATAAGTTAATTCACTTTCTTTTCTGTGGTGCAAAACAGGTAACTAATGCATTCATATGGCGTTTGTCTTAATGAATCTGAAAAAGAAAAGAAAAGGCAAAGCAGTTTCAAAAGAAAAAATCTTTATAATGAAACAAGTAACTAGAAGTGGAACACACCCAGTAATAGATCCCACTGCGTATCTGTCTACCTATCCATCCATCTATATTATAACAATGAAATATTTATAAAATGCAAACCTCTAACTAGTCTAAGTCTAACATTATAAAAATTAACCCTGCATGCTGTACAAAATTCAAATACATTCACGCTGAGACACCTGAAGTGGAAATAATAATTATGACTACAGCTACAAGCAGTTCAAATCACAAGAAGTTAAACAGGCAAGACCTACATTACAGTTGCACACACAAATAATGAAATATATATATATACACACACACATGTGCGCATACATGAATGCATGCGCATGCATATACAGCACATCAGCCAACTAAAATAATTTAAGAACAAGTTGGGGGGAGGGGTTACACACTTTGCTAGCAGTAGTAATAGTAGTAGGTCTTAAACAGATATATATATATTGTTTGTAGAGTGGTAACAATAGTAATAACCTTGGAAGAAACAATAAAGGAAAGGGGTGGGGGTGGCGTGGGCAGAGACAGATAGCATGATAGAGAAAGGGGTAATGGGAGTAGGTGAGGAAAGTGTGTGTGCATCAGTGCAAAACATGGGGGCGGAGGCGGCAGGGGTACAACTCCCAAGCCAAGTTGGACTCTTTGTGAACAGTTAGTTCGGTCTTACTCTTAGTTGTTGGTTTTTTATTCTTTGAGTTTTAGTCACCTGGTATTTTACTATTTTTAGAATTGTTGTGTGAATTGTGCTTTTACCCACGTCCAGTTGTTAAGACATATATGCCACGAGGAAAGCAGTAGCCAAAAATTTGGGAACTTTTATGCCAATTTGTTGTTTTTCTTTGATTTTTATATCAGTTTTATATATATATTATATTATCAATATCATTAATATCAATGTACCTTGCATGCAACTTTAAACTTCTCAGCTGCCTCAGGATCCAAGGGTTTTGATGTCCATGTTCGCTGTGATCTCAAAAATAGACCAAAGGCTCGACCACCCATAGAAACAGCTTCCTCAACTGCTTTGTGTAGACCACCTGTTGTAGACATGTTTACTGTTATAATTATCCATAGAACATAAGTTAGGCTTGCACAATGACCAAATATATTTAAAGACGGCATACATAGCAAGCACACTCCGAGCATGGCTTTCTGGCACCTTCCTCCAAACTCTTTTAGTTACACCACTGAAGGGGTACTTTTTATCTCCGTGCAGCTGTCCACCAATGCAGTCAGCACCCTCCAAAACGTTTGGGTACTAATATGACTGTAGAAGCAACCTAGCGCCCATATGAACATGAGACGCATCCACCCCAGGTAAAAAAAAGAAAAAGAGTTGCGTCTTTATTCAAACAATTGTGGCTTTATTTGTGCTGGTGTAAAGATTCTTGGCGGCTATAAATGACACGCCTTGTTTCATTTGAGTTGTTTGTAACAAACTTACTACTGTCTGAGCACCAACGAAAAACTGCTCATTAGCCAACAGTTTTTTTTAAGCCTATGGCGTAGCTAAATACGGCAGTGGTTGAAGGAAGGATGTCATAAACCTGTGCTTGGAGTTTGCAACTGAGCAAGGCTCACCTGTTTGACTGCATAACTTTAAAAATAAATTTAAAAAATCTTATTACTGTGGGCAAGTAATACTAATACTGGTAATTTAATAATTATAATGAGTGCACAAATGTATGTCAAATTGTTAATACTTTTGCTTTAGTGTTATAACTGATGCATCTGACTTTGTTAATCACACAGGGGTCAGAGTTGGTGTGTAAATTTAGTTGAGCACATCAGTCAGACATAATACATATATATATATGTATTAATTTATTATGTACCATAATGCATGTTTGTGCATAACTATTATTGTATTAACACTGGCTGACTACCGTGGTACGTGTACTATAATACTAACCTGCAATAGAACAGTGTGCCCCAACCAACTTTCCTGATCCAGTTCTGACATGCCCACTTCCACTATCCTCATCATTTAATGCCCTTTCTTTTTGCTCAGCTGCTTCACTGTCAGCAGCCCTGAAGGTAGAGTTGCTGAGGTCTTTTTCTGATTTCCTTCTCGCATTTGTTGATCTTGGACTGGGTTTGTTAGAATCAGATCCTTCCACTTTTGGTGCTGCACTGGCTCCAGAATAGGAACCTTGTTTTTTAGCACTGGGGACATTCACCTGCTTAATGGTCAGGTTTGAACTTCCACTGACTTTGCCATGAGACGAATGAATGCCACTTCTCATGTTTATCTTTTGTGGCATCACCGACCGGTTCTTTTTGTTTGGTGTATTCATTGTTAACTGGTCATCCTGTCTTTTGTTTGTTCTTGGGCCACTCTCTGCAGTCTGCTCCTCTGCCAACTTTCTCTTCCGCCTCAGAGATGGTTTGGCAACAGTTACTTTTTTTGCTGAGCTGCAGCAGCTTGTGTCAGGCTTCACAGGCTTGGTGAGTTCCTGGTGTTCTTCTGTGGCCACTGTATGTGCTGTAACATGCACCAAATTTTTTGTGTTTCTTGTTTGCCTTGATTTTGACAGACTACCCACATTCTGGGCAGGTGCTGCTTCTTTTGGCGACAGCTGACTTGACTTCTTTGTCCTGCCCATCTTCTTCAATTTCTTGGATACAGTTGATCAACCTGCTGTGATGATTTTCTTGGGGTGTGTGACAAGGTTGTTCTGAAAAACACAGTAACAGATTTCATCACTGACTTTGTGATAATATGCATATGATCATATCTGGTCTAAGCGGTCCATGGATCCTATTAACTCCCGTCACTAGAACATGCTAATTACTGTGACTGTGAGATTGCAACATTAACAACAAACTGTTCGGGAGTTTTGTTGCCAATGAAGGCCTCAATGCACGGCCTGGTCCCCTTTGGCTGCTCTCCAAAGACCTTCCAACACTTTTTCGCGCAATATTAGCAAGGGAGAACACACTCGTTGTCACAAGAAAGACTACATGTTACATACACGAGTAGCTTCCCTTTATTTTCGTTTGCTTGACGTCTACAAAACTAGATTTTGTTTTACAGATCGGGTTGGGGGGGAGGGGGGGGGGGGGTGTCTTTAAAATGAAAATTGACCAGTATAAGATATAAAGGTGTAAAACACTGTGAGCACCGATTGGGGAAACTGAGGAAAAGTTTATTGTAGGTGACGAAAGTCATTTGACCACAATCAGTGCCATCTCCGATCCGGCCTTTTCAAGTGTTTAACATATCCATTATTTGATCAATAGTTGTGCGTTAGTGTGTGCAGTATACTTCCGTGGGTGTGTTGCATGCATGCGCAAGCACACCGACCGTGCGCCATGAGCGCGTGGCGTGCGTAGTGCTCTTTCTGCCGTCCCGAAAGCCGGGTTCTGATATGGATAATATCATGTTTTAATTATTTGTATCAGTCATTGCATATTGCCGTCAGTTATTGTGCGTGTTTCTGTGTTGTAATGAAAGTTAAAAACAATTGCAAACAAACAAACTTCCCAGCGTTCAGTGTGTGTGCGTCAATGTGTGTGTGTGTGTGTGTGTGTGTGTGTGTGTGTGTGTGTGTGTGTGTGTGTGTGTGTGTGTGTGTGTGTGTGTGTGTGTGTGAGTGTGTGTGTGTGTGTGTGTGTGTGTGTGTGTGTGTGTGTGTGTGTGTGTGTGTGTGTGTGTGTGTAGTGTGTGAGTCACGTGTGTGAGTCACGTGTAGTGTATGTGTGTGTCAATCACGTGTGTGTGTGTGTGTCAGTGTCAGTCACGTGTGTGTGTGTGTGTGTGTGCGTGTGTCAGTCACGTGTGTATCATTGTGTGTCAATCACGTGTGTCACGTGTGTGTGTGTGTCAGTCACGTGTGTGTGTGTGTGTGTGTGTGTGTGTGTGTGTGTGTGTCAGTCGGTGTGTGTGTCGGTGTGTGTGTGTTCACTCACTGAGTGTATGCCGCGCACATGCCGCCACGCGCGCCAGTCTGAGTAAACGGGCGCAGCCGGTGTGTGTGTGTGTGTGCGCGCGCGCGTACGTGCGTGACGAGTGTGATTGAGTGTATGCCGTGTGTGTGTGTGTGTGTGTGTGTGTGTGTGTGTGTGTGTGTGTGTGTGTGTGTGTGTGTGTGTGTGTGTGTGTGGTATCAGTATGTGACCTATATTTGGAGTGGGGGGGTGGGGCGGGGGGTAGGAGCAGGCCGGGCCGGGGTGTAGTGTGTCAGTGAGTGTGTGTGTGTGTGTGTGTGTGTGTGTGTGTGTGTGTGTGTGTGTGTGTGTGTGTGTGTGTGTGTGTGTGTGTGTGTGTGTGTGTGTGTGTGTCACTCACTGAGTGTATGCCACGCGCGCGTCAGTCACTGAGTACACGGCGCGGCCGGTGTGTGTGTGTGTGTGTGTGTGTGTGTGTGTGTGTCAAGTGTGTGTGTGTGTGTGTGTGCGTGCCGTGCGTGCGTGCGTGCGTGCGTGTGTGTGATTGAGTGTGATTGAGTATATGCCGTGTGTGTGTGTGTGTGTGTGTGTGTGTGTGTGTGTGTGTGTGTGTGTGTGTGTGTGTGTGTGAGAGAGAGAGAGAGAGAGAGAGAGAGAGAGAGAGAGAGAGAGAGAGAGAGAGAGTGCGTGTAACGTCTCTAGTGCGTGAAGGAATCAAATGTCGTCGAGCGATTCTGTGGCCACCGCAACTGAGAACGCTGGCAGGTTAGGTTATAACTCCATGTCTGCGTTAATTACTTGCACGTGGCATCTCATGACTATCAGTATCAGGAAGTGATCCAGCACACACACACACATCCACACACTCGCTCACTCATTCACAGAATCGTTCTATTTTTTTTATTTTTTTTCTTATTTTTTTTCTCAGTCTCGCTCAACTCCCATCTCTCTTTCAACACGAATTCAAGTGGAGAATGAAAGTTCCAAATATTACTGAATCAAAAACATCAGTCACAAGCACGTCATAAGCAGACAAAAGAAGGGGTTAGAGGGCACAAAGGTTCGAAAAGCCAATATAGCTAGCTAGGTAAACTTTATCTGGTTGTCTCATTCCCTGAGAATTTAACATAAACAACAATTAAGTCAACACAAAATCCGACGTTCGTGCGGGTTACGAAAGTCTGAGCTACAAACCTGTGAAAAGACAGTTCACAACTGGTGTATCATCAAAAACATCGCCTCACTTGATAATTTCTCAGCAGGGTCTTACACTGAATTTCTGGAAGAAAACTTTAAGGTATCTTCCAAGTCTGTGGATAGTGGAAGATGGAATTCACAAGATAATTATTTATGGAAAAGTCAAACCAAAGCTAATCGCGGACTATCGCGGTGCTGGCCTTTTCACATAATGTTAAATAGAAAAGTCAAACGGCCTGTTAGTCGCGGATACGCGGAACAGGCCTTTTCTAACCAGTAAAATAAAAGAACTCCATTAGGAGGTTTAGATCAGAAAAGTGAAAAAATCGAGCCAGGCTCGGATAACGAACCTGACCTCTCCGTCAGAACATCTGTAGCGAAATGAGAAAAATTGTTATAATCCATATATCTGAAACAACTCGTGACTACCACGAAGCTGGCCCCTGTACCTAATTATTTACGCGAACGTGAAGAATAAGTCAAATATCAACGACGCCAGATCTTACGGCAAGATCAAACCATAAAAACTGCAACAATCAAACAACAATAAAACATCAGTCGGGAACTAGGAAGATAAAAGAGAGTCAAACCAACCTGTTGAATGTGGATTAAATTGAGCCAAAACACTAGTTGCACGAATGAAAAACTTTGCTCGGACTTTGAGACTTAGAGACTGACTTGGAGACTGACTTAGAGACTTGGCAAAGTGACTGCAAAAGAGGGCACACGGTCTTTAAATTTCTGTGAGGGCGAGTGGTGCGGGGATTAAGTAAGTAAACATGGTGCTTAACGTCCACAGAAACCATAAGGCTGTCCCCGCCTCGTCTCGGGGTGCGGGGATTAAAATGGATTAAAATGGAGGGTCTTTTATACCTTCAAAAATACGGCATCGGTGGCTCAGAATTTGGAATAAAAGAAGAATTTGTAACAGAAAAGGGAAGGCAGCTCTTCGTTGCCCATGCCGTGTTCAGGGAGGCTTGTTGTCTACAGCTCAGCCAACTGACCAGCACTAATTGGAACCATACTTTGGTCAGTGGTTTCACATGAGAAAGGAGACTACTGCACCCCACGACCGCACTAAGACCCGGTACCAACGAACTATTGACTGAACTAAAAACATTCTCATCTTTTCAACTTCAAAACTGACAAAGACAATTTTATCAACAGTCTGACTAAAGTAGAACGTAGATAAAAAAAAGAAAAAAAAAGGTGGGGGAGATCGGTAACCCGATGTACTTTAATAGAAGGGCTTTTCTCCACATGTGTGTGTGTGTTTTCCCCAATTATCTTGCGGTGCACGCTCACATCGGCGTCTCTGAGTTTAATTAGTGACAAAACTTCAGTGAGACCGAATTACACTCAGTTGAAAAGTAACTTACCTGGTAGGCCTACAGCTTTCATTCTGATATATGTTTCTTTCTTCGCCGTATCTGACGAAATCTGAGCTGGAAAAAAAAAAAATCTAAAAAAAAAAAATTCATTCGATTGTTGAGTACACTGCCACAGACGGTTGCCGGCTCCGGCGCTTCTGTTAGTGCCACAGACGGTTGCCTCCGGCGCTTCTGTTAGCGTGGGGTCATTTCGAACTCGAATAGCCACTAGAGCCTTGAGTGGCCACATAGTGCGTCGATCACGGTTTCACTGAGTGACATCTGCGCCTCACTCAGTCGCAAACGGCTCCGGACAGTAGTTAGGCTCCCACAACTTGACGTTTTCTTTAGTCACAGTCCGGGGATGGTACCAGCAGTGACTGTTGCTGGCTGAAATCGATTCCGCAGGTGTGTGACAGCGATAAATAGGCAAACCTATGATAAACCACGAGTTAACTGTCGGAAGTGTACCAATGTCAAATTACAGCTTTAAACATCATGTAATAACTAGAAAGCTAACAAAAATGGCCCAGAAGTTACTTTTTGTGTTAAGTACATACACAGCGCTGTGCTAAGGTGTCAGGCCAGCTATGTATGACACGTGATGGTGCTATGTACATCTGAGCTGTGGTGAATCCAGCAAACCACTCACTGAAAACTCATTTTCTAAATTTGCTATACACCAATGGCGTAATTATTTATAAAGCAAAGTATTTAACTTTCACTGGATTTTATCCATTGGTGAAAACACAATTAAGAAAAATTGCTTTGCCTACATGGAATGAATTCTGCCATTCTGCTCTAAGCCAACCCCCCCCCCCCCCCCCCCCCCCCCCATTCACAATTTTTGTTTAAAGGCAAACACACACACACACACACACACAAAGAAGAAGTTTTGTGTGCAAAACCCAAACCAAACCAAACACACACACAAGAAGAACTAGAAGAAGAAGAAAAAAATAAAGAAAAAGAACAACTTGCGGATGAATGAATAGTTCAAACGCACGTATAAAATCATTACGGTTGGTGGTTTTACACTTTTATACATTTCTCGCCTCAACTGAATCTCTACAGTGCACATTGTTTGGGACTATACCTGCGTGGAAACTGATCTTTCTATCAGTTATAATAAATGTAAATACTGAGATCTGCTGACTGTTTTTGTTAACTTCGTCGTGTTTGTTGTTGACTGTCCAGACCTGTGAGTCCCCCTTTTGACTGAATCTGGTGAATAGACACTTTCTGAACTAGTGGTGTAGAAGAACTTTTAGTCAGTGCAATTCGTCTTGGGGTAATACTGTGCGATTGATGTTAAAATCTAAGAATTAATTAACCCAGTGGGACAAATACACATTGGCTGACCAGGATCGTTGGACTTGTGGAGTTTCGGTCTGGAGTAGGGTATGTAGGCCTACGTGTCATATGAGCGAAGAAATCAATATAGGGAAGATAATCAATGACCATGAGACACAATGCAAATAATATTTTATGTGAGAATGACGCACAACATGACGTAGCAAGAAAGAAAAAAGAAAAGAAACAAAATGTTCAGGGAAAGTTGAAAGCTGTACAGTGTCTGTCTGGTGACCCTTTTCTCTTTTTCAGTGCTGAAGTGTTCCAACTGATATCACTGACATCAGCGGCTCCATTGACACTGGCAAAAACAACCGCCAACTTTGGAATGGGTTTTTGAAGGAATGCAGTTTGTCAAGCTTGAGTGTGAAAATTATGCAGTGCGTCACTGAGATGACCTTTTTTTCCAGTGTTGAAGTGCTCCTAGTACTGATATCACCGACATCAGCGGCCGGACCACTGATACTACTACAACAAAAACATCTGCCACCGTTCAAATGGGTTTCTGAAGGAATGCAGTTAGTCAGGCTTCAGTGTGAAGTTAAAGCTATCAAAATCGCCGGAACAACGTTTGACTGGTACCACCAAAACAAATGGCTCTACGCTCCGGCCGATTCCATGAGACTAGTTCACAATAACACAAAAACTGCTAAGGTGGCACATCTGTACGATTACAGTTTCTTTTACTATCATGCTAGGGCAACATACAGTCTATACCTGACAATCAGAGAAGTCCAAGCATCAGCGAATGGGTTGTTCACATGCCGTGTAAACGAACTTTCCTCTCGCAGGAAACCTTACCAGATCTTCCTAGTTGTCGCAAGTGAGGTCAGCAATCTGCTGATGACGATTGATGGAGAATCTCCAACACCCAACACGATCTTTGACATGGAAGAAGGTGAACACATTGTGCAGTGCACCGCTTCTGATTTCAATTACCCGAAATTGATACACCTAACCATTATGCTCCTTCTCGGAAACGAGTCACAGAAGGTCAAGTTACGGGAAAGTTCCAAGGGATAGACATGGAGGCAGCAGTTGCAGCCAAGGCTGACCGGTTCAGGGCATCTTGGACCTTTACTCTCATGGTGGACAGGTTTGACACAGGGAAACTGCTCGTGTGCCAATCTCAGGGTTTTGTGGGAAGCAGCACTCTACTTGGTATTCGCCTCAACGTTCGTGCACCTACAGTCCTCAGTTTGCTGATGATCATCGATGGAATAATTCCACAATCTAACACGACCCTTGATGTTGAAGAGGGGAGACATGCTGTCCTGTGCACTGTTGTGGGTTCCTTCCCGACGAAGATACAATTAGACGTTCAGTTCTTTCTAGGAAACCCGTCACAACCCGTCACGGCGACAACACCCCAGGAAATGGACAAGGAGACAGCAATTGCCATGAATGCAACGTGGAAATTTACTGTTGTTCTGGAGAGGTTCGACTTGGGGAAACAACTCATGTGCAAAGGGACAATGAACTTCACTGGCGTCCATAGAACTCGCCTCAACGTTTTTGCATCTGCTGATGTACCCGAGGAGAAGCTGGCCGGTACGGCCTCGAAGGCAGCCATTGCAGTCAGTGTCGGTGCTGCTGCGCTGCTCGGGGTCGTCCTTTGCATGGTACGATACTGCAGATACATCCGCGATGAAGAATTCGCATGTCTGCAGTGCTGTAAGATAATAACTACCATGGCGGGGAGCTCTTCTAGTCAGCACATGACCCACTTGGAATCGTCAAGCCAAAAGCAAAGTACAAAAACCGGAACTGACTCAAGTGGAAAGTCAGCTCATTGAAGGGCAAAAGAAGGCTGAAGAACAAAAAAACGGCAGAAAAAACAACACAACTTCTCTCCCCCCAAAAACAACATACCACAAAACGACAACTACAAACCGCAAACAACAACACCTAAACATCAAAAGCTGACTGAAAGAATACTGAATAGACAGTTACTGTCCCTTTTCCGTGTAAATCAAATTCCAGTGAAAGTAAATGGCGTAAAACCAATCAGACCAGAAGGTCAAGAACAGTGGGATCAACATATCACAAGCAGTCTGCTTATAGCCGGATTGGGTCGTCTACGGTCAGAACTCATCGAGCAACTTCCGTCAGATTCAGTTACCCTGTTTGAGGTCTTCCAGATCTAAAATACTGACCTGTAACGCCTCAACAATTAATTAGGCTACTCCGCCCTCCCCCCACCTTACAGTTCCACATAAAATTAATATTCTATGTTTGTGAGAACAACACACAACATGATGTAGCAAGAAGTGTTCCGGGCAAGCTGAAAATTGTACAGTGTATCTGGTGACCTTTTTTCTTCTCTTTCTCTCCTTTCTTTTTTTCATTGAAAAAGGAATGCAGTTTGTCAAGCTGGAGTGTGAAAATTGTGCAGTGTGTGAGATGACCTTTAGTTTTTCCAGTGCTGAAGTGCACCTAGTACTGGTATCATTGACATCAGTGGGACCGCTGACACTAGGACAAAAACATCCGCCAACGTAGGAATTATTTTTCTTACGGAACACAGTTCTTCTTTCTTCTTTCCTTGGATGTCCTTGCTACTACTACTACCTTTTAGAAAAACATAGGCCTTGTTGGTCAGACACATATATAGTGTATGTTTTGAGAACAGTTTCTCGACAAATTTAAAAAAAAAATCTTTTTTTAAAAAGACAACCCAAAAAGAGTTACACAAGTCGATACTTGACAGTCGATACTTGACAGCTGAGAAAAATCATTCTGTTCTCTTATTTTTGTTGTTATGTGTACATGGGGGCAGGGGGAGGAGAGGGTGGGCAGGGGAAGGGGGGGTGAGGTGTTTCAACATACACACATGAGGTTTCAGTAACATTTGTAATGTTGATGCACTGTAATGTATAGTGTATGTCAAAGTTTTGCAAACTTCAACACACACACACAAGGTTTCAACAGACATACTCAAGAAAAATGACATTTTGATGTTGATGCACTGTAATGTACAGTGCATGTCAAAGTTTTGCAGATATCAGCTGATTTAGCTGCAACAGGTACTTTGTTTTAAAAAGTTGCTTTCCTTCATGGTTGGAGTTTTAGTTCTTTCAGACAAGCAAACACAAACATCCTGAAGAGGCATGCATTACAAATAAAAGAAAACAATTGTAACAACTGCGACCATTCTTTACTGAAACATTGTTACATGATAATGTTCTTGACTCTTCCTCTCTCTCTCTCTCTCACACACACACACACACACACACACACACACACACACACACACACACACACACACACACACACACGCACACACACACACACACATGCTCACACATACATACATACATACATACATACACACACACACACACACACACACACACACACTGACATCCAAGAAAGTCATTCTCATTTGATTCCACCAAACATACTACATACCATTCAGCTCAAACAATAAATAGGTCAATCAAGCAGTGAAATTATTGTGGCATTTCAGTGACTGTTCTCAAATCAACTAAGATGTCCTGCAGGTCCAGCTCCAAGTTCAAAATTTCCCCTGCAATGAAGAGATCACATGATAGATGATTTCTTTTTGTATTCCAGACAGTACATAACTTCAGCCTTAATGTAGTTACATCACATGAACATCATCATCATCATCATGAATAAGATCCATAAGCCACAGTGGTTTCAATGGAATTCATTCAAGTTTTACAGAATCATGGGAGCAAGGATAGCTCAGTGACCAGACTCATGATCAAAAGGTCGAAGGTTTGAGTCACTGCAGGAGTGGTGACATAACTTTTTTCTTCTTCTCCAGGGTCAATTTTCAGTGCTGACTTTTATTCCATATCCATATCAAAGTAGCATGTAAAAGATCCCAGTCATTCTGTCAAAAGTGCAAGTGGAAGGTTACAGCTAGCCACATCTACACCTACATGTGTGGCTTTGCATGAAGTGATGCTGTAAACATCTACATGTTAAAAGGTGTACACAGATAGTGCACCAAGATGGCAGCAGTTTCAAGTGGTACCAGCCATGTAACAACTAAACAGCATTTAACTTTAAGTACACCACTTTGGTGGATATTAAAAAAACGTGCTGTAAAAGGCTACTGTCACTCAATCAAAATCCATGCGACATGAACACAGTGAGCCTGCCTGAGCAGAGAATAGTGCCATA
Organism: Alviniconcha strummeri; assembly: GCA_963584105.1. Classification (NCBI taxonomy): domain Eukaryota; kingdom Metazoa; phylum Mollusca; class Gastropoda; family Provannidae; genus Alviniconcha; species Alviniconcha strummeri. Next base: position 38,801,894 of record OY757541.1, read on the forward strand.
TAAAAGTGATCAATAACAATGTGTTAATCATACATGTTTGACAATTGAAATTTGCTTGCACACCAACCAACCACACACATTCATGTACAACAAGCATGTACACACACACACACACACACACACACACACACACACACACACACACACACACACACACACACAGAATGTACTGTTCAAGACCTGTATCAACAAGTCATGCATGAGATGCATTTGCAGCTGTAAGGCTCCAGTGCAGCTTCACACCATAACAACTCACCAGTGATTGAGTCTGCCTCAGCGATGAAAGTCACTGTCAGGGGATGCTTGTTCATTTGTACAACCTGCAGCAAGTCAACCATATAATCAACAAAAAGGGAGTTAACGAGCACCTAAAAGACTCCATGCTCATTAACTCCCTTTTTTTGTTGATTTTATACCCACAACGTAGACTGCAGTATAGGCCAGGTATAATACAACTTTGCTGTTTATTTACTTTTTTTATGCTTTGACAAAAAAACACCAGTTTGGGTAAATGTGTGGCAATGCTTAGTTGACAAAGCCATGAAGCTTCACAGATGTAGCATGAAAACAGCAAGTTATAAGCATGTACATGAAAGCATAGGCAATGTCTCACCCATGCATCCTGGTGACATTCATGTGAATCCTCTCTTTATATCAGTTCAGTTATGCCATACTGATAAGCAGTCACAAGTCTGGATATGTACCATATTGTCATTTTGAATAATGTGGCTACCTGTATGTTGTCATAGAAAGCAATGATAGACTTGTTGTTGCCAATGCCCATCTTGCTGGCCTGGTCAGTCATGTGACTGAATGTGCTGAGATAGGTCGGTCGCAAAGCCAGTTCTGGAGCATGTTCATCAGCCACTGCACAAACACAAGCAGTCTGAGCATGTTCTTATTATTTATTATACTTAAATAGCAAAATACATATTATATATAAAAAAAGGGACTATCAAGTATCATTGTATCTGACAGTACAAAAATTGCATTTTCACAACTAGAGATGGCTATAGATCTGCCAGTATCTGGTCTCTAAACCTAAGATAAATTTGATCGCCACCTGTAGTGAAGTACTCTATCAGTCTAAGTTGATTTCAAGTTTGAAAATGCCGCAACTTTTTACCTGAAGTAAATAACCCTAATCTACTTCGAAGGTATTTCAGCTGAAGCGCGCTGGATGCACATAATACCCACTTGACACATGGATGCTAATAAGTAATATCCTTGGAAGGTTAAGGAAAGACCCAGTGGCTGTAATTGTAGCTTAAAATTTTACAAAGCATTAGTCATTATGCAACATTCCATACCTTTCAACATTGGTACACCATCTCTGTCTGATATTACAATGGCATGAAGACCAGTGATGCTAAAAAAAAGGAAAAAGTGAACATTATGAACACCAAATGATGCAAATCAGACAAAATCAAACACACAGTTTAACAAGAGTTTAACATCAATCAAACAGGCTGTTATAATCAATCACATCCGCAACACATTCTCAGATTCGGTTACCATTTCACCTGCTGACCTGGAATCTATGGCAGAAATAGACTGAGTCACCTTGTGGTTGTAAGTTTAAGACTTTTAAAGGACATTTCAGCTGAAGGGACCAGCAGCCATGTATGACTCTATGAGTAGGTAAGTTTTACTGGGCCACTAGTGCTCTGGACACACTGTGAGCCTGGACCAGTATTATTGGTGGAAAACTGCACTGTGAGTGTGACCATGGGGGTAGTGTGTGGAGTTGTGGGGGTTTGAAAAATAACAAGTAAACATGTTGCTTTACATCCACAAAAGTGAGATGGCTTAGTAGGGATTAGTAAATAACAATAATTACTTCCTGTGAATCTGTGATGCGCCCTTTATAATATAAGTTTATATGGGGGCCATGAACTTAAAAACACACACACCTGGTCAACCCTCATACTAGTCATAGAGTCATACAATACTTTAATAGTTAAATCTCAATCTCACTTCTCAGGGTCAAAGTATTTCATAAATTTTGAACAACTCATTGTTTTGTGCTGTAAACGTGTTATTTATAATAACATTAATAACGTACATTTATCATGCCTTGAATGCTCACATCATACAGATTACAGAATACAATATTCTATACACATGTAGTACTAGAAGACAGTCCTACCAAAACAATTTACATAAGGCATTATACACACACATACATATATATATATACACACACAAGCACACAGGCATGCACCCACACACAATGACTGTAGCAGAAATTGGGTACTGATATTAGCTGGGGTGGAAATACTGTGAGAAGAGGAAGATTTTCAGTTTGGCTTTAAAAGATGACAGGGTTGAGCAGCATCTAACTTTCTAAGGTCTAGTGGGAGTGAATTCCAAATGAGAGGTCCAAAGCAAGAGCGCTTTGGGTTAGTGCTTTGTTGGGTAGCTTCTCCTTTAAACTCTCTCTCTCTCTCTCACAATATTTACTAGTCTTTGACTTTATGTGGAATATTAGTTATTACTTACTGGTTCATTAGCTTCCGAAGGTACATTTTCACTTCCTGGGCAAACAAACAAAAATTAACAAGCAGAATAAAACAGAAACATGGCAAACCTGAACAAGAGGGGCGGACACTAATAAAATAGTAATATCTAAATTATAATATAATAAATTATATTTTAACCACAGACCTAACTTTAGTCATTTAACTTAATTTTTTTATAAGTGACCAAGAATGAGATGGATAGATCTACATTTTCATGTCACGAATAATACAGAAGTTTAGTTTTTCTTCTTCTCCAGTTAAGTACGCTTTATTCAAGAGCACCCCTCCCATCCCCCACCAAATGATTTTCCTGTTTGCTTCTATTTCTGTGCTCCAAACAAAAAATTGCACGTGACTCGGTGACACACTGATGTGCAGGTCATCAATTGACGCAATTTTGTCAAGATCCATGCAAAAGTATTTACTTAACCCTCAGCGTGCCAGCCATATCAATAGTTTACGCGTATTTTTTCTTTGGTCAGTTTTGACACTAGCTATCTGACATGAAAACAAAAGTGAATAAACCGATAAACTCTAGCAAATCAACTACCTCCGCCATTTTCCTTGTTTTGGCTCAGACCACCTAAGGGACATGACTCTGTAAACTTCCGTGTCTCCCGCCAGGTCATGCGTTCCACGGTACCAAATTTATATATATAAAATCTATCTAGGTAAAACGTCAGTTCCCAAAATGTGCCATGTACACATAGTTATTTTTTTTTGGATTGCATAGGTATTGCATCAGCCAAACATCAAATATAAATAAGTGACGTTACCAGTGTGTTCAACCCCTGAAGACTGAACAATGAAACTTGAAACTGAAAGTCAAGGGGCTGCTAATAAAATAATAACTGATAATGATATCTAGGTCTTTAGTTCTACAATAGTGTAAACTGGGCTACCTATACAAATTCTGGATTTTATAACTGGTTTGTTCAGTTCTCATGCACAATTTACAATCTGAACAACTTCTGTCTTCTGTTCAAAATCATATAGGGCACTGTATTATTCTGTTAATAGAACTTAAAAAGAAAAAGAAAAAAGGAAAGAATGATCCTACTTATGAATTGATGAATAAAAAGATGTTTATAAACTGATACAATAATTCACATATAAATTAATTGCTATAGAATAATTCAGTAATAAAACTAATGTAAACTGTAATATGATTATGAATGCAAAGCACAACTAAATATATAATAATATATATAATATATATATAATCATAGTTCAGGAGCTGTGTGAGAGTCGAGGTGGCCGTCCTGGGCTGTCTGTCCTAACAAGCCTTCTGGTTTCCGTGGACGTAAAGATTTATTGAACCGTGCTTCGGCATTGGTTACAACTTGTCCTTAATATGTCAATTGACATCTGAGGACATTAAGCATCACTTCATCATCATTCTGCATGAATGAAGTGATGCTTAATGACTACCAATTAGGTATATATATTCATGTTATTATTCGTAAATTTATAATAAATCATAAATGGCCCTAATGTAAAATGCTAATCAGTACATCACTAGGTTACAGTAACGGTAGCATGTGTAATCAAACTTAATTTTATGTTAGTTGCCTACTTGAACAGTTGAAGACTAAGGAGTCCTGAATGGCTGTAGGACTCTAGGAGTCTCTTGCAACTGTTTTTTCTGCTACATAAATACTGGTTCATAAGACTTAGATGAGTCAGAGACTGTGCACTAGTACAGTAGTAGTTTACTAAGTTGGTAAATGGTAGTTATTAACTATATATATAATATATATATAGGGAACATGTTTATCAAACTTTACTCTCAATTGTTGCTAGATGCCTGTGTCAGAACTGTTGAACAGCTTGTGTTACAAAAGAAGTTACTGGACAGAGTGTGGATACATGTGCATCATCTTTGCAGCAAAACTGGACATTACATATATTTGACTGGCATGACACTGAAAGATGTAAGTATAACTGATATACATTATTTAATATTGATCACCTAACCTGTGCCAGACTGGCAAAGTCTTTGTGTTTAAGTTTAATGTTCATGGGTACTATATTATAAAGTATAAAATTTGTACTTCATAAATTTATATCATGCCAGAAATCTCAAACTTTTCACAGTGATTTCTTAGTTATTTATTCATCATGCATTTATATTAATTATTATATGTAGTTATCCATGAAAATGTATCATAGTATATATAATTTTTTTTGGTATATATATGGGTTCTTCTTCAGTGGTGGTCCTAATTGGTAGTCACTCACTTTGCAACAGTTTTGTTGTAAACCAGTTCCTTTATTTCACACCAAATGGATAAAATTCCCTTTGTTATACACCCAAGAAGCAATGAGAGCAATTTGGTGGGAAAAAAATGTTTTGTTTATTTTTTATTAGCAAAATATACTCCCATGTCACGCAAAAAACGGCGGCCAAAAATGGGAATGGCGATACCCTACTGCTTGTGTTGGAAGCTACTTCATACCAGATGAAAATATTCAGACATATCTAATTTGTTTGCAAAGTTGCAACATGCAAAAGCACCAGCAAGCTAATTTCAGGCCTGCTGAGTATGTCTGCGTACAATAATGATGGTTGAAAGTGAGCATTACGCATGTTTCATGACCCGTCACATCATGAAACACGCGTTCACTTCCAACTTGCACAAGATCAACGATGCGAACCGGGGAAAACACTGTTGCTATAAATAACAAAGCACTATCGATGCCGAGATCTGAACACCAAAGTTGCCGTATTATTTCCTAAAATGCATTAAAAGTGCAATGAAAATTTTGCGTCACGGGTGAAACGTCCATAACGGCAAAAACAAAAATTCGTGAAACAAATCCAACAAAGAAAAAAATCTTCTAACTGCGATTTTCAAATGTACCATGGGCATCTACACACATATTGATGACGTTGTGTCACGTGATACGCATGGAATTTGTGAAAGGGCACTTTTACCACTGCGCGTCACACTCTGACGCAGGAGAAACATGTGTCGCTAGGCTGTCATCATTGTCTGCTAGCACACGATTTCACCCAATTTGGAGGCTACCAATGACGCAGGTAGGTGAAATCCCAAGCAGTTATAGTTACTTGATCATTTCAGACTAGTATTGTATACAGTAGCACTCTTTATTTATAAATACAGTGTTCAATGTGTTCGATGCACCCTCTTGCAGGCTCATCTCTGTTTCGTCACATGAAACATACGTCTCTTGCCGAATCATTATTTCGTGGTTAGGAACCACAATTACCAAAAAGTAGGCATACGTAGGATCAAAAACAAACATGTTTAGTAATGGTTGCAGTCATTTCAAATTATTTCTCAGTCCATGAACAAGGAGAGAAGAATTGGTCAAAACATAACGTTCGTTTCTGGTGACATGGAACCGGACGGAAGTTGATTCCGTCACACAAAACGTGCGTTGTATCATCGTGTTGCAGAACATGCGTTAAACAAATCTTCCCTACTTTGTTTTGATTTCTGTGTGAAACTGAGACTGTGCTATAGTATTATTACTATTAATGATGATGTAACTTTGAGATTCTTTTGATTTAAATTTACCATCTTCTTTAGGATTAGAAATGATATTAACTTAACGCGACATGGTGTGCTTGCAGAGTTTTTGTTTGGAATTTTTATTGTTGTTTCTTCTGTCCTGTTTTAGTAGTGACATGGTGTGCTTGCAGAGTTTTTTTGTTTTTGTTCTGTTCATTTTTAGTAAACTTTACTAATTTAAGCGGGAAAGAATTCAACATAATATTAATAATATTAATATACTGAGTAGACTAGAACTGTACTACTACTTGCGTTGTTTTTTCTTATTCATGTTTTTTGTTTTGTTTTTGTTTGGTTCCTGGGGTGGGGTTGGGGGGGGGGGTGCATTAGCATTCATGAAAAAGGGGTCTGAGGCAGCATACTATTAACTATATATGTACTAGTTTACTACATCTTGTTTTTCCATTTCCTCCAACTTTGATTGCTGTCTCTGAATGTGATGTGGACTGCAACTTGTACTGTGATTTCACTTGTTGGCTCTGTTAAATCTAGGTTCTACTTCTAGTCTACAACGTTTCATCTGGAGAAGTGCAGATAAAGTTCCTGTGTGAAAATCAGAGCAGCTTCTCGTTCCCTGCAACTGATGACATCCCTTGGGTTACCGGTGTCAAATGCAGCTGGGTTTTTTGCAGAATAAAAGTTGCTTGAAGTTGTCATTGTTTTGCATGAGAACAGATGATTGATTAAATTTTCATGTTAAGTTTCAGTCAATTCATGTAAACATTACCAGTACTGCTCATCACTTTTTTTCTTCTTTTTTTCTTTCTTTTGTCTTCCTTTTTTTCTTCTTCACATAAGCAAAACTTGTCAAACTAAAAAAAACACCTTGTCAAACTCAAAACAAATGCTTACATACATGTAATGTGTACAAGTACTCTGAAAAAAATACATTTTCTACATGCTTTTAACAGTTTCCAACCTGAGTGATTATTGAATGTCATGTGAAACATGCGTTACATGTCACGTGAAACATGCGTTACAATTCAAAGAACATCTGAAGTTGAGGAAGTGTACCAATATTACTTTGGAATATGTCCACAGCATCAAAAACTAACAAGAATAAATACTTGTTCATGATCCATGGTGTTTGTTTGATCTTGAAGGAAAAACTTTTCTTTCCATGTCACGCATGTTTCAGTGTCACAGTTTTGCGGGTAGGCTGTTCTACTCTCAAGTGGATGAACCCTCTTAAAAATTGCACTTAGTTACTCCTAATGATTGTTATTCAAAACCTTTCTATGAAATAATAAAGTGCTTGTTCTAAATATTACATACTGATACTTTTATGTCACACCGAAACATGCGTTATGCTCTCCACTTGGACATGTTCGAAGCCACCCTAACTTGCAGTCGGGGTCCTAACTGCTTTTCTTTTAATTGTGCCTTAAAATAGGATGTATGTGGAACACAACAAGCCTAATTGGGATAAGCTGCAAGCTATTTCAGTTTTGACCTCTGATTTCCCAAACTAGGACCAGCATTGAAGAAGAACCCATATGTATTGAAGTGTATATATATACTATGATACATTTTCATGGATAACTACATATAATAATTAATATAAATGCATGATGAGTAAATAACTAAGAAATCACTGTGAAAAGTTTGAGATTGCTGGCATGATATAAATTTATGAAATACAAATTTTATTTTATACTTTATAATATAGTACCCATGAACATTAAACTTAAACACAAAGACTTTGCCAGCTATATAGAGAGAGAGAGAGAGAGAGAGAGAGAGAGAGAGAGAGAGAGAGAGAGAGATAAAATATATAACAAAATTAACATATTTCATACTTTTGTATTTTCATTGAGTGCCCATGCTGATTTTTTCTGTTTATCTTTCATTCTTTAACTTAAATGGGGAAACTGAAGGGAAAACACAAGTTGGTCACTAAACAGAAATGTACAAATATTTCCTCAGCTGGCTCAGTGGCTGTCAATATCGGTGCAAAAGAAGTACTTTTTTGCTTTGAATCTGAGTTCCTCTGGCAGTCTGGGGAATGCCTTGCAGGTTTGCTCTTTACCAATGAAAAGCTGAAGAAGGTTGTCCACAATAAATAATATATAATGTATAGCGTAATACATTTAGATTTTTTTCACATTCTGGTCTTGCTCATAGTCATAACGTCACTAGAAACATACAGGCTGCTGGACAGACAACACTCATGAATGATCATGTTTTCATGACTTTCAATGTTTCAGTTTTTTCATACATCAATTTTAATTTTAGTGAACAGGAGCAGAAGTGATATTCTCTTTGAATGATTTTCCCTGACATAATCTGTAGAGCTGACTGGGCAGATAATGTCAAGTAAGATTTCCACTGAAGTGAGTGTGGTTCACTTTAGCATTTGTTCATCTTTGGCACTAACTTCATTTCATGTTCAGACTTGAATGGGGATGAACTGTTTTTCCAGATACAACAAATATTTGCGTTTCTGGTTCACAGATCGTCCTGGGGTGAACCTGTGTGGTTGACGGGACCTTGAAAACCAGGAAGTAACTAACTTGGTTGGGCTGGAACAAGAGATGAATGTGATACCACTTGGGCATTGGAAGACCTGGAGCTGAAGACAAGTGTGGCACTACTTGAGCACCTAAACACTTGGTAGACAATGGCACAAAGAGAGAGAGAGCCATTTGTGAGTGTAACACTGGTTTTGATCCAGAAGTATACCCAGCATCACATGAAGTTTGACTTGGGCCCTTTCTCTCAAATACTAAAGCTGAAGCAACAACTGTCAATGTTTCTAAAAATCCCACCAGATAGACAGAAATGGCTTCTGCGGAAAAGTGAAGTGGAAGACCAGCGCTGTTTGAATGATTACAATATTTGTGAGGCTGATGTCATTGAAGTGTATTTGCGTCAGGTGTAATGGTAACAAGTTTTGTTTTGTTTTTACTTCATTGTCCCAACCAAAGACCCTAGCTTGTTTTTAAGAAAGATTAGTTGTTTTTTGTTTTCCTTTTCAATAGAGCACATTAGAATTGTACCCCAGCATCATAATACCTACAGTTGTGTATAGTGAATTTTTGGTTGATTTTTGTTGAGCTTGTTTACTATGTAATTACTAAATTAGTGTGCAATGCAGCGTAACAATTAGCATGCACATGTAGCTACAAAGTTGACCCAAGATCAAATCTACCGTGAACATAGATTCCTGCCCCCCACTCCCCAAATACATCGGTGCAAGAAAACATATTGCAAGTGTGAGCAAGTGCTCTTTGTATACGTTTTACAATAATCCCGCCCCGGATAACAGATCCACAGCAATTTCATTACTGTACTGATAGTAACCCGGGAACCGGAGCAGACAACACTTTTGTTTTGAAGCGCGGCGTGTGGCGTAACGCCACATGGCCTTCACACAGCCAACCGGTGATAGCCGCCAGTGCGCACCATTTTCAAATCTATTTTTCTCCCTTAACATTTTGACCGCTTGTTTGTTTACCTACTCTTTGTTTACCTAGTCCTTTTTATGCACTAAGCTATGTATAATATAATTTGGCATCTTAGAATGTTTATCTAACGTTTATTTAGACACAGGATCAAGCTTAACCAGTAGCCGATGCCTCTCTAGGTCCATTCTTTTTATAGCCATCGTCTGCATGGCGCACTTTGTTTAGTACTAGTAAATAGTGAAACGTTGTTTTGATTCAATTAAAGTAATTCTGTGTCGATCAATACTTTGTCGTATAGTATTTTGCTTAGCTGACTTCAGGTTTAGTGATTATTTTGGGCTGAAATTAACTTGTTAGGTATTGTGTACTGTAGAAGCTAAGTTATATTCATAGACTACTTATTATCACTATCAGCACTGCTGCAACTAAGATTACGCACCCCAGGCGAAAGTTCGCACCAATTGTTTTAGTACTAGTCTTTGAGTTTGTCTTGCTTCTCTTACAGAGCGTTGTATTGTAATTGTTATGTACCATTTTAACCATGGGAGCGCGCTCTTTATTTCGATGTAAGTTTTATTGACATTTATATTTTGTACATTGTGTTAGTTATGATTTAGATGTCTGAATCTGTTTATAGACAGGCGCAAGCCATGCTTCCCACTCTTGTTGTAAATAAAATAAGTCATGTGTGTACATTTTATTTATACAGTTTAAAAAATGGTAACTGTAGCTTTTATTTGATGTTTTTCATGTTTTAATTGGTTTAGTTATTGTAGAGGAAAGTGTATTTGTGCGGGCCAGGGAAACACAGTTGTCAGCCATTTTGTGGTCAAAAAAAAAAGAAAAAGGAAAAAAAAGAAAAGGTTTTGTAATGGGCAATCTGGGTTTTAGTTGGGACCACAAAAGTGACTGACTACTCAAGGGAGTTTTCTTGTATCTCTCTCTCCATCTCTCGTATCACTATTAGTAGTAAACAAAGAAACCTTCGGCCAGGACCCAGACAGTCACAGTCTTCTTAATGCTGAGATTTCTTCAAAGGAATCAAAGCAAGTTTTCAGTATTCTAGTTCAACTGTGTGTGTGTGTGTGAGTGTGTGTGTGTGTGTGTGTGTGTGTGTGTGTGTGTGTGTGTGTGTGTGTGTGTGTGTGTGTGTGTGTGTGTGTGTTTCTCCCCCATTGAAGTAGGAAAACTTAGATATAAAGGAGAAAAGGTTGTTGTTTTTCAAGCGAAACTTGGACTGAAGTGAATACTTGGAAAAGAAAGTGATTTTGCTGGTCCCAATGATTTTCCTGTGAATGAGTTCATCTGTATTTTAATAAGCATAAAAATTTAAAAAAAAATACTTCTGATTCTGATGCTGAAAGATTTATTTCTGTACTAGCCAAAAGAGCATACATATATGATATATATGCGTTTGTGTGATTTGCAGTATTTAGTTTTATGTGAACTGGAATAATGACCTGATTGCTGGTTCTGAGTGATACTGTTGTTTCTGTCCTGTGGTGTATGCATGTCAGACTGTGGTAAGATTGTCAGTGACTGAGTCATGGCAGGTTACAAAGTCATCATGTTTCCGCACTTGTGTGTGTGAAATAAAGACTGAGTGTGTGTATGTCAGTGTGTGTGTGTGTGTGTGTGTGTGTGTGTGTGTGTGTGTGTGTGTGTGTGTGTGAGAGAGAGAGTGTGTGTGTGTGTGCCTGCTGGCTCATTTTATGCTTTAACAGACACTGTCAACCTCCCCTCTCATTTAAAGGAACTGACCTCAAGGCATCAGTAGAGATCTTCCACTGTGCCATAGCCAGTATTACACAGATTACACTCATTCACACTAACCACAGTACTGTAAATATTATGGGGAAAAGGAAACAGGGGGTGGGGGGGGGGGGGGGGGGGGGGGGGAAGAAGAAGAAGAATTTGACAAAATCTGAAGTTTGCTTTTGACTGATGCAGTATTACAAAAATATTTCCAATGCATTCACTGAATATTAAATTTATGTACATGGGCTGAAGCAATGGCTTCAATAAGCAGTTGTTTAGTTATCATCATCAAATTACATGCAGTGCACCTTTTCTGAAAGCTCACTACTATAATGCCACTGATCATAGCAGTTGGGGCTAACTGAAGGTTGACTACCAACAAGATGACCTCTGAGCGTCAGCATCTGGCTGAGAGGTACTATTCTTTTTTCTTCACATATTATTAGTCGGTCATATGTGCAGTCTCAGTGAGACCAGCCGTGCATCAAACACATATTTTGAGTATAAAGCTATTGATATGAATCGTCACAAGGTGATGTAACCACTAGTCTCTATGTATAGCCTAACGCATACATTTTTGCTTTGGCCTGCCTTCATGGTTTCATTCAGAACCTCTCATTTAAAGGAACTGACCTTAAGGCATGTTCGATCCAAGAAGGCCTGCCTGTCTCCAACATCAGTGTAAACAGGAACACAATAATACCATGGTAAGAGGTTACTTTACGGCAATAGTTGTAAGACTCAGTCTGCTAGTAGCCCAGGGCATTTACAAAGGTCTGCACAGAGATGCATACATTCTGGCATTGTATTCAGAAACACTCGTGCACACGCACACACACTTTGATTGGTGTGTGAAAAACAGTTGTGATGGAATGATATTTGTCAGTCTCTGTGATACCTCCCCCCTCCTCTCTCTTTAACTCTTTTGGATTCAGCAAGTGACTTTGCAAAAAACTTTGAAGTCACTACACAGGTGAGCAATCAAAATTGCATCTAAAACAAACTAGCTTTACTGACTATGAAACGGTTCCAATTATCCTGCTATCTTCTAGACTAATGTGTAGTAAAGTGCATTTTGTGCACAAAATCGTCACACACACACACACACACACACACACACACACACACACACACACAACCTCAGCATTTCATTTGTATTAATATTGACAATAACCAAATGAAGCACACAATACATCCTCCCCTCCATCACATATCTTCCCATCGGTTCCATTTTCTAACTACTGGGATTGTTTCAGTTATTTTTACGAAAATAAAAAAGAAGAAATGCAAATTCACAGTCCTTGCACAGTGAGTTACTCTAGGATGGGAGGTAGTTTTTGTATCTCACAACAGGTCTAGGTTGTGAGTTTGTAAAGCGTTATTTCCCTTGCATCAATAACGCCTTTGAAAAACTGACCCGGTCTGCGACAGAACCGGCTGCCAAGCTTGGGATGTACGCGTGCGTGCAAGACGCAAAAGCAGGAAACTCAGTTTTTGCGTACACTGAAGAAATGACTTTATGAACTTTTGATGACGTGTGGCACTAAATCTACTGTCCCCACCGAGCATGCTCTGAGGAAATGACGAAACGGCTGGCGGGCCAACGACGCACCCATCAGAGCGGTGTCCTCGGCAGATTTGAGGATGGAGCTTCAAACACGGCTACCTGCGCCGGGTACAAAGCCAATGACAGCATGCCATCGACTGCCTGGACTGAAGAGCTAGAGACTGAAGCTCGGGGAAAATAGAGGGGCGGCATAGACTGACTGAAACGGCAGCTTTGACGATCCGGCATGTAGCCTAAGCGCTCGAAGATCTTCCTTGAAGATCTTCCTCTTCATTAGGCGAACATGATTGGAGGCCATTGTCAATCAGACGAAAACTGACTGGAACTGTTTCAAGGACCGACAACACTGGGGAAACCTCAGAGAGACGTGATGGAACGCATATGGACTTTTTAGAGTGTATATATATATATATATACCATCTTGAACTGAAGATGCTGAGATGGGGCATTGTCAAATTGTTTCAAGGGCCGTGCCTGCAACACTGAGGGAAACTCAGTTCTGAGAGATAGGTAGATGGATGGATAGTTAGATAGTTGGTTTTAACGCTGAAGAGTCAGCCAGGACGGCTATATCAGGGAGAAGTTTTCACTACAGACGTACTGTACATCATGAACTTTGTTGAGCGCATTAATATGATCTTGAACTCTAGAGAAAGATCGTATCCTACAGGCCGAGGGGTGTTTTATTATGCTCAAATGAGTATGAAAACCATACCGTCAGCTGAAGATCACCCCGTCCGTAACAGACCGTATGGACTCTGTGGACTTTTACAAAAAATTACACTGAAACATGAAGCTCACAATACACAAACGGTTTCAAACAAAGCTTATTTTAATAGGACAATACGAAAAACGTGCAAATATAGTTTCGGCTACCGAAAATATAACTACCGAAAATAATGTCCCCCTTCACCCAATTTCAATTTTAAAAAATAATTATTGTCACTTTTTTTAAACTTTTTTCTTTTTTCTTTTCTTTTCTTGCAAAGTTGCTTTTTTTTTTTTTTTTTGCTTTTAGCAAGATACGATTAGACCTGTTCTACAAACGATGAGGCACATGAACTCACTGCTTCGCTTTCGGGTTGGCTCAAATTTGGTCCAGACGGAACTGATACAAGGAATGGCATCACTGAAACTGACAACATGTACGTGGTACAACAGCCAAGGCACTCAGTGCGCGTCTTTTCACTTGCAGTTCTTACAAGCAGGTTAATTTGAAATAAGTGTTCCGATTACCTTCGTTGTTTCTTTGGTAATGTTTGTTTTTTGCCTTCTTGTTTTCTTGTCCATGTGTTTAATCAAGACTCAAGAATATGTTTATTTGTCCTCTGTAAACACAATAAATTTGAACTAGTTACTGGCTTAATGACTATAGGCCTGAATCAAAGTAAGTAAGTTAGTAAGTAAGTAAAATCAAGTTACCTGTTTTGATCCGGGGCCTGTATTATAGTCATTCTCCCTGTCTGTGTCTGTCTCGATGTCTGTCTGTCTGTCTCTGTCTGTCTGACTGACTGTCTGTCTGTCTCTGTCTTTGTCGTGTCTGTCTGTCTGTCTGTCTCTCTCTCTCTTTCGGAGTTTTGTGTTACTATTTGATTATATTGGGGGGGATAATTTTGTTGTTGTTTTTGTCCCTATCAAAGAACGATTACCGACACTGTTCTGCATATCCAGGAATTTTAAATGCGACTCGCTGACGTCCCACCCCTGAAATCCCTCTGTGCACTGCCGATGAAAAGACTCAGTATATTTTTAGCTCCCGTTCCCTGAAAGTGCGGTGATCACGACAAAAGCCGGACTTTCACCGAGGCCACGCTCCGACGTCATTCAAAAGCACGTCATTGCTAACGTTCGTCGCAGTGTTGCTAAAACAAGCTCCCGCTTTTCCGAAACAACAACACGAGATCGATTGCGCCTTTTGTTCCAACGCCGGCGGCGGGCGGCAGCGCGAGTTGTGAATCGAGATGGATTGGGTGGCCGCGGCTGCGGTCAGAGGTCTGTCCCTGACTGCCGTTGCCGGGTCAGTCTTTGCAGTCCGCCTCCTGGTTCTACATGCTCGGGGCCATTGTAGTGTAGACCCGGCCGCTGCCGCCGCCGAGCATGGAGGCTACAGAGCGCTTCCCGAGTGCCAAACCTCAATTATTTCCTGGCCCGGCGTCAGTCCCATTTTCGATCGGCGGGTGGCTGAATTGGATTCAACTAGGCTATGAATAGACCGGGCACTTAATACCTTTTGTTCAGACCAGCCAGACCAAAGAGTGCGTCTTAGGTATGTATTTATACAGAGAGAGATGGGAGTTGGGGGGGGGGGGGGGGGGCAGACAGACAGGCAGGCAGACCTGTATACAGAGAGAGAGAGAGAGAGAGAGGGAAGAGAGAGAGAGAGAGAGAGAGAGAGAGAGAGAGAGAGAGAGAGATGTGTGTGTGTGTGTGTGTGTGTGTGTGTGTGTGTGTGTGTGTGTGTGTGTGTGTGTGTGTGTGTGTGTGTGTGTGTGATCCTGTTAACTGGAGTGGGCATTTACACGGTGTGAGTCGCCGCTGTGAAGGTGATGGTCTGTTGTTGAGACAGAGAGAGTGACACAGAGACAGAGGGAGAGAGAGGGAGTATATATATAGTAACTGGGTTTTAACCCCCAGTGAACCGCAAAGGTCATATTATCATGGCGAAACAAAATCATCTAATTACAAGTAAAAGTAATAAACCATTTTTGCAGAGCCGTGTTTAGGACAAATACATACTAATTATTAGAAACCTTCCTCTTTTTTTCTCGCCGGCAAAGACTCGGTGGTAGTCGCCCTGGTAGGAATCTGTATTATACTGAACACACAAATTAAATACCAGACTGAGATGGACAGAGAGCCTGAGCAGGGGGTGGGGGGGGGGGGGGTGGGGGTGGGGGGCTCAGTGCTCAGTCTCAGGAGGACGCTGTACCGGAAGCGGAAGTAACTCTGACTGTTGGCTTGTCCTGGCTGTGAGGTCAAGTCAGCAAGTCAGTCTGGCGGCCGTCCAGCGGTCGCCGGTTCAGGAAACTGTTGGTTCGTCCCGGCTGTGAGGTCAAGTCAGCAACTGAGTCTTAGTCTGGCGCCGTTAGGCTGTCGCCGGTTCAGATGATGAGTTGATGCTTAATGTCCTCAGATGTCATTTGACATATTAGGGACAAGTTGTGACCAATGCCGAAGCACGGTTCAATAAAAACCACATACGTAAGGTGTATGCGTGTTTAGCTGTAACCTGCCACCTGCACTTTTGGCAGTATGACCGGGATTTTTTACGTGCTACTGTGGTAACACGGGGGTGGAACGGATACCGAAGTAAGAGTCAGCACAGAAAGTCGACGCTGGAGAAGAAAATTCTCCCGCCGTTCCAGCAGGGATTCGAACCCGCGACCTTTCAATCACGAGTCCGGCACTGTAACCACTGAGCTATCCCCGCCCCGCCGCCGGTTCAGATGATGATGAGTTGATGCTTAATGTCCTCAGATGTCATTTGACATATTAGGGACAAGTTGTGACCAATGCCGAAGCACGGTTCAATAAAATCCACATACGTAAGGTGTATGCGTGTTTAGCTGTAACCTGCCACCTGCCTTTTTTGGCGGAATGACCGGGATTTTTTACGTGCTACTGCGGTAACACGGGGGTGGAACGGATACCGAAATAAGAGTCAGCACAGAAAGTCGACCCTGGAGAAGAAAATTCTCCCGCCGTTCCAGCAGGGATTCGAACCCGCGACCTTTCAATCACGAGTCCGGTGCTCTAACCACTGAGCTATCCCCGCCCCCCAGGCCGGTTCAGGTGATGATGATCGCTTTTATATGGCGCTATTCTCCGCTCTCGGGCTGACTCACTGCGCCGGCTCTTGTCGCATGTGATTCTAAATAAATGACTGTCGCTTTTTACAGCGCGTTTTGGATATTCACCGAAGTGGTGTACTTACAGAGTTCTTTGGTTGTTACATGGCTGGTGCCACGCGAATCTGCTGCCGTCTCGGAGCGTTCTGTGTACACAATACAACTGTGCAACATGACACGTCACTTCATGCAAAACCACATACCTAGGGTGCATGCGTGTTTAGCGGTAACCTAGTGCTAGCTACCTGTACTTTTGGTAGAATGACCGGGATCTTTCACGTGCTACTGCGGTAACACTGGCGTGGAACGGATACCGAAATAAAAGTCAGCACAGAAAGTTGACCTTGGAGAAGAAAATTCTTCCGCCGCTCCTGCCCCGGAATTGACTCCAAACCGCGACCTTTCGATCACGAGTCCGGCGCTCTTACCACTGTGCTGTCCTCACTCATTTGTCCTGGCTGAGATTGACTGCCTGGCTGACTGAACTTTATTACACAGGGATAGAGGTAGCCACGAATGCCTGTCGGACAACCTGTCCGACTTGAAAACAGTTACACTGAAACACTTAATCACTTATATGAAGATGAAAATTAATCAGTGCGAACCAACAGTCATTATGATCAACACAAAAGAGTATGGATCATATTATAATAACATGGGAAAATATACTTGCATATATACACATTAAAACTCAGGAAATTAAAAAATCAACTGCAACATTCCACTGACTTCTGAACCATCTGTGGAGCTGTGTTT
Organism: Alviniconcha strummeri; assembly: GCA_963584105.1. Classification (NCBI taxonomy): domain Eukaryota; kingdom Metazoa; phylum Mollusca; class Gastropoda; family Provannidae; genus Alviniconcha; species Alviniconcha strummeri. The sequence continues at coordinate 38,819,291 of OY757541.1, forward strand.
TTAAACTGGTAATCGAATTGCATGACTTTATTTGAGTTGGAATAGAATTCCGAAGGGATGCACCTGAACTGAAACGGGGAACTAGTTTTAAATAGGTATATTCTAGATTTGGGCATAACTATGAACTGACATGTGGTGCGAGTGCTGGAACAGATAAAAGATGGTTAAGATACGCAGGTGCAAGCTTTCTGCACGCTTTCGATACTAATACAGCTTTATTGAACATAGGCTTTTCTTTAAGTGGGAGTAGCCCTAAATACCGTACCTTTGTATCCAGTATTAAAAAATCAGATATTATCAAATTTGCAGCTCTTCTATGAAGAGAGTTAAGTTTGTTAAATAAGCTATCACTACAGCCATCCCAGACAGTAGATGCACAGGTTTGGTGAGGGGAAATACGAACATGGTAAAACTGCTTGCGCTTGGGAGGGTCCACAACGTGTTTGAGCTGTGACAACAGATAAAGTGAGGTTAAGTGAGCAAGTCAGTCTGGCCGTGGTGTATCTGTCGTCTGTTCGGGTGACTGTTGGTTTTGTCCTGGCTGTGTGAGGTCAGTCAGCAAGTCAGTCTGGCTGTGGTTTAAAGATCGCCTGTTCCGGGATGACTGTTGGTTTGTTCTGGCCGTGGGGTGACTGTTGGTTTGTCCTGGCTTCGAGGTGACTGTTGGTTTATCCTGGCCATGGGGTAACTGTTGGTTTGTCCTGGCCATGGGGTGACTGTTGGTGTCCTGGCCGTGGGGTGACTGTTGGTTTGTCCTGGCCGTGGGGTGACTGTCGGTTTGTCCTGGCCGTGGGGGTGACTGTTGGTTTGTCCTGGCCGTGGGGTGACTGTCGGTTTGTGCTGGCCGTGGCCGGATGACTGTTGGTTTGTCCTGGCCGTGGGGTGACTGTTGGTTGGTCCTGGCCATGAGGTGACTGTTGGTTTGTCCTGGCCGTGGGGTGACTGTTGGTTTGTCCTGGCCGTGGGGTGACTGTTGGTTTGTCCTGGCCGTGGGGTGACTGTTGGTTTGTCCTGGCCGGTGGGGTGACTGTTGGTTTGTCCTGGCCGTGAGGTCAAGTCAGTCTGGTGGCCGTGCAGTCGCGGTCGCCGCCGGTGTAGGTCAAGAGTCCTCCTGGGTGGCGTTCATTGAACCGCCCCAGCTCCCATTCATCTTCAGAGCCTCCCCTGGCTCGGGCCACAATTATCTGCCCACTGTCCGATAGACTGAACTCGTTGAGACGAGGAGCTGAATTACCTATCGGACTGCAGTGGGAGAGCAGCACCTACTTGATGTAATTGATGGCACTCATCTTGTCCCACTCCAGTGCAGGTTAGCTGAGGCTGGTTTACTCCCCTTGTCACCGACCCACATCCAACCCATCCTTTTAACGGCTTCTGCCACCCCCCACCCACCCCTCTACACCATAAACCCCTTCAACCCCCCCACCCCACCCCACCGTAAACGCCTCATTCCCTCCCCGCGTCCCTCCTCCCAAGCCCACTCAGTGAACACTTCACTCCAATGCGTTCACCCATCAGTACGGCGGTGCATAGGGATATCTGACAAGCGAGTCCACGCACGATTTGCCGTGTGCGGGCAACGAGGCTCGCAGAAGAAGGGAAGGCCTGAGAAGGACCAGCCAGAGTTCTGGCAACGGGGAGGAGAGAGAGAGAGAGAGAGAGAGAGAGAGGAGAAGGAGAGGAGAGAGAGAGAGAGAGAGAGAGAGAGAGAGAGACAGAGACAGAGACAGAGACAGAGACAGAGAGACAGACAGACAGAGACAGAGAGAAAGACACAGAGAGAGAGAGAGAGAGAGACAGAGACAGAGACAGAGAGACAGAGAGAGAGACAGAGACAGAGAGAGACAGAGACAGAGAGAGAGAGACAGAGAGAGAGAGAGAGACAGAGACAGAGAGACACACAGAGAGAGACAGAGAGAGAGACAGAGAGACAGAGACAGAGAGAGAGAGACAGAGAGACAGAGACAGAGACAGAGAGAGAGACATACACACACACGCACGCACGCACACACGCACGAGCACGCACGCACGCACGCGCGCGCACGCACACACACACAACGCACGCACGCGCGCGCACGCACGCACGCACATATATACACGCACGCACGCATGCACGCAAGCAAGCACGCACACACACACACACACACACACACACACACACACACACGCATACGCGCGCACGCACGCACGCACACACACATACACACACGCACGCAGGCACGCACGCATGCACGCACGCACGCACACACACACACACACACACACACACACACACACACACACACACACACACACACACACACACACACACACAACGAACCGCGCTGAGGATCGAAGACTTTGCAAGCGGTGCTCCCCCCCTGCTTCTCGACGGCCAATTTCTTCCGCTACGGTCCCACTCGCCGGCCCCTTTGATGTCAGCAGGCAGCGCCCTCTGCCCGCCCCTGTGTCGACAGCGCAGATAACTCATCGACCCCTGCCGCTGACGTCAAACCACCCTATCTAGCTAGACCCCACTCGCTTGTTATACTTACCTGTAGCCATTCTTCACAGGATTCGGCCTGCAGCGCCCTCCGCCAGGGTCCTGAGAAACCTGTTCAGAGAAGAACTGAAGTTTGTCGGTGATAACACTGAGTGCAAGTTAAAGTGGTACGCAACACGTCCCAGCTCAGAAAGCCAACAAAAAGGGAAAACAAAGAAAAAAAGAAGGAAAGAAAGAATGGGAAGAAAAAAAGAAAAAAGAAGAAGAACGAAACAAGAAAGAAAATGAGTCAAAAAGAAGAAAAAGAAAAACCCACCCAAGACTATGGCAGCAGATTAGCAGAGTTTTGTGGGTGTTATTGTCGGTTTGTGTGTGTGCGTGCGTGCGTGCGGGCGGCGCGTGCGTGCGTGTGTGTGTGTGTGTGAATCTCACATTCTTATATAACATATTCAATAGTGTTGGCGCTCAGAAAGTACTGTGTTCTTTTCTCTTTTACTGTGGAGTGGGGCCGGGAGGGGGGGGGGGTAGGGGGGGGTTGCGACTGACGTTGGTGGGAGTTTAGCTACCTCGTTTTTACTCTCATGCCAGGTCCGTAACACTGTTGTGGTAGGCGATTCAGGTCTCTGTAGCCGTGTAAGTGTGTCTCTGTGTTGTGGTAGTCGTTCAGTAGACGCGGATCTCTTTGTTAATTGATTGTGGTAGTCGTTCAGTAGACGCGGATCTCTTTATTAATTGATTGTGGTAGTCGTTCAGTAGACGCGGATCTCTTTATTAATTGGTTGTGGTAGTCGTTCAGTAGACGCGGATCTCTTTATTAATTGATTGTCATCAAATCTCGTCGTCGCACATAATACACACGAACGCTTCATTTCCGTAAATGTCTAAGTTACTGATTCAGGATATTACGATTAATGAATGCTGCATCAAGCTGTTTAAATATACATATACGATAATTCTTCTACCGGAACAAATGAGCTTACTGATGTTATGTTTTTATGAACCACGTACTCAAAATCGACACATTAAACCAATCAGAAAGATAAAAATTACAATAAATAATAATAATAGATCTCTTTTGTATAGAGCCATTCCCTGGTGTACACAAACTCACTGGGCTTTACAACCACTGGGCTTTACAACACTCTACAACATTTTCTAAGTTAAGTGAGAGGAAAAAATCAATAAAAAAAATCGAAGCTAACATGTTCACGAAAGTAATACATATATAACAACCAACAATGTATATATGCACACACAAAAATATAATGCACAGGCGCCGTATGAGAAGCAGCAATATACAAAGAAAAGAAAAGAAAAATCATTATATTACTGCCTACCCATAATTCCATCCTTCCTAGTCTCCAGAAAGAAAGAAAGAAAGAAAGAAAAGCAGAACAAGAAAGATAGATTGAACAATATATAACTTCGCGCTCGAGGGGGCAAGGAGAGGGAATGGAGCGTGTGTGGGGTGGGGGGGGGGGGGGGAGGTAAGGCCGGGCAGAGGCGGGAGGGTGGGGGTGAAGGGAAGGAGGGGGGGGGGC
>OY757541.1:38825813-38831291 GCA_963584105.1 Alviniconcha strummeri
ATATAATTACGATCAGAATTATGACCATGGCTCCCTAATAGCCATGTAAGTATACACCACTTCGATGGATGTTCACTGAAACCGCGCTGTGAAAGGCCAGTGACTCATTTAGAATCACATGCGACAAGAGCGCAGTGAGCCTCCTCGAGAGCAGGAAATGTCGCTATATAAAAGCGATCAACAACAACAAAGCGATCAACAACAACAACAACAAGTCAGTCATATCGAAATGATCGTGGGTTGGCTGGTGCCGTGCAGAGCGAAATGATCAAAATTAGTGTCCTAAAACATCGACTGGCCCCGTGGAGTATTTGCTACGAGGCGACAACTCTATAACCACATAGGTGTTTCTCCTCCGTTCTCGGGGAATACTTGTTGCTGGTCGACGAGAGCCCTGTACAGTTGTTCAGTCTTCTCCGTTCTGATGGAATACTTGTTGCTAGTCGACAAGAGCTCTGTATAGTTGTTTCTTCTCCGTCCTGGTGGAATGCTTGTTGCTAGTCGACGAGAGCTCTGTACGGTTGTTTCTTCTCCGTTCTGGTGGAATAGGTTACTTGTTGCTAGTCGACGAGAGCTCTTTATAGTTGTTTCTTTTCCGTTCTGATGGAATACTTGTTGCTAGTCGACGAGAGCTCTGTATAGTTGTTTCTTCTCCGTTCTGATGGAATGCTTGTTGCTAGTCGACGAGAGCTCTGTATAGTTGTTTCTTCTCCGTTCTGATGGAATGCTTGTTGCTAGTCGACGAGAGCTCTGTATAGTTGTTTCTTCTCCGTTCTGATGGAATGCTTGTTGCTAGTCGACGAGAGCTCTGTATAGTTGTTTCTTCTCCGTTCTGATGGAATGCTTGTTGCTAGTCGACGAGAGCTCTGTATAGTTGTTTCTTCTCCGTTCTGATGGAATGCTTGTTGCTAGTCGACGAGAGCTCTGTATAGTTGTTTCTTCTCCGTTCTGATGGAATGCTTGTTGCTAGTCGACGAGAGCTCTGTATAGTTGTTTCTTCTCCGTTCTGATGGAATGCTTGTTGCTAGTCGACGAGAGCTCTGTATAGTTGTTTCTTCTCCGTTCTGATGGAATAGTTTATTTGTTGCTAGTTGACGAGACTCCATGCAGTAGGCCTACTGGTGGAATATAGTTGCGAGCAGACGGCAGTTCTATCCATTTTTCTTTTCTTTTCCTCTCAGTTCTAGTGGAATACTTGTTGCGAGTAGACGGCAGTTCCAGATAGTTGTTTTTCTCAACCTTAGTGGAATACTTGTTGCGAGTCGACGAGAGCTCTATATAGGCGTTTCTTCCCAGTCCTACTGGAATACTTGTTGCGAGTCGACGAGAGCTCTATATAGGCGTTTCTTCCCAGTCCTATTGCAATACTTGTTGCGAGTCGACGAGAGCTCTATATAGGCGTTTCTTCCCAGTCCTATTGGAATACTTGTTGCGAGTAGACGACAGTTCCGTATAGCTGTCCTTTTCTTCTCAGCGATGGTCAGTGGAGTACTTGTTGCGAGTCGACGAGAATGAGCTCTATAAATTATAAGCGCTTCTTCCCAGTCCTAATAGAGTATCTGTTGCGAGTAGACGACAGTTCCGTATAGCTCCACCCCCTTTTGTTGTTGTTGTTGTTGTTGTTGTTGTTGTTGTTGTTGTTGTGTGTGTTGTTTTTGTTTTGTTTTTTCTCAGCCTTGGTCAGTGGAATATTTGTTGCGAGACGACGAGAGCTCTGTATAGCTGCTTCTTCTCTGTTCTTGTGGAATACCTGTTGCGAGTCGACGATAGTTCTGTACAGGATTCCCCTCCCCCCCCCCCCCCCCCCCCTCCCTTAGCCCTTGTTGCGAGTCAATGAGAGCTCTGTTGCGGTTGCGTCCTCTCAGTCCTGGTGGAATACTTGTTGCCAGTCTACAGCAGTTCTACACTATTCGTTCTCCCAAACACTGTGGGAATACGTGTCACGAGTTAATGACAGTTCTGTGTCGTCGTTTCTCCTTCTTTGTTTTCTTTTTTGTTCTCTTTCTTTTTCTTCTTCTTCTACTTCTTCTGCTTCTTCTTCTACTTCTTCTTCTTCTTCTGCTTCTACCTTCTCGTTCTCTTCCTCTTCGTACGCATTGAACTCTTCACACGAATTAGGGTTGAATCCCGTTCTATTACAGGATTCAGTTTACCTCTATCACCTGTGCCCTTCCTAGGATTTACCTTGTCTACGGCGCAATCTTGCCATTCGGCTGTTAAACTTTTGATGCAGTATACAAGGTGTTTTGCAAACTTCGCTTCTCAGACTGCGTGGCACCAGAGCACATTTAAGATTTCCCGAAAACAGACCAGACTCAACGTAGAAGCAGTCGTATCACACTGTCTCTGGTAAAATTGGAAAACTCCAGTCAACGCCAAGCGGCCATGACTAGAGTTTTTATCTTAATTCAAGGGGAAGTTTCAATTTAAGATCGCTCGCTCGAGGGCGAGAACTTTCTCACCGATTGCCATGAAACTCTACGACTTTTAAGCGCCGAGGTCCTCACGCGCTTTGATCGTGCATTTAAAAACTGATCTTTCAACTCGGCTGACAAATTTGTCGTTACGTCTTCATCTGATAGTAAGTAGGCTCTTCATAATTTGTTATCGTTTTATTTCTGTCTATATTCTCTGTGTTTTGTTGCTGTTTTTGCTGTCGTTGTCGTCGTTGTTGTTGCTACTTTTGTTGTCGTTGTTGCTGCTGTTTTTGTTGTCGTTGTTGCTGCTGTTTTGTTGTCGTTGTTGCTGCTGTTTTTGCTGTCGTTGTCGTCGTTGTTGTTGCTACTTTTGTTGTCGTTGTTGCTGCTGTTTTTGCTGTCGTTGTCGTCGCTACTTTTGTTGTCGTTGTTGCTGCTGTTTTTGTTGTTGTTGCTGCTGTTTTTTGCTGTCGTTGTCGTCGTTGTTGTTGCTACTTTTGTTGTCGTTGTTGCTGCTGTTTTTGTTGTCGTTGTTGCTGCTGTTTTTGTTGTCGTTGTTGCTGCTGTTTTTGTTGTCGTTGTTGCTGCTGTTTTTGCTGTCGTTGTCGTCGTTGTTGTTGCTACTTTTGTCGTCGTTGTTGTTGCTACTTTTGTTGTCGTTGTTGCTGCTGTTTTTGTTGTCGTTGTTGATTTTGTTGCTGATGTTTTTAACTCGGTATGACAACGTCAGAGAGAGAGAGAGAAAGTTTCATTTCCCGTCCAGTCGAATATCGACCCGTATTCAAGCGTGCAAACTAGATTTCATCACCCACTTGTCTTATTCCTCTTTATTCGCTCCCTCTGTTGCCGTCTTGTGCCGCTAGAATGTACCACTCTAATGTCCTATTTCTTCTCAGTTCCCTCTTGAGCATAAGATCTTCACAGCAGTTCAGCATGTCGCCGTCTCTTACCGCTAGAATGTACCACTCTCTTGACCTATTCCTTCTCAGTTCCCTTTTGAGCTCAGGATCATCACTGCAGTTCAGCATGTCGCCGTCTCTTACCGCTAGAATGTACCACTCACATGACCTGTTCCTCTTTGTTCCCTCTTGAGTATATGATCTTCACAGTAGTTCAGCATGTCGCCGTCTTGTGCCGCCACAATGTATTACTGACATGACATTTTCCTCTTGGTTTCGTCCCTTTGAGCTCATGGTATTCACTACAGTTCAGCCGTCTTTTGCCGCCACAATGTATTACTGACATGACATTTTCCTCTTGGTTTCGTCCCTTTGAGCTCATGGTATTCACTACAGTTCAGCCGTCTTGTGCCGCCACAATGTATTACTGACATGACATTTTCCTCTTGGTTTCGTCCCCCTTTGAGCACATGGTATTCACTACAGTTAGCATGTCGAAGGGTCATACCACTAGATCGTGTCGCTTTCACGACCTCTCTCCTCCTCAGTTCCCTTTTGAGCATAGGGCCTTCACTGCGGTCTCTTACCGCTACAATGTACCACTCACATGACCTATTCTTCCTTGTTCCCTCTTGAGCATAGGACCTTCACTACAGTTAGCATGTCGCTGTCTTGTGCCGCTACAATGTATTGATGACATGACATTTTCCTCTTGTTTTCGTCCCTTTGAGCAGGTATTCACTACAGTTCAGCCGTCTTGTGCCGCTACAATCTATTACTGACATGACCTTTTCCTCTTGTTTTCGTCCGCACAAGGTATTCACTACAGTTAGCATGTCGCCGTCTTGTACCGCTACAGTGTATTACCGACATGACATTTTCCTCTTGGTTTCGTCCCTTTGAGCACAGGGTATTCACTACAGTTCAGCATGTCGCAGTCTCGCTTTCATGACCTGTTCCTCCTTAGTTCCCTCTTGAGCAAAGGACCTTCACTACAGTTCTGGATGTGTCCGTCTCTTACCGTTAGATTGTATCGCTTGTGGTCTAATATCAGCTTGCTGTGAACAGACATCCAATAAAACATCGATTGTATCACTTGCATGACCTATTCGTTCGTCTTCGTTCCATGTGGAGCATAGCCGGCCTTCACTGCAGTTCTCCATTCGCGGCCTTGTCAGTGCTGCCTGTTTTGCCGCCCTTATGGGAAGCAGTCTGTCTGCAGAATCAGCCCTCTTTCTGTTTGACTGGTTCGCTTCATGCACTCTGCTTCGCTGGGTCGTTTCCGTCGATCCATCAATGACATTTTTGCAGTGTCGGTTTCCATTTTTTGTTGTTGGTCGTTATATATATATATATATAGAGAGAGAGAGAGAGAGAGAGAGAGAGAGAGAGAGAGAGAGAGAGAGAGAGAGAGAGAGAGAGATTCTTTCCCGCTTCGATGGTGCTTTTGTGAGTGCATGTGCGGACGAGTTCCGTAGGTAGATATGTTTTTAATTATTATTATTTTTAATGACAACGACAGTCTTTTCCAGGAACACCATTAGGGTTGGCAGTTGTTACGAAAGGCAGTCAGTCACAAAGGGACACAACAATCCTTTGACGTGGTAATGGCTGAGAAAAGTCACTTCTATGGGGCCCAACACGGCAGTTTCTTCATATGGTAAATATACGCAAGCTCAAAAGAAAGCAACCTTTTACAACGATGCAGTTTAGTCACACATATTAGGCTAATGCTACCGGAGGGCAAAGTTTGGCTTGGTTCAGCATGCAATTGCTAGACAATTGCTAGACAGTTTAAGTATCATCTTGCAGTCAGCAGAGTCTGCCAAATATGCAGACAAGCAGCTAGTCTATTCACAAAAGTGATCGTCCACAATGTCAGTGGTTTTTACAAATCATTATTGACTTTCTGAAATGGTCATCTGACTTTATCTAATGAGCATAATTATGAAGCTTATTGGGCTTCTTACTTCTTATTGCTTAACGTTTTGGCCTGGGTGTAGTTTAGGAGACTCCCGTACCAGAAACCCCTATTATATAGCTGAGAAGGTGAGTCTCAGGGTTACATCGGGACACAACTCCTTGATGTGGCATTGGCTCAGAAGAAGTGTCAATACTAGAGGATCCAAATCGACAACTGCTCGTGTGTTATGCTTTTAGAG
>OY757541.1:38836491-38853368 GCA_963584105.1 Alviniconcha strummeri
TCCATGATATATAATCCTAGATATGGCGAAGTACCTGTTTTATCTCAAGCATGCATTCGTTTTGGTCTATATTTTGACATGGCACAAAACAAGTGAGAAAACGGTCAAGTATAATAAACGTGTTATAGCATACCTAAGTGCGTGCAGAATAGATATATGCGCTCTTCTGCTATGCCGTAAGACTATTTCAGTGATTTTATTTTATTTTTAAACAAAATAATCTCAATTTCGTGAGACTTTAAAACGACAGCCGTATCGTGGACATATTTGTACACATCTCTATATTGTGCACAAATGTCAACGACCATGCCCTCCACTGTGGTCACAGAAACATTAGTAAACAGATAATATACAAATGACAAAAGTCTCTCAGCAAATGGCAAACGGCTCTAAACGAATCAAATTTGTGGTAAGTTCTTTCGGCCTCCTCTTCTCCCTTCCCAGCATCCACAACCGTGGGATGCAAACCCAACCACGTCTGATCTACATGGGAGGGGGGGGGGGATCATTCACGGCCACTGCCCTGCAGCAGCGTATCAAAAATATTAACACTGCATTATTGTCAGTGACAGGTCCTGTGAAACAATACGTTAACGTCAATGACAGGTGCCATATTAAGCCGACCGCTCACTGAAGCGGTTCAGCGAAGAATATTTTAAAAGAAACTAACGTACCATCACTTCATCCCCTTGTCGAGGGAAGCTAATAAAGTATACTTTGAATAGGTACGAGTACATGACGACAGACAGACCCATAGCTGGGATATTAATGACACGAACCAGGACATTTTAACTTCAGTCAGAGATGCAAATTCGTTTCGCATTGTCATAATGTATGAAGATATATTTAAGAAGAAATGCGTACGCTGTGCGTACACAAGTTCACAAAATAAAGTCAAAACGGATTGCACTGTCCTCGGGGTCGGGGCTCAATGTGTGTAGCTTATGAGGCAAAACTACAGCAACAACAAAAGCATATAGCTGAATAGATGGAACTCATTCCAAGTTGAAATTTCACAAAACAGACAAACCGCGAAACAGAAAGAACGGGGAAGAGAAACTGAAGACACTAATCAACCGATACTGCATCAACAACGACTGACTACAAACAGATGGGCCAAAAGTGGCCCATGTCATCCCCAAAACGAGACAATTGTTATCTTTCTTCTTTTTCTTCTTCTTTTTTTTTTTTTTTTTTTGCTGTATCTATGCAAAATGACCCCCCTCCCCCTTTAAAAATAAATTAAAAATAAATAAATATATATAATACGCACGTGTTCTGCTTGTTGGTCTTTCTGTTTTGTTGTTGTTGTTTTTACTGTTGTTGTTGGTATTGTGTGTTTAAACTGATCCAGAAATTTAGGCTTCCGAATCCGCTGTAATACAAAAGGTTCTGGAGGAATCTCCCAGGCAGATCTTGGCAACTCATGCATGTCCATGTTTGAACATAATGAAAGACTAACAATTATGTTTTACCGTTGTTACTCGGCCGTGATGTTAAATCTCCATCTCCTTTGTTCAAAGCATGTTATGTAGGCAGAGAAGACCGCTCGTGTGCTGGAAGCAGCTTGGCAGGGGTAAATATGAGAAACAATCGCATATTTCTGCACTCGCGTGACGGACCAGTCGGTATCTAAACTATATTTTAGAAAACGTCTTCTCGACTATTGCCAGAGAGACCAGATATCCTAAAACGATGAAACGGGAAAGAAAATGCACAAAAATACGGACATTAACTGGCCCATAGGCTAACCGATAATCCTCCCATGTCGGTAGTCTTAGAACTAAATGGCGGAGCGACTTCCTACTTGTACAAAAGGAACTAATCATTATTATTATACTAACACATTCAGCACTGTGAGAGAAGCCAGTGAACTGACCTTGGCCTCTTCGCTCCTTCTGGAGCCGGCAGGGGACAGCAACAGCCAGTGACTCACTGTGCGTGTTCGAAGATCGTGACCGGCACAAATGCGGTCAAAATCCAAGCTTTCCGGGACATGTCAATAGGAAGGGATGGGGATGTACGTTTGCGATGTGCGCTTTCAAGGTAGGACGCATGTGCAGTTGTAAGCTGGGACAGATTGTTGATTCGACAGTGGTTCCACAGATCACTGACAGTCACAGTGGCTCGAATCGTGCAGAGATTAACAGGTGACTGATCTCAGTGCCAGTGGAGGCGAAGAGCTCTTTGACTACACGGCCATTCAAGAGACAGCCAAATGGCAAATGGCGACTAGTAAAGGCCACTGGAAGTGTAAAACAGCCACTCCCGAGAGACTGATTACATAAAATGTAGCTTAGCCCAGGCACCAATGCAAGAACACAATACGTACATCAATCCCACCAAGAGTATTTGCTTTTTTGTCACCTATGATTTACATGGCTACGTCATTATATATACCACCACACAAAAGCTCTGCCGCACTGTCATTTCGGAAGTGTAACCGTGTTTACGTCTTACTCGGCAGGAGGAAGAAGAAAAGAAGACGAAGATGAAAACAAAAACCACCTAAAAAATCCATACCCATGCAACATTCCGACCCGCAAACCCCCACCGATTTGGAAACAGCTCAACTGTATGCATAAAACTAGGAGTAACTGATCCTTACAGTCGTCATAACCTTTTGCAATAGGTGCTGCACCGACTACAACTGATGCAGTGACACGTGAAAAGGGGTAGAAAGGCACGGGGGGGAGTAAGGGTACGACGAGTTCACAGACACTGAGTGCGTGTACTGTTCCTTATCCCACAGAAGCAAAAGAGAAAAAGAAGAGAGGGAGGGAGTGGGGGATGGAGGGAAGATAGAGCTCCATTAGCATGATAAACAACGGACCGATGCCAGACAACTTAAACAAGCCAGAATTTGTAGTCAATCTCTTGGCGGCCTTCTCCCACACACTAATAAGCAAGACGGGTTTCAGACAGCACCTGTGAGAACGCGTCACCTCCGCCGCGGCGGTTAAACCTCTTCCCCACGCTCTGCAGAAGAAGGTGAAATGAGAAATACAAAGTCTGTATGCATATATATATACTTTGATAATACAGTGTGTCGGTATAGCTATACTTTGATCATCCACCTTTTTTGCTCGCGATGTAAGTTCCCCAGAGTAATTAATACCAACTTAGGAGTCTTCAACGGCAACTTAGGAGTTTTCACAAATGGCACAGTTGATTGTATGCGGATGTAACTGACAGTCTGTAAATGTCAAAAGCATAGGCATGTCTATCATGTGGGAAGAGCGGAGCAAACTTTTAATGCTCGATTCGCAGACATTAAGAGAAAAGAAACTTTAAAGTTTAACTGTTACTCTAACGAAACAACCGTGTAACACGTACCTTCCCTTTAAACATTTTGTTTCCGTTCCTATTTGTGTTATTGAAAACAGCAAGTAAACAACTTGTGTTTTTACGCCCAGTCAACGATTACGGTTATATCAGGTTGATGACTGAAAACAAGCAGCAGATCACATTAACAGTACATTTTCTTCAAAACTCGAGAAATTGCCCAGCATGCAGACCTTTGCTTTAAACATATTTATTATCCCTTGTGCAAAATGGCCCGGATCACACACACACACACACACACACACACACACACACACACACACACACACACACACACACACACACACACACACACAAAGGGTTGTGTGTTTATTTTATCAATCCTTTTAGCAGTCCTACTAAGCTTGACCTCGAACACTGACAATAATAACATCAGATCAAAACAAAGTGAATCTTGATTTGAGACTTTCTCTGATGTTAAACTGTTCAAGATCTAAGACTATTATGTGGGCCCACAGTATGACCAGGCAGAACTCGCTACAGCAGGCTGTCACCGCGTGTGTCACTATAACAGTATCTGAGAAAATGCAATGTAAAGTTTTGTCAAAGTGGAAAACACATCACTGATGTCCCTTCAAAATGGCTACAAAAATGATATATCAAAAGTGTAAGCGATGTGATCTGTTCTTCACTAAAGAAGGACTTTAGGGGCGACACATTGTATTTCTTCTTCCTGTTTCCCCCTTTTTGGCGGATGGCCTTGAAATTAAGTAAAGGTCACTAAAAACAAACAAACAAACAACAACAGACTAACCCTAAATACACCAACTCTAATGGGTTTTGCCACAAACGGTGATTAATATTCACCACAGTATGGGGATTCTTCGTGTCAGTGATTTTCTTTAAGGGTCTGACTGAATAAATACCAGTAGCACGTCTACCGAGAAAAGACAAGTAAAACTGGCTCGTCTCCTGATGACAGTCGAGTCACAATGTCAACGACCTTGTGTATCCTGATGCGGGACTGTCGTTTGTATCAGTCGTTGCCGACGCCCGAGACTGAGATGGACAAGCAAGGCAACCACGATCAAATCCACACGGGTCTACGGTAATCTCCACAAGACAAGGTGTTTGAGATTAACAAGCTTAGCCCGATGCACGTGCTGCTCGCCGACCATCAGCAGAATGGTATCGTACATAGAGCACAGCTGACACGGAGGCCAACAGGTGAAAGGTAAATATTGCCATCACTTAGATCTGGCGCACAGGGGCTGGCGGCTGTTCCATTGCCGGTTCTGGCCGGCCCCACACCTATGCCAGGCCGTCAGCTGCTGTGGAAGATCTACGCTACCTGTACATCGAGTCTGCCTATTCAATGTGGAATCAATGACTCAACAGTCTGTGTGTAGCGTTGCCGTGGTCTCAGTTACCCATGTCAATGACTTTGAATTCGCCAGGGGTTGCCTCGACAAGACAGCATCTCCAAACTGAAAAGAACAGTGGAGAGATAGATATCCCCGGTGCTAAAACCGTATACAAAATTGACAAACCATCTCTTGACAATGGGGCTTTCTCTGTTGAATGAAACTTAAAGCCATTATCTGTTAAAAAAACAAAACAAATTATGTATTTTTTATTGTTGTATCTTTGGTTGATTGGTGGGTGTGGAGTTTTTTAACGTTGTTGTTTTTTCTCTTCTTTTCTCACTCCCCCGCCCCATTCCCTCACAAATCTCGACTTTCGGTCCACAGGATAGGTCACATGACCTAACTCACTGTTTGCAGTAAAACGACCAAGACTAATGCCGAAGTCCGTATCTTGCCTGACAGCACAGCCATATTCTGTTGGATAGTTCGGCCGTCCACGGCGAAAAATATTCCTGTCACCCACGGACAGAAAAGAGTGATATTGACTTCTGCTTCATTAAAGCAGATTAAGATTATATTCAGCCGCGTGTCCCTTTCAGGGTGGCTACGCTTAGTTCATTTCCACCTACAAATGAACGCATAAAATAAGAGCGATGGAAGCCAGGAGGGGAATGAGGGTGCACGTGCGAAACACCACAACGGTCAGAACACAGAATTATTTTCTTTGAAATCAGAGGGTGTAAGAACAAAAGAAAGGTTCAAAGTCTCTCTTGATACATGACATGGACGGTTCAAACCAGCCGAGAATAACTGTCATCAAAGAACAATCATGAATCCGAGGGAAGAAAGGATGAAGCCGTGTAGCCTAAATCAAAATGAAATGCGAACACCTACTCTTCTTTCGATCGAACATCAGTGCTTACAAAGACACCGTTATTTTGGGGGTGACCAGTAGAGGCATTGTCGTTTGAACCCATGACAAAACAGGGACGGCGAAGCAACTGACGAACAAGAGGAAAGAAACGTCTGTCTCGAGTAAATCATTCCTTCTGGTTTAGTTTCAGCCAGTGATCATCACAGATACTATTTCCAAAGTGAGAAGTTTCCACCCATAAATCACGACATGCTCTTGCCTTCAGGCTCAGACCTAAGCAGTGGGTATCAAGCAACGGCGTCAGCAATCTGAGAATGTACGTTAAACTACACGTAACAGTGTACCGTGTCTGCTAGTTTCTCCCCAGGGACACCCGATAATGAGGCACACAGCAACACCATACGGATGAACAAGGTCCATGCTATACTATCCCGACTCGGGGACTTGCTGGTATCCAGTGGTCGCCTTACCAGCTTATATATGAAACCTACACACCTCGGTGCGCACGTTTTTTGTTTTTTGTTTTTTTTTGACAGCAAGCCGTATGTGGGCCGAATAGACACAGATGTCACCACAGTCTACGCTATGTAGCATTTGCATCGTCCTAAGGTGACCCTGTACATGGACATGTTACAAGTAAGTAACTTGATTTTAACGTCCTATCAACCATATGACTTTAAAATCCAGTTACTTACTTGTAACATGTCCAGTCGTCTGTCTTGAACAGTGAGTGCGTTTTCGTGGGTACTACGACGAATGTTGACGATAAAACATGAAATCCACTCTCTCTCAATATATATATTATATAAAGAGTCACTCCATTCATCCGTGTAAACTAGACTGCATACCAACGTTTCATTACCTTTCTGCAACTGATTGTTTTGCACTGAAGCTCAGCTAAGCGTTTCGTTGAGCAACTTTAAGGGCTGGCCTTCTCTAGAAGTCTCATGTATTTTCAAGAGTTCATGGTAAAACCACCAGAACAACAAAAAGATGAAGCATCTGACACAATTTGGTCACAGACATGAATAAAACAACATTAAAGTGTCAGTAACACCAAGACTGAACACCTTCCTTTCATACAATGTCCTGAGATGACCTTGTGCATCTGACAAGACGTTAAACCCCAGTTACTATCGTCCTTCATACAAGACATCGAAAGTCCCACCAAAACTGGCTCACTGCTCTGGGTAAACAGCCATTGGTGCTATTAAAGCAATGTTGTCTTTTCCAAGTAGCGCAAGTACCGTATATTTAAATTATTACTCCATTTTTCGCTGCCACGTGGTTTTACTGCTCACCACAGACACTGGAACACTTCAACTACAATACTGGGGAATCTTCTGAGAGATGTGGTGGAGCACGTATGGGCTTTTCCCAGCGCGTAGGTACCATCTTGAACTGAACTTCAAATAATGGGGCTGCCCCATGGGTTAAGTGTACTGAAAGAATGGTCACTGCCTCTAAATATTTTTTGATAGTAGTTCCAGCTTCCGTTTGATATGACTATTCCTTGAGTTCATGACCACTGATCTGAATCCTGCAAAGCACCTTAACCGTGGAAATGCCTGAATGCAAGATAATGAAATGTTCTGTCGCTTATTTGCTGTGTTAGCTGAAAAGACAAAATAAGAATTTGAATTGGTACTCGGTAACAATTAAAAACGAGAAGAAGAAAAAAGAAAAGAAAAGAAAAAAGCGGCTCTCCGCGGATGCCTTGTTCGATAAGGAAATCACTCGTCAGCTACACGATTACAACTGAGTTTTTATACTCGAGTTTTTGTCTATTTACACTGTGGTTTTAAGTGATAACATACACTGTTTTTATTTCCTTTTTTGCCTCCCGTCTCGCTTGCTTTCGTGGCTGCTTCCAACCATGTCATTTGAATTACTGACAAGAACTGTTTGTACACAAAAATGTCATTGTTGTTGTTTTTGTTTCTGAGGCGTTAATCAATATGAGTTATAGGCTATCACATCAAGCATACATTTATGTCTTCAAACAGGTCCTTGTTTGTTTACGAGACAACAATGCAATGGGTATGTACATGTGGGGAAAAGACTGAACAATGTCCTTCATCATATATAATATATACCAATTTAAATATACACTGGACAAATATCATTGTGAGATTTCATTCACCTTATCTCTTTTCTGTCCACATTGTTTTGAATGGAAACGATGACAATGCGTAAAAAAAAATGCTCCAAAGCAATGCGGGTTTTCACGATCAAAGTGAAAATGATAGCACACTACACCGTCGTTTACCAATCAAAACATCTTGATCTTTAAAAAAAATGATAATTCAAATATAAATTATCAAAATACACAACGGTTAAAATGCAACAGTAAAAAAAGAAATGACTGATGACATGCACAGAAAACAGACACTTCACTGACATAAAGCATGTTCAGCGGATCACAGTTATAATTTTCCAGCCGTACTTCCCAAATGTCGAATGGAACGTCCAGTAATGTTTTAAAAGTGTCTCTCTGTCTCTCTCACAAGAGCATCTGTCCTTCCAGCCCAGTGAAAACTTTGTCAGTTTATTGGATGTCTGATCTGAACTCGAGTGCAAAGATGTGCCGATAAAACTGAAGGCAAATGTGACAAGCACACGCTTCACAGAGTCTGCACTGAACATGCAGGTTGATGCGGAGTGGTAGTGGTTTGCCATGGACTACCAATTTTGTCTCCACGAGTTGGCAGCGGTCACAGTAAAAGACAAAAGCCCTAGTTTATAAATATTGCCGCCAAAAGCCGAAAGAGCAGGTGAACACAGAATCGGCAACGATATACCTATCGTCTGTGGGCGTGCAAAATAAAGTTTGGCGGCTTAAACAAAATCATCAAATTTCAAGGAATCGAACGCAAATGTAGAACCTGTGTGTGTGTGTGTGTGTGTGTGTGTGTGTGTGTGTGTGTGTGTGTGTGTGTGTGTGTGTGTGTGTATGTGTGTGTGGTTGCGCGTGCGTGCATGCGTGTGTGTGGTTGCGCGTGCCTGCATGTGTGTGCGTGGTTGCGCGTGCGTGCATGTGTGCGTGCGTGCGTGGTGTGTGTGTGTGTGTGGTTGCACGTGCGTGCATGTGTGTGTGCGTGCGTAGTCAGCTTCTAATCCTATATTCAGCCAGCTTCCCGATACACTTCTTGTGCTTTGCAATGACTCCTTGTCTCCTAAGTAACTTCACAGGCAATTTATGTTCACTGTGTTTATGATTTGGCCGTTGACATTCAGACAACGACAGCAACATTTTTATCTAACTTTGGCAACCAGTTGGCCGTCCATGTATGTCGTTTATCATCTTTGATTTCTTCACAAACCACTTGCTCAAACGCGTGTAGGTTCCAGTCTATAATCTTCTCCAGAAAACAGCAGACTGAATAAATGCCCGTCAGTCGCGTTCTATATTTAACGGCCCCACAAACGATAATAGTCATTCCCTTTCTTTCACCCGTGACGGCTAGGTGCAGTACCATCCAAACAACTGAACAGCGAGCAGCGCGCATTCATTGCTCGATCTGAGCTTCCTGATACCTTACAGTTTGTCAGTCTTTCCTTGGAATGAACCAAAAATACGTAAAATGTATTATCTGTACACCTATCATACTTCATAATACCATTCACACAATAGCCGCAATTCAGCCTCTCTCTCGTTTTGCCCGGGTTTCTGCAAGGCTTGTGACTTCAATTCTCATCAGCTTTTTCTGTCATAACCCTAAACACCACAGTCTGTTTGGGCTCCAATGGGTTCACAGCGAGGCACCTAAGTACCTATGTGTTATATACACTGGGCTCCATACACCCTCGGCTTTCAGGATCGAAGAGCTTGGGCCCGAGTTAGATCTGAACCTCACAAAGGTAAACTTGCTCACACGCCATTCCAACTGCGCAGAAGAGAAGCATGACCAGAATGGGAGAGAGAGGAGAAAGAAAGAAAAAAAGAAGAAAAAAAGCGCGCACCGTGCGGTCTAAATGATCGATCCACTCCAATGATTTCCCATTGTAATGGAGAAAGGGTAAGACGCCTATGACCAGCCAACAGAACAAGAACAGTCAGGTCTGCCCGGCGGATGGTTTAGGACGATCTGTCCACAGGTGTCGGGAGGCTTGTCTTCAGTCAACCAGTGCTGATGACGACGGTCTGGTCCTACTTACTACCATTTCAATCACTTCCCTTTTGTATCACTCACTGCGCGAGTAAGTCAGCCTATCGAAACAACCAGTTGTATGTCTCCTCGCTTTCGGTTGATGTGAAGACAGTCACTCATTCAGAATCACATGCGACATGAGCGCAGTGAGTCTGCTCGAGAGCGGAGAATGACGCTACATAAAAAGCGATCAACAACAAGATGGCAGCCCGGGCCAGTTCCCGAGACAGTATCTCAGCAGCGCGCTTTGGTTCTGACTTTGACGGACTTGTAGGCCACTGGCCCGCTGCGACCTCGGCTGAGATAAACGTCCACCACGTAGTTGGTGAGCGGCTTCAGCCCGGTGATCGTACCGCTCATCACCGCTTTGTTCACGTCCCGGTTTCGGTAGCGCACGCACAGCACGCGCTCGGATTTCGGTCTATCCACCACACTGGAACACCTGTGGCGCTTGAGACTGCGAATCTGCGAAGCCTCTTTGACGAAGAGGCAGTACTTTTGTTTTTTGTGGGTGCCCATCCAAGCCACTGTCACGTTTGTGCACGTGGTCATGCTGTCAAACACTTTGATGGACATGTTACGCGGCACAGTCAAGTCTGAGGGTCGGGACGTCACGTACACCGACACGAAAGACTTCCGTCTCTGCAGTCTGGGGAATTTAAACGTATAGGTTCCGGGAAGAACGTTCTTCATCCGAACTCGTTTCCACCTTTTGACTATTGAGCGATGAACCAGCTTACTGTTGTGGTAAATTTCGAAGGGTATTTTGCCCGCGCACACGCCTAACTCCACAGACAGCAAAGCCATCTGGTGCTTTGCATCAAAAGTCACCATTTGAGGGACGTTGCCCTTTTTAAGTTTCAGCGTCTTTCTTTCGCCGTCGAGTATTTGCACTGATGATTTTCTGGCGGCGCTTCTGCCCGGCATTTTCACTACAGCGCCTTCAAACGCCTCCGCTTTGTTCGTTTTTTTGTCTACGACATACACATCGATATAATATGTTTTCCCCTTCCGCGCTTTCTTGAAGGTAAACTCCTTTTTGGAACCCACACACTGATGGATGAGAATCTTCCTGGGCGACATGGCTTTCACGGGGTTGGCCTTCCTCCGCAGGTTCCTCATGGCCTCTTTCTCCCAGGAGAAGCCCCACTGGTCCCCGCGGGACAGCACTGGCTTCTTGTCGCCCTTGGCGTGCGCCATGAACGAGCAGTGGGTGCGAAAGTTCCGGACCCGGGTGACGGAGAGACAGTACTCCACGGACCGAGCCACGTTGGCCGCAGCGGCGTCGGGCCAGCGGAAGGTGATGGTTCTGCCCGAGGTGCCGAGGACCTCCACCTTGCGGTCGACGGGCAGCGCAGGGTACACGGGGTGCGAGGCGCCGGTGGAGGTGGCCAGCACGCGCACTATGGAGTCGGACTTGGTGGACGTGATGTCCAGGACGTAGAGCCCGGCTGCGGCGCTGGACTCTCTGTAGGTCCGGCGCCTCTCCTCTGACCAGTTGCCCAGCCTCACGGGCGCGTCCAGGTTACGTTGCAGCTGCTCCAGGAACGGGTCAACTGAAACACATTGCCACAATAGTCGATCGTCAGTGGGACTGTAGGCAATGTATAATCTTTGTGTCTGTTTCTCTGTGTCTGCCTGTCTCTGTCTGTCTGTCTGTCTGCTTCTCTCTCTTCAAGGCGCGGCGTCTGAGGGCATGTTTTCCAGATCTAGGTCCTGCATGCACTATGTCTCTTCTAAGGGTCATGTGTTACCTCCGGTTACAAACTAGCAACAGCTGGGGAGTGGGGCCCGTTCCAAAGTGGCACTTTGAAGAACAGGTCACTCTAGCTGCGTTTTTTCGATTGCCTGTACCCGAAAAGGGACCGAATTTATATTTATTTCAGCTATTTTTAACTCGTGACACAGATTCTCCTAGACAGTACGTGTGTGTGTGTGTGTGTGTGTGTGTGTGTGTGTGTGTGTGTGTGTGTGTGTGTGTGTGTGTGTGTGTGTGTGTGTGTGTGTGTGTGTGTGTGTTCGCGTAAACAGTATCTAGACATTAAAGACGCACATCATAGTTATCATCACTTCAGTGCCTTTGGATAATTTACTTACCTATTTACGTACAGCTCCTGATCTGAATGACACAAGAACGGAATTTAAGGGTGGTTGGGAGGAGGGATCAACACAATATACACACGTGCGCCTGGTGCCTATGCATATTTAATTATCTATACATACTAACACTGGGGCTGTGACCCACATGACGGTTGAAATAAACTAATTTATGCGTTAGCAGAGAACACAGGATGATACCAATGTGACACTGGCCCATGAAGCATAGACCTAAAGTGTGCGACAGTACAAGCCAGCTTGCAAATCAGAATTATGGGATGATCTGAGTCTGGCATGCCTAACTTATCGACAATACTACTCAGTTCATAATCATAGCGAAAGAGAACGTAAAATTGCAGGTTATAACGGCCGTCTGACTGTGGTTGGTTTTCCAACATTTACTTGTGCTTACTGAGAGAGAGAGAGAGAGAGAGAGAGAGAGAGAGAGAGAGAGAGAGAGAGAGAGAGAGAGAGAGAGAGAGAGAGAGAGAGAGAGAGAGAGAGAGAGAAGAGAGAGAGAGAGAGAGAGAGAGAGAGAGACAGAGACAGAGACAGAGACAGAGACAGAGAGACAGAGAGAGAGAGAGACAGACAGAGAGACAGACAGAGACAGAGACAGAGAGACAGACAGACAGAGACAGAGAGAGACAGAGACAGACAGACAGACAGACAGACAGACAGACAGAGACAGACAGACAGAGAGACAGAGAGAGACACAGAGAGAGTGAGTATGCATCAAAACCTTGCTAGGAATGTGAAAGCAAGAACGCTGTCTTGCAGATGTTACTCTTTTTCTTATAGCCTAGACTTTCGGTAAGTAATAGCATCCCCCGCTCCGAACATACTTGTCCTTCTCGTATGCTAACGGCTACAAAGGCCTTATGCAATAAAATACCGCCACTCCTGCAAGTGTGTGTGTGTGTGTGTGTGTGTGTGTGTGTGTGTGTGTGTGTGTGTGTGTGTGTGTGTGTGTGTGTGTGTGTGTGTGTGTGTGCGTGTGTGACTCATTTCTGGAATCATCATAGAAATACTGTGAGCGCGCACGCGCGTGTGTGTGTGAATCACCTCTGGGTTTATCATGGAAATCCTATGCTGGTTAGTGTGTGTGTGTATGTGTTGGCTGGAGGTGGGGGGGGGGGGGGACTCACCTCTGGGTTCATCATAGAAATCCCGCGGTGGCGGTGGCTGTCTCTGCAAGGACCAGACGATGGGGGAGGCACACGGCGTTACTGTCAACTCCAGCGGCAAATGACCCTTCTCCACCAAGAAAAAGAACCTGCACACACAGCATGGTGACCCACCAGGTCTGAAAGTCACACAAGCTCCATCGTTCTCCAACCACATCTTTTCCGCATAGTTCAGGTTTCGAAACGCCACACCTCTTCGTCTCTGCTATGATCTTGAAGTTAAGGCATGGTCACTGATACTAAAACGGAAAAATGCACAACTTCGAACACGTTTTCTTCAACGATGCCATGAAGAACACCGACACGAACGTTCTCGCCAGTGCCTAGAACGTGTCAGTTGTCTTGATTTTTACACTATTTTCATACGAGTCCAAAATCCTAGCTGAAGTGCAATCGGTTGACAAAACAGACACGCTAAGGTAGAAGAAACAGACAAACGAATCTACAAAAGTGAACGGTAGCAGCTGATGGAGGTCAAGTAGGCCTGCGGGAAAGCCTACACCTGCATTCAATTGCCAGAGTCAAGACAAGCCTGAGTGTAAATTGGACAGACTACCCTGATTTAAGCTTAATTTACTGCACTTCCCTGCTTGGATTTCCTGTCGGAAACTACGAAGTCAACATTGCTTCTTGTTGTGTTTTATGTGTGCGGTTTTGTTTTTTATTTTTCTCTACAGGCAGTTCAGGCGGGTAACTAGAACGATTCTTCCTTCTCCACTGATCTTCCAGTCTTCGTTGTGGCCACCATCGACGGCTGTAGTGCTGGTGGTGTTTGTGTGTTTGTGTGTGTGTGTGTGTGTGTGTGTGTGTGTGTGTGTGTGTGTGAGAGAGAGAGAGAGAGAGAGAGAGAGAGAGAGAGAGAGAGAGAGAGAGAGAGAGAGAGAGAGTTGGTCCCGCTTCGGTGGTGCTTTTGTGAGTGCGTGTGCGGACGCATCTCTGTCAGTCTGTTTCTCTCTGTCTCAGTATATGTCTCTGTCTCCTCTGTGTGTGTGTGTGCGCGCGCGCGCGAGCGGCGCGTGCATATGACATGTGACATCTCCCTCTCTCTGTGTACCATAGCTACTGTAACAAATATACAGGCATATTTATTCCAGAAAACA
The DNA here is from genome assembly GCA_963584105.1 of Alviniconcha strummeri. Taxonomy (NCBI): domain Eukaryota; kingdom Metazoa; phylum Mollusca; class Gastropoda; family Provannidae; genus Alviniconcha; species Alviniconcha strummeri. Next base: position 38,850,553 of record OY757541.1, read on the forward strand.
ACAACATCAAACCAGTTCAAAGCATCATAAGGCTGAAGGTTTGGAAGCCTAAAACCAAAGGCGCTACTGTGCAAACACAGGTGCTGCTATTCGTGTATTGGCTAGCTTCTTTTTGCGGCTTTTAATTTTCTGTGTTGTTAATAAACTGCAGACTTGCGTGTATTCCACAGGGACATTGTCTGTCGTTTTTAGTTTGGATCGAATGATGATTTCAATTTTCTTATTCTTTTTAGTAGACAAATACGTTCAAATTCGTCTGTTTTTCATGTGAATGGGAATTTGGAAACTCAAAATATCAGTACTGGTGTTCAGATCGCCACACAAGATTTCCCCAGTTATATGTTCATTGTTGATAAGAAATACGAGCTCCCAACACTGAAACGGTTCAACTGGTGTGAGGCAGTGCGTATGAGTACACCGACCAGGTAGACCAGAGCACGGATGCCAGCTAACCCCGCTGACTTCCCTTCAGAAGTGGAACTGATCTTGCGGGTAAGACGTATACAGACGCGGAAGAAATCCTCCCAAAACCAAACAAACAAGACCTATTGTGGAAAGGCTAGCCATAATGTAATCCAGCTAATGAAGTGACACTGGATGTGTACGGATCAACTGCCTGCGCACCGCAGCCGGAAAAAGAAGCCATCTCGCTAACAACTAGGGCGGAACACAACAACTGTTCACGGATAATAACCACGCTCATCTAACCACTAACGCAACGCACGTGCTAAAACGTCAGTCAGTACAACCCCCCCCCCCTCCCCCGCCCCTCCCCCCGCTCCTCCTCCTCTCCTGCTTCTTTTTAACGGCGAATAATGGTGGTGGTGGGGGAGTAGGAGCAGGAGAGAGAGAGGGGGTGGTAGAGAGAGAGAGAGAGAGAGAGAGAGAGAGAGAGAGAGAGAGAGAGAGAGAGAGAGAGAGAGAGAGAGAGAGAGAGAGAGAGAGAGAGAGAGATAAGCCTGCGGTAGTTTCCTGGCTTTGCTGAAGAATCACTGGCTTGGATTCTATGTTGATTCAACGATGTTTTACTGTGCAGACGTTGATGCTGCCGTGTGTGCTGCAAACGCCGTGTTTTGTTTATGAAACTATCCGTAACCGTGTACTTTTCCTATTTAATGATCTCATCCTTGGCCTACAACTCGAGAGCAACAGATACAGAATAACACCAGTGCATAGCTCGAGCGAAGGTTGCAAGAGAAGGGTTGTAGTTGCAGGTATAGAGCACATCTGCAAAAAGTATCACCCGTCTTAAAAACACAGGGCTGCTATGCGTAATAGATGTTGAAGAGCAGTTTCTCGGCGTTGATGCAGAACGCGTATCGATATTACAAGTCGTTTTGAGCGCGAGACGGCGCCATGCAATAGCGCATTTAATAGTGTGTGGAAGACTTGTCAATCATAATTATTGCAGACGCCTTCCCAGGCATACACCATGGTACACTGGGTCTGTGGAAGACTTGTCAATCATAATTATTACAGACGCCTTCCCGGGGCATACACTATGCTACACTGGGTCTGTGGAAGACTTGTCGATCAGAATTATTGCCACCACTTTCCTACGCAAACAGACACACTGCTGGGTTCACAACAACTAATGCCGACATTCGGATTATTAAGTATTCGGAAAGTTAGTTTATCTGTCACATTCGTTGATATGTGCTCTAATACACACTCAAACTACATGAATGCTCACACACTAACTCTGGAATTACATCAATGTATGGTATATTGTGCTTCAATTGTAATAATTATATTCATGTGACGATTGCTGTAATTGTAGGCTGATAGGCTGTAGGCTGTGTTAATATTGTGATTAATACGGATAATGATGGTACTGTGTTAAATAGTGGATATTTAGGGTGTGTGTGTGTGTGTGTGTGTGTGTGTGTGTGTGTGTGTGTGTGTGTGTGTGTGTGTGTGTGTGTGTGTGTGTGTGTGTGTGTGTGTGTGTGAGTGCGTGCGTGCGTGCGTGCGTGCGTGTGTGCGTGCGTTCATGCGTATGGGTGCGTGCGTCTGTGTGTATGTGGGTGGGTGTGTGGGTGTGGTTGTGTGCAGGTGGGTGTAGGTGAGTGATGTGATATTTGTTAATGTGGGTGTAAGTGTGACTGTGTTTGTGTGTGTGTAGGCGTTGTTTTGGCTGTGAATGGAGCGGCGGTGGAAGGTAGGAATATGAGCAATGACAGTACTTTTCGATCTCAGAAGCGATGTTTTACTACCTTTTACTCTGTCTTATTTTATTTGCATACTTTTACCATTGTTATTTTCAATTGTCAGCTGTCCTTTTTTGTGGAATTCCAGTGATCCAAAACGCAACTTGTCATTTTATGCATTTGTTATGAATAATAAAGCTCTTTTGTATTTTGCATTGCAGTTTCTAGCACTATAACTGTTTCAAAGGCATTTCAGCGGGGACAACTTTGTGACTGGCGTCAACGTAACCGGATTTCGACGTCAATGGCCGCCTCAACGCAGCATACAGTCATTCGACTAAAAGCCACTGAACAAAATCATTGAAAGTATAACTAACTCTGCTTAAAAAAAATATATATAAAACTTTTTTTATGCATTAACCATCTTTGCTTAAAAAAAAAGAAAAAAAAAGGGTGGGGGGTGGGGGGAAGGACTCATTTATCTGTATTGAGCTTCTTCCTGTGCCCGGCTCAGTTTGACTTTTCTGATGCATTAAAGTATCGGACAATTTATTAGTTAGTTAGGTGGTGCTTTGAGCCCAGTCAGCCACATAGGGTTATATCAGGGCTACCGGACAACATAAAGTTGCTGATAACGAGCATATGCCGGTGTCGTGAACATTTGCC
>OY757541.1:38853568-38856068 GCA_963584105.1 Alviniconcha strummeri
AACACCTGCAACGTCAGTGTCGATTGTGTTACACTACGTCAGCAACACATATACAGAAGAAAGAGAAGAAGAAGAAGAAGAAAAATGTACATTTACCATGCGCTCATCAACGCACTGGGCGCTCACATGATACATGTTAACCTAAATATTATATGCACACGTAGAGCACAGTCATAATAAAACAACTGACACAACGTATCATATGGACACACACACACACGCACACACACACGCACACACGCACACGCAAACACACACACACACACGCACACGCACGCACACACAACACACACACACACACACACACACACACACACACACACACTCACGCACGCACGCACACTTGCACACGCACACACACACACGCACACTCACGCACGCACGCACCATGCACCATGCACACACACACACACACACACACACACACACACACACACACACACACACACACACACACACATATACACACACACACACGCACACACACACACACACAGGCACGCGCGCATCATTATCTCATTATTATCCTTATGTCTTCCTTTATTTCCTCTTTCTTTCCTTCTTGCCTTTCGTTCGTTCTTTCCACGGAGATATATACGAACTCTATGACAGTCTGTTCCACAGTGTTCAGCGATTTGAATTTGTATCTGTCTCGTCTATACGGACTCTATGACCGTCTGTTCCATAGTGTTCAGTTATGCGGGTTTATATCTCTCTCGTTTATACGGACTCTTTGACCATCTGTTCCGTAGTGGTCAGATATGTGGGTTTATCTCTGTCGTCTATACGGACTGACCGACTGACCTAGTGTTCAGCAATGTGGGTTTGTATTTGTCTCCTCTCTGAGGACTGACATTCTGTTCCATACTGTGCAGCAAGGGTGACCATGAGAGTACATTATATACATGCATATTGTACCGGGTGGCCATCAGAGTACATGTATGTTATACCGGGTGACCATCAGAGTACATGCATATTGCACCGGGTGACCATCAGAGTACACGCATATTGCACCGGCTGACCACAAGAGTATATGCATACTGTACTGGGTGACCATCAGAGTACATGCATATTGCACCGGGTGGCCATCAGAGTACATGTATATTATACCGGGTGACCATCAGAGTACATGCATATTGCACCGGGTGGCCATCAGAGTACATGTATATCATACCGGGTGACCATCAGAGTACATGCATATTGCACCGGGTGACCATCAGAGTACATGTATATTATACCGGGTGACCATCAGAGTACATGCATATTGCACCGGGTGACCATCAGAGTTCATGCATATTGCACCGGGTGACCACAAGAGTAGATGCATATTGCACCGTGTGACCATCAGAGTATAATATAACCTGCTAGTGACATGCATGTTATACCGCGCGACCATCAGCGTACATGCACATTATACTGGGTGACCGTCAAAGTACATGCAAGTGTTCCGAGTGACCATCAGAGTACATGCATACATTTTCACCGGGTGATCATCAGAGCACAACATGACATATTAGTGACATGCATATTATTCCGGGTGACCATCACAGTACATGCATATTGCACCTGGGTAGAGCTACAAGCAAACAACAACGAAAGGTATGGACGGACTCACCTTCAGCTCCGTTGTCCAGCCCAAGCTGGAAGACGTCGGCGACGTCCTTGTGGCGGTACTGAGAGCGAATCAGAAGCGCCACCACAGTGGTAACCAGCACCATGAGGATGCCCACGAAGCACTTGAGGTCACGCTTCGCGTAGTGACGCGAAAGCTGTCTCCGCCAGGTCATCATGGCGACGGCTGGTGGTCAAGGATACAGCACTCAGCCTGAGGTCCCGTATATATATATAAATTCACACCATTGTGTATATATATATATACTAATACATAATTATGTTACATAAATAATTATACTAACACCACACTATATTATATATTATAAGAAATATGAGAGAGAGAGAGAGAGAGAGAGAGAGAGAGAGAGAGAGAGAGAGAGAGAGAGAGAGCGAGAGAGCGACAGTGTTTGGTGGTCGGTTTGCTGAGATGAAGCAGACGCGTTCTGGCGGCCTAGCGACGCCAACAGAAACGGGACTGTTGCGTGTGGTGCTGCTGCCATCGTGGAAGTGTGTGTGTGTTTGTGTGGGTCTTCGTTGTGTTGTCAACGTAGCGGCACGTTCGTGACAGGATCCGCTGGCTGGTGGCAAGCTTTTCTCTCTCTCTTTCTCCAGAGTTTAGGTTTTAATCGCAAAGAGTGTGTGTGTGTGTGTGTGTGTGTGTGTGTGTGAGAGAGAGAGAGAGAGAGAGAGAGAGAGAGAGAGATGAGAGAGAGAGAGAGAGAGAGAGAGAGAGAGAGCAAACAGACGGCGGTTGTGTGGTTTAAAAAAAAAAAAAAAAAAAAAAAAAGGGTAATGGGGATGATGGATGGTCATACATTCGGTTTAAATTCAAAACGAAAAATGAATGGAAGGTATTGACTTACCCCGCGGCCCAGACCAGCATTCA
>OY757541.1:38861068-38873450 GCA_963584105.1 Alviniconcha strummeri
TGTCGAGAAGAAGATGCGGAGTCAACACGTGCTGTCTGCAGATAACGCATGCGGTTGTATGCTATGTGAAACAGCGCTTCGTGACGGGCCGGTTCGACAGGCGGTGGTCTGGCATTGATAAGAATTCTCTACCATGGGTAATTTGAATAAACCCGTCAGATGCAGTATGTGCACGATGTTTTCGTTGAGTTAAAAAAAAAATGTTTTAAGATCTTGTCGAAGGCAGTCAGAACTGCAAATTAAAAAGTAAAATAATTTTAATAACGTTTCATCGCTTGAAATGAGCGGACATTTGTTAATACGCCTACTCGAATTTGAAATATTATAACTGTATAACGGGTCGGAGCGCTTGGGACGAGCTGCTCATAGCCCCCCTCTCCCCCGTCGCCGATAGAGCGTATGTGGTCTGTGTGGACGTTAAGCCATAACAACAGAAATAAAGGAAGATTTGTCCCTTCAAAGGTCGTGATTTATGGACACTGTCGTGTGACTTTGCCCCTCACAATGAACGAAACATTAAAAAGGCTCCCATTGCTGTCCATCTTAATCGTTGTGGTGGTGACAGTGTAGCGCACACTCCGAGCATCGCTTTCCGGCACCTTCCTTGAAGGAAGGATGTCGTAAACCAGTGTTTGGAGTTTGAGTGTAGCGTTCATTATAGTTTGCCCCATTCCCCCACCCCCTGAGAGCTCAGTTAACAAACAAATATAGAGCGCATGTGAAACTGACGTTAAGCTAGATAAATCAACAACAGTAACAAATAACACTGAGCCGTGAGTCAAGGCCAGTCAAGAATTCATTTGAGAAACCCAATGGGGGTTACATGAAACATCAATGAGAGAATTTTTGAGAAATTTTACAACGGTTAGAAGCCCACAATAAACCAAAATATCAGCAATAAACAGGTGGCTCGACTAAGCGCAAATGCATACAACAAAAAGAAACAAACCAAACAACAACAACAACAACCCACACGTATTTCCAAAAACAAGCAAAAAAGCAACAAAAATGGTTTGGCAGAGTTTGGCCCAGCGGTAAGGGCGGACGACGTTGGTTCGATTCCTCACTTCGGCTCTCCCCCCTTTTTTTTTCTCCCTTTTTTTTCTTTCTTTTCTTTCTTTTCTTTCTTCCAGTTGTGGTTTGGGGACACATCACAATGAATGAAACATTAAGATGGCTCACGCTGCCGCCCATCTTAATGCAGGAGTCATTTTGGCGGTGACAGTGTACGTTAGGTCTAGTTCCCCCCCCTCCCCTCCCCTCCCCCCGCCACCCCTCATACCCCACTCCTGGCATCTCGGTAACTCGGTTCCCTTCAGTACCTTCCCGGAAATAGCCGGGCGTTACACAAATCTAACAACAACAACATGACTAGCTGTCGCTGTACCGTGGCAGCGAGACCGAAGTTGAACGAGAATAAGAAGCAGTAATGGTTAGCGCCCTGGTATTAACCGCAGTTACGGGCGCTGTCTAGTTGCTTTCCCCGCCACAGTTAGCAACGAAACAGCAGCGGCTGCCCATCTTTACGCTGAATCATTCCTGGTGGTAACCCGGTGCAGCCGCGAATGCAGGCTCCTTCTCTCTCCAACCACCTGGGATTTATGTTGCTGGCAGTGCCTCTTTGGAGACAGGTTGGCGTTCAAACTCCAAGCATCAGTTTACGACATCCCTCCACCTTGGAGGAAGGGTGCCGGAAAGCGAGGCTTGGAGTGTGGTTGGCGTAAGCTGGTCTAATGAAATAATGAACACATCCGTGTATAACGAAGCGCAACGCGAATAGTAGAAACCCTCTCCATCCATCACCACAGCCGACTCCCTCATCCCAGCCCTCCTCCTCCCCCTCCCCCCCCCCAAAAAAAAAAGAGAGAAAAGAAACTGGGACAAAGTGGCTTGGTGCAAACAGAGAACAGCGAATATTTGAGCTGTTAGATACTCTGTGTTATTCGTGTATATTCTTTTTCGGAAGGAAGCATAACACAGTACATTCATCAAACAATTCAAGTGTGGTTAAGCGGAGAATAAGGCTCCGGGGGTAAACAATAAAAAAATAAAATAAAAAAATATATATAAAAAAAAGGGGGGGGGGGGGGGGGGGGGAACTACTGTCTGAATCGGATCCGGCATGTGTACTGGGTAACCTGAACATATGATTTTGACGACTTGTGCTTCAACATAATATAACACTGGCGGTTGACTGGGCGTTATATTTTTCAAAGAATCAGTCAGTCTCCGTGGCATTTCTAAACCGTTAAGACTGGTTCAATCTTGACATTTAACGCCCGGTCAGCCTGGGGAGGTCATATCATGTCGAAGTAGAAGTCATCAAGTCGCATGTGAAAGTTCGACCCACTGTTCACGTGATGTGTTTCTTTAGACATAAAGATAACTGGGAGGGGAGGGGGGGGGAATGTGAAAAAGAATGAACGAATAAGGCTGAAATCAGAAAGGCAGAATTCCGCACAGAAGGTGAATCACGCGAAAACGTATTATAACCGAAGGAACTGCACAGGCTTTCAAGAGCGAGAATCAACACACAAGGGAGTTAATTAGCCCTCAAAATACATAACACAAGTATAACAACAAAGACCTGAGTCGCCTACGGTAACTCTCACCTGGCATGCGTATAGATACAAAGTATATAAACTCCACCAGAGGTACTTCTTCAATGGCTCAAAATTTCAAGAGAGAGCCCTAGATTGCTCTGGGTTCTCTGAAGACGGAATCTTAATTTCTGCGTCCGCGGAACCTCATAGGTGCTCGATGATTTCCCTTGACTCCGATCCGGCGTGTCTCGGAGACAGGGATCTGGCTACTGCACCACCCTCCGTCCAGAGTCTTGACAGCTGTAAATTTCCGACTGAAGACCTACAGGAAGACGTACTTAGCCTTTGGCTTTGCTACACCCTTGCAGCATGAATTCTGCCTTGGAACGATGTGAGCTAATCAACAGAGCTAGCTGGAATCCGTAGTGATTCATCTGGATCGATTGTGTGCAGTGTGTAGTGTTCTTCAGTACCATCAATGTACATACATAGTAAGCGCGATAGTGCGACCGCGTGTTTCGAGTTTGTTCTACAGTGGTATATGTCCCAGATAGGCTTCGATTACATTGCATGATGTGTTCTTCAGTAATGATATAGTGCCGACATTTACAATGACGACGATAACTGATAACAGTTGGGGAAGCGTATACTTTCTTTAAACGTTTGTCATGTATCAATTTTGTTTATGTAACGCGGAGTTTCTTTGCATGTGGTAGAGTCAGTAATATAGGGAGTGACTGTTGCTTTTCATAGCGCGGTTTGAATGTCCACCGAAGCGTATACTTGAGCGCTGTTGGTTGTTACATGGCTTGTGCTACGCGAAACTGATGCCATCTTGCCGCATGTTTTGTGAGCACCGTACAGTCGTACACCAATTTACAGTGTTATTCGAAACCACAATCGTTGTCTGGTCTTTCAATAGTGCATGCTGGATTATTTTAGTGTTTCCATAATACGCAGAACTCTAAAATGGACAACAGAATCTTTAACGTGCGAATGTGATCTTTTTTGCAAACCTGTGCACAGGGGGGACCGCAGTTTATAGTCTCGTCCGAAGGACTTTTGCAGCTTTTATCACGATCATGTCGAATCACTCTGCTGAGCTGAATCACTTTGACCAAGCTACTGTTACAGCGTCATTTCCGTTCAATTTACAGTTACTCAGTTACTCTCGTACGGACCATTGAATCCTGCAGTTCAGACGCGAAAGTCTGGGTAGTTCAGAATAAACTTCAGTTAAATGACAACAAAACAAAGAGTCTTTTGAGAGGCTCTGCTCCTGGAATTGATCTTCCTTCTTCACTACGGGAGGGTCAGAGTGACATCCCGTTTTCCAATGCAGCTCGTAGTCTTAGTGTCATCTTTGACAGCCAGCTTGCATTGAAGAAACAAGTGAACAAACTCCGTCAACTTGTTTACCTGAGATCAGGCGGATCGGTCAATCCGACAGTATATTTTGAAACCACCAAAAATCTCGTTTTTCTCATGAGCCGGTTTGGCCCATCTTCCGCGTTAGGCTGGTAAGCGGAAGGACCTCGGTTCGCTACCGCTTCGGCTCTCCTTTCTCTTGAAAAATGTTGTGGTTTGTGGACACTGTCCTGTGACTCTGTCCATTACTTCCTACTGAAACATTAAAATGGCTCTCATCGCTACCCATCTTAATGCAGGAATCTTTCTGGTGGTGACAGTGTAGCGATAGGTATATAATCTCCCTCTTCCCCCACCTCCATACATCCTTCCCCCCTTCTCCCCGTCCCTAATAAGCCTTATGGTTTCTGTGGACGTTAAGCACCATGTTTACTTACTTATCTCGTTTTTCAGTTGTTCTCTCTAGGCTTGCTGATCGTAATGCTCTAATTGCTAGCTCTGCTCAGATTTTCTTTAGATAAAATTCAGAGTGATCAACTGCTCAGCTCGCTTCATCTGCTAAGCTCCTAAATCTGCCCACATCACTCCTTTACGATCACCACTGGCTACCAATCAGCAGCCGGATTAAATGCAAAATAGCTCTCATCTTCATCCACATTGTCTATAGTACAGCTCCCCCATACTTCTCTGAGTTGCTTCATCTCTACTCTCCTCTCGCTCTGTTCGCGCAGCCTCGGATACTCGGATCTTCCGTGTTCCTAGGATGGGCAGCAAGACCCTGCGGGTGAGGTCCTTTCAATACATCGGCCCTGTAATCTCGAACTCTCTTCTTCTTTCTGTCAGACATTCTTCTTCACTTTCTTCTTTTAAATCAAGGTCAAAACTGAAACCTGCTTCTTCTCTTTGGTTTCTCGTTTTCTTTCTTCTCATTCTGTCAACCCATCACCAGTAATGCAAGTATTTGTAGTGTGTGTGTGTGTGTGTGTGTGTGTGTGTGTGTGTGTGTGTGTGTGTGTGTGTGTGTGTGTGTGTGTGTGTGTTTTCTTTCTTCTCATTCTAACAACCCATCACCAGTAATGCAAGTATTTGTAGTGTGTGTGTGTGTGTGTGTGTGTGTGTGTGTGTGTGTGTGTGTGTGTGTGTGTGTGTGTGTGTGTGTGTGTGTAGGTGTATGTGTGTGTGTGTGTGTGTGTGTGTGTGTGTGTGTGTGTGTGTAGGTGTAGGTGTGTGTGTGTGTGTGTGTGCGCGCGCGCGTGTGTGTGATAAAATGAGCGTGTTTCTAGACCTTTGTAAGTGCTCCGGGCTCTTCCGAGATGGAGCGCCATAAATAATATATTATCATTAATAAAAGACGAGAACAAAAATTAAGGGAAAAAACAACAACGAACAAACCGCTCCGAAATGTAAAGGTCCCGAATGAAAAACTAAGCAACACCCGACCACTCACTGGCCTACGCGTAAAGTATCCAGTAAATATTTTTGTATTGTCTCGGTAAACGTGTTTGATGGTGTAAAAAATGGTGAAATACCTAACGGTGTGGAGAGTGGGGTGAGAGAGGCGGAGGGAGGGAGAGAGAGGGAGTGAGGGAGCGAGAGTGGGGAGGGAGAAGGAGGAAAGGAGGGGAGGGGTGAGAGGATGGGCAAAAAGAGAGACAGGGTGGAGAGAGATGAGAAAACACAGAGAAAGGGACGGAGAGGGAGAGGGAGAGAGAGAGAGAGGTGGTGGAGAGAGATAGAGCAAGGGAGAGAGAGGGAGAGAGAGAAGGGTGTAATTTTGGACTTACTGTCACTTGCCGAAGGAGGGCAGAATTCTGGTGTCACAGACCTGGAAAAACAAATCCCTGCTCGACGTGTGGGCGTATTTCATGTGCATCTGGGAGGAAAACTAAACGTGCTATCTATTTTGAGGGACACATGCAACAGGGATTGCGAATGATGTGGCTAGTCTTATTTGTTCGGCGTAGAATTGATTCCTGTTCTCACAGCAAGGATGCTGCTGGCAGACGTTCGTTTTGTCCCCCCCCCCCCCCCCCCCCAAAAAAAAAAAAAAATGAAAACGAAGCACAGTACTCCCCAGACGCTGGCAAATAATAAGAGGCCGTGGAACCACATTGATAGCCCAATAACGAGGTAATTTGTCTGCACCCAGTACCTGCTGGAAATATTTCGTTGTTGTTTCATCTTTTGCCGCTCTGTTCTGTTGCATTTGATGTAGTTGTTGTGCGGCTAGTGATTCTGTTCACAGAGTGAGAAAGACAGGTGCTGGCGCCGCATTTGTTGTTTTCAGACTGAGACGAAAATTGTTTTTAAACTTGCAAGTTTACACAGCTGTATACTGCGATCGAAGCATCCGCACTGGTGGTATTTATTCATTGCTTTGGACTAAATGAACCAAAGGACGTTGTGTGTGCGTGCGCGCGTGCGTGCGTGCGTGCATGCGTGCGTGCGTGCGTGCTTGTGTGTGTGTGTGTGTGTGTGTGTGTGTGTGTGTGTGTGTGTGTGTGTGTGTGTGTGTGTGTGTGTGTGTGTGTGTATGGAGAGATAGAACCATAAACAATAAATGCATGTACATGCATAAACAGACCATGCTTTTACTGTTGAACGCGCCATAGACAATCTGTCTTGACTAGACCAGAAGATTTGTGAAGAAGTGTCGATGAATGACGATAGTTTATGTAATGTAGTGTAGTGTATACTGTGGACGAAAGGCCACCTGAATTGTTGGTGGTACTGACATTTTACAGTCCGCTCAATGAGCAGCTGCATAAAACAAGTTGCATTGATAGGTGCGACTACGTTTGAGTCCGTGATTGTTTTGACACGAAAACTTTGCCAGTAGTTCATTTGAAAAGGCATTGATTTCACACCAAAACTTTGGCAACATTTCATTTGAAAAGGCATTGATTTCACAGCAAAACTTTGGCAACAGTTCCTTTGGAAAAGCGTTGATTTCACACCAAAACTTTGGCAACATTTCATTTGAAAAGGCATTGATTTCACAGCAAAACTTTGGCAACAGTTCCTTTGGAAAAGCGTTGATTTCACACCAAATCTTTGGTAATGGTGCCTTTGAAAAGGCATTGATTTGTAATGTAATGTAAAAGAGCATTTGTAAAGCACTTACACCTAACGTGAGCCCGAAGCTCAATCAGACAGTTCCCGGCCCAAGACATTTTATTGATAGCTCAAGACCCACAACCTTAAGCGTATTTGATGTGGGAAACCTCTCGTTCTGTGGGACAGCCGTGGGACAGCCGTAACGCTTACGGTGTGCCGGGGAATAATAATAGTAATATTAGATAATTCTAGGCTGTAACTATATGTAAAAGTGCCATTCTCAAACCCGAGTTAAACTCACTGCACTGTACAAGCAAGTCACGACAAAACAATTTACATACAGTTCAACAACCAAAACCATAAGTATCACATTGTACCGTAAACACATTGCCTAGCAACAGTAATTACATCTCTGGTGTGTACAGGTGCACACAATTATATACATACGTACAGGGAGCGGCGATAGCTCAATTTTAGAGCACCGGACTCGTGATCAAAAGGTCGCTGGTTTGAGTCCCAGCAGGAGCGGCGGGAGAATTTTCTTCTCCATGGTCAACTTTCTGTGCTGACTCTTATTTCAGTATCCTTTCCACCCTGGTGTTACCGCAGTGGCACGTAAAAGATCCCGGTCATTCTGCCAAGAGTGCAGGTGGCAGGTTACAGCTAAACACACATGCACCCTACGTATGTGGCTTTGCATGAAGTGATGTGGCATGGTGTACTGTTGTATGGTACACAGGACGTGCGCCAGAAACAGTTTCACGTGGTTCCAGCCATGTGATACCCGAATAACGCTGTAAGTAAACCACTTCAATAGATCTCCAAAAGCGCGCTATGAAAGAATACAGTCACTCATTCAGAATCACATGAGATAACAGAGCGCAGAGAGACTGCTCGAGAGCAGAGAATAGCGCTATATAAAAGCGATCAATAACAAGATACATGCATACATATACACATGCATATGTCGGCACACATGTAATAATAATAAAAGCAGTCCTACAAACACATATACATATCAAAACAAGCACACACCCTCCCCTACTCCCCCACCACACACCCACAGCCACTAACACGATTCGTGTACACACACGCACGCAAACACGTACCCCCCACCCCCACACACACACCCACGCACACACTCACGCACCCCCTCCCCCCCACCCCCACACCACTACGGATGGAGCTGGTAAATGGGGGTGGGGGGAGTGAATCGAAATGGCGGAGTGTTTGAGGAGTGAATCGAAATGGCGGAGTGTTTGAGGCAAACTATTCCAGACAGAATCTCCACAACTATGTTTATCATTGCCATAAAACAGTTCTATTTTCCGTCGACGAAAACATCATACAGTCTCCCGAAAGAATACTGCTATCGACGGGAGGAGAAACAACAACAAAAACACGCGAGAACTTCATGGTGACAAAAAGCATGGCTCTGATGCCCCACTACTAAAGCCGGTAAAACAGATTGTAGCTGCATCTTCTCTCTCTCTCTCTCTCTCTCTCTCTCTCTCTCTCTCTCTCTCTCTCTCTCTCTCTCTCTCTCTCTCTCTTGTCCGTGGAACTTAGCCAATGGGAGAAAGCGCATTTAGTCTAGAATATAGGCTAGAACATGAGAACAAGTGAAAACGGTCGGTCGTGGTGTGGAATCTCCATGCTGTTTTGGGTGCTGTGTTGTGGTGTAAATATAACCGTCCTGGTTGACTGGGCATAAAAAACAAGCTACTTACTTGTTTTAAATTCATTTTCTTTAACCTGTTACACTCTTCTTGAGCGCTCTACGAGCTAACGCTTCCTCCATTTGTTCATTGGTTTATTCATTCATTCATTCAATATGAACCCTACTTAAAAATGATCCATTGCGTTGTTTCAGGAGGACTAGGATGCCGACATTGGACACCCGGGGTGTGCTGGTGGCGCTGGTCAAATTGATAGTGGTGACATTGCTGTGTGTGCCGAGGATTCGAACCCAGGGCTTGCCGCCAGCGCGCCAGCACGACCCATTCTTTTACCAGGGACACCATTCAGAGACGTTCCACATTAGTCACCAGCTTCCTGACGGCGAGGAGATGAAAGCCTACTTGTTCAAAAACACGCCAAAGAGGTGAGGAACAGAGAAGAGTTTGTAAGGGTGTTCTTGAATTTTAGCGGCCCGTCAGCAGCGTAGGGTCACCTCAGGACGAATCACGCATTCAGGATTCGTTTGCACCAGATCTAAAACACAAGTCCCTGAATCACAAGTCAAAAACTGGATCACAGTCCCGGACACAACACAGTGAAACGCAAACGCTACCAAATCAAAGCTTTAGTAAGAAGCACCTTTGGGTACTTGCATTTCACCTCTCTACAGTCGATAGAAGCATCACATTTTCGGTGGAAGAACCCCAAGGATATGCACTGTGTTGATTCAGCGGAGGCGAGAAAAATCTGCTTATTGTGATAACAGTAATTATAATAACAATAACAGGCAACATGATCATAATGAGAATGCAATAACCGGTAATAGTTAATCGTTTGATGGGCGCGTCTATTTTTATTTTTATTTTTATAGAAACATTTATCCCATGCTTTTGTTACCACTTCGAAATGAGTTTTGATACGTGCGTTTATTCCATGTTTTTTGAAGCTAATTCAAATTCAGTTTTGATGGGTGTTCTTCCCCATTTCCCTTCCCTCTCACGTTGTAAGACCGCTGTAATTATGATAATGATAGCAATGTAGGTCGACCCACTATACCTAGCTGGTATAAGTGCCTAGTTTCAGGTAAAAGAAGACGAAGAGTTATATGACACGTTCATATAGATCGACAAAGTACTCCACGATAGCACAGCCGATAGATTTCGGTTTGTAACTAAGTCATCGTCGCATTGAAAGGTCAGTGCTTTAGAATTTTTATCATTGAATCGGAGGCTTTCGAATTTTAGACATAAACGTGTCTTGAGAAAAAAAGAAAATGAAAAAAAGAAGAAAGAAAGCTGCCGGCCGCAGACGCTTCAAAACATAACTGCTACGTAGTTCGAATGAAACTGAGTACAATTGTTCCTTGCTTTCCTCTGACGCAAGCTTCTGTTCTGGAGAAAATTAGATGACACACATGCAGTGAAGACGAATTACGTTCAACTCGAGCACTTAGTTGCTGTTGGCCATAGGTGGTTGGTTTTTCCTTTCTCGCGGGGAGTGGGGGGATTAGTCGTGGGGCTGTGGGGGGTGGGGGGGGGGGGGGGGAGTAGGTTGGGAGGTTACTCCAGGGGAAGGTGTACCCCAGCCTCGTCTGCAAAAATCTACAGGGAATCTGAAGGGGTCAAAGAAATTAGGCAGTAGGACTGAAGGAGAAGGAGTCTAGACAAAAACTTCTTTTGATCATGGCTTCTGGTCTCTTGTAGTTTTACGCTTTGCCTGGAGTGAACTGGCTTCCAGCTGCGACCTCTCTACTCGGCTGCGCTGGAACAGTTTAAAGACAACTAGCCGCAGACACTACCTGTAGGAATTACCTTTCAGCCCAGAGACAACACAGACGCTGATGGGGAAATGGCCCAGGTGGGAGAGGAAAGTAACCGCGGGAGTGAGGGAGGGGTGGCGGGGAGGGGAGTGGAGGGGCGGGGAGGAGTAGAAAGGGTGAATGGGGGTTCGATGCGTCGGGTCTGCTTACATTGGCGTCTGGTCTCGAGATTTACTTTGTCTACACAGAGTCGAATGTGTGCTGGCTTGTCTTGCCAGGCACTCTGCAGACTCAGGAGTCTCGTGGCCGCACTGGTAGCGGGGGCTTCTTGGGGCGCTGCAGGTCGCAGGTAATGCGTGCAACATCTCTCTCCCTCCCTCTCAACAGGGCCGGGCTGCCTCGCCAAAGCACCCACCTCCGATGATGCCTTTTAAATGCGCTACACTGCTGTTGCTTGCTGCTGGTGGTAGTAGGCAAGAGGTAGCATCGTTAGCTTACAGCACTATAACAGCACCACCATCGGAAGAAGCAGTGCACCTTCGCTAGTTTTTCCCAATTAATATCAAAAGCACGCACAATTGCACTTGAAACAAATAAAATGATAATAATAATAATAAATTTGTTTATCTTGCACCTGTCCCAGAGTTTTTTGTTTGTTTGTTTTTAAAGCGAGGAAAACCTCTATTGACTGCTAGTGAGAAGAACAAGCGGTAAAAACACACGTGAAAACGTAACCTACTCAGCAAAAGAAGACGGGCCACGAATACAAGAAAAAAGTCAACTCACTTCAACATTTCCGCGACAAACGTGTCTTCATCGGGGGGAAAAAATGTATACATAACTAACGAATACAAGCACAGAAGAAAGATAGAAAAAAGATGATGATGAGAAACAGACCAGAAGACAGACGTTTACTGAAAATGGTAGGGAAGCAGCTATCTCAGTAGAAGAAGGAACAAATGAATACTTATGATAAAAAATAAATATGAGAGAGAGAGAGAGAGAGAGAGAGAGAGAGAGAGAGAGAGAGAGAGAGAGAGGGAGAAAGAGAGGGAGAGAGAGAGAGAGAGAGAGAGAGAGAGAGAGAGAGAGAGAGCTCCACATACAGCGGATTATCAGTCATATAATAGGTTAAAAAAAAAAAAAAATTAAGTAACGGCTCTCGGGGGAACATTGGTTGTTGCAGTGTGGGAATTTCTTTTTTGATGGATGAAAACATCTAGAATCCTGACCGAGGAAGAGTCCACAAAATGTTCAGTATCAGTAATGTCGTTATCATAGTAGTGAAAACGTATGTTCGTTTCTTTCAGTGCAGTTCAAGATGGTATCTATGCGCTCGGAAAAGCCCATATTATGCGCCCCACCCCTTCCATCAGAAGTTTTCCCAACGTTGTCTTTGAAACAGTTCCAATGTTCGTCTGATTGACGATGGCCCTCTCTCGTCCTTTCAAGGAAGATCGTCTAGCGCTTCCCATTTCCACGCTTCTCTCCTCCAGGCGATCGATGGTGTGATGCCCTTGCCCGCAGGTGGTATTTCAAGTTCCTCAACACTTCAGATCTTCCGTGAAGCAAGTCATTTGTGGTGGTTGCTTTGCCCGCCGGTCTCTCTGCTCGGTCATTATCCTTCAGTCACTCCGGCATGCCCATTGCAGTACACCCACAGCCGACAGGAGTTTTCTAAGGTGGCTGTCGACCATTGACACATTCCATTTCGTTTCTTTGGTTGTCACAGGTTGTTCTTCTCTCTCCCTCTCTCTCTCTCTCTCTCTCTCTCTCTCTCTCTCTCTCTCTCTCTCTCTCTCTCTCTCTCTCTCTCTCTCTCTCTCTCTCTCTCTACCGCCTCTGTCTCACATTACGACAGCGTCTGTGTTTTTTTGTTTTGTTTTGTTTTTTCGCACACGTACACAGCGGAGGCCGGGAGTCCATCACAGTCAAGATTTTCAACTCTGGGACGTACCCCGTAAAGTTAGCAATG
>OY757541.1:38873650-38881150 GCA_963584105.1 Alviniconcha strummeri
TCTGTAGTATAACAACCATCATTGTTCACTAGGCGTTAAAAACTTAGTTCTTTCCTTCCTCTGTCTCTTCCTTTCCAGCGTTCTCCAGAAATGGTCGATGCAGGTGTCCTTTCAAATTGTACATTAACTGACTGTCGATTCAAGTTGTACATTAAATTGTCTATTCAAATTGTACATTGAACTGTCTGTTCAATGAATTCGGCAGGAAAAAAGTAGTGCTAGTGTAATATGCAAGGTGATTTACATGCAAAGTAGCGCCAATGGTAGGCAGGTTTCAATAGTATTCATTTTCACCATGACTTCCGAATATTTTCAGACATATTTTACTTTTACAATAACACAAGTCGATTCCAGTAATAATCATAATAATTACAATTATTACTATTATAATAGTAAAGAGAATTCTATCGCGCCCATCTACCACACAAAGTGGGAACATTGAGCGATTTACAATAACGCTAACAGCAAACATACGCAAGCACGCACACGCATGCACACACACACGCATCCATGCACACACACACACACACACACACACACACACACACACACACACACACACACACACACACACACGCACCCATGCCCACACACGCACCCGCGCACGGGCGTACCCCCCCCCCCCCCCCCCCCCCCACACACACACACACACACACACTGTAGGGGGTAGACACGTCTGTGAAAAAGGTTTCAGAAATATTGATTGAACAGGTGGGTCAGGGGGTGGGGGTGGGGGAGGTTGGGGAGGGGGGGGGGTAGTGAAACAGGAAGAAGTATCAGAGGCGGAGTCTTTGAGGCAGACTGTTCCAAACAGATTTGCCAGCGCAAGAAAACGATCTTTCTCCAAATGTTTTTGTGCTTAAACGTGTGTGTGTGTGTGTGTGTGTGTGTGTGTGTGTGTGTGGTGTGTGTGTGTGTGTGTGTGTGTGTGTGTGTGTGTGTGTGTGTGTGTGTGTGTGTGTTTTGCGTGTTTGTGTGTGTGTTGCGTGTTTGTGTTGTATTATGTTGTGGTGTGTGTGTGTGTGTGTGTGTGTGTGTGTGTGTGTGTGTGTGTGTGTGTGTGTGTGTGTGTGTGTGTGTGTGTGTGTATGTGTGTGTGTGTGAGTGTGTGTGTATCTGTGTGTCTGTGTAGTGTGTGTGTTCGTTGTTTCCTTTATACCTTACTCGTTCTCAGCCTAGTAGCAATTTAAAAAAATACCCATCTTCACTTCGCCAAAATTATCAGGATTTGAAACCCTCTGTCAATAGACCATGACCCTGAAGACAGCCTCCAAACCTTCCGTGCTACACTGGCTCATAATGATGCATCACCATCGAACGTGGTTGTAAACCGTTCTGAGGTTTAGATATTACAGTCATATTCTGAGGAACCCTCAATCCAATCTGTAAGTCTACATGACATTCCGGCACACACGATGCTGGTCCTATCGTAGGCCAGTATGGTGCAGAAAGTCTGATAGTTGAGAAATACGGCAGAGTCATTTCGAGGATATGAATCCTTACGACTTCAGTAATAATTACAATATGTTTGCAAGACGCTGTTAGTTCACGATGATGCAACAATTTACCAAATGTTGTTGCAAAGGTTTCAGCGGCTCGGAAGATGTCCGGACAACACTGGCCGGACACAGACGGTGTATATATATACAGTTTCTGTAAGTGTGATTTCGTTAGGACGCACTAGCAGATCAGATTACTGTCTTCGCTGAAGCCGAGAATCTGATATCGCCAAATTACAGTCGACTGTCGGCAGTAAGAAATACAAGGACACCAAAAGGGTTACAGCTTACGCCAACCTTTTCACCGTGCAAAAGAGTAAACTACATTACGGCCAGCGGTTCTATTTCTTTGTCGCATTGATTGTCCCATATATAAAGCCTAGCTGCGCCAACAATTCCAGCAATGCTAGTAATGCCGGTAAGCTCAGACCACCACCCCACAGGCACCAGATGTGTCTGATTAATAACTCAGGCACCTGTTTCTGACCAAACCAAGTGATGGATGCTAGTCTGGCAGAAGTTCCAACGACTTGTGTTCTTGCATATGTGCGCATGCGTACTTCTGTTTTAATGTTGGGTGTATTGCCGTTCTTTTGCAAGGAACTAATCACAAAGCATTTGACCCTGGCATTGCTTGTGAATTTCTTAGTCGACAAAACCTGCATGACATTAAATATAAAGAAAATTAGAAATAAAACTTTTTTATATATATAGTTAAATAACTGTCTGCCTAGTGAGGCTCATCCAGTTGACCGTTAATCCCCCCCCTCCCCCCCCCTCCTCTACCCTCCTCCCCTGTCAAAGTCTACCTACATGGCAGACGTTAACATTTACACTTTCTTTTCCATTTCATAAACAGTATGGAGAATACTACTTTTAAACACACACAAACACGCGCAGCGCGCACGCACGCATACACACGCACTCTCTCTCTCTTCCTATTACCCTATCCCCTTTCCCTCTGTGTTGATAAAAACAATGGTATCGATCCTGACTTGTTATTTTTGCTTCTGCGACCGTCCCGGAACACAAAGTAACACATTACTTGTAAAAACAGAAGAGGATTAACCGATTCCAAGTGGTTACGTTCGAGGTAATATTTGGCGAGACATCTGTATCGTAACGCTACACCAAGATAGTTTCAGATGTAGCAATAAAAATAAAAAAATTAAAAAAATTAAAGCACGATTCCAAGTGCCTGTGGGCTACCCCCCAGACTGTGACAAAGAATTATAAGAGTGAGAATTGGATAACTGTCTGCGCCTTTGACTGCCGCGCCCGTGCGCGTAACAATGAATGTTTGGTGTACTGTGAGTGCGGGCGGTAGGGCGGGTGGAGAGGGGTGTCGGTGTGAGTGCGGGCGGTAAGGCGGGTGGAGAGGGGGTGGGGGGGGGGGGGGGCTAAATTATACTTTGGAGAAAATAAGCTTCCTAAAGAATAACAAAGAAGAAAGGGCAAACACGCTGAAAGAAAAAGGCAGAAAGAGAGGAGAAGGGGGGAGAGAAAAAGGAATAGAGAAGGAGAGACAGAGAGAGAAGGGGGAGAGAGAGAGAAGAAGAAGAAGAAGGCAGGGGAACAGAGAGGGGAGGAAGAAAAGTAGACAGACAGATAGAGGTTGGAAAGAGAGAGAAGAGGAGGGGGAGGTAGAGATAGGGAGACACACAGAGGGACAGAAACAGGAGGGGAGAGAGACACACAGAGGCGATGAGAGAAAAGATGGGGGAGAGAAGGGGAGAGAGAGGCGGGGAGAGACGAGAGGGGAGGGAGAGAGACAAAGAATGGGGAGAGAAAGGGAGAGAGGGGGAGGAGAAGGGGAGGGGAGAGAGACACACAGAAAGGGAGAGAGACACAGACATAGAAGAGTCAGAGACACAGAGAGCGCTCCTAACCCAGGAGTTATAAACAGCACGCACACGAACACACACACACACACACACACACACACACACACACACACACACACACACACACACACACACACACACACACACACACACACACACACGCTGTTGATACGCTAATGACCAGAACAGAATAAGTTCGTTCGCGACCTTAATCATTGCGTTGAGAACCACAAGTACTGCTTCCAGTCTCTTGAGCCCTCTCCGCTGTCTGCCTCTAGTGTCTAATGCTCATGCAACAGCGTACGATGTTTCACTAATAAATGTCCGACAGTCTAGAGAAGTAAAAGCTGGAAGTTGGACAAATATTAGTAACGCTGTTCATTTCGGTGTGCACTACTACCACCAACCGACAGACCACTCCCCAGTCTCTCCGACCCCTCTGTCTTCCACAGCAGCAGCGTGAGTGACGCAGAGAGTATCGATCCATGCTTCGTGTTTCCTATATAAAAGTATCGCTATTGGTTCAGACCACAACACTGAATACAAGATAAAGAACAAGTCAGTTAGTGTGTTACAGACAAATATAGTTTGTATATTATGGGTGTTTGAGGATATTTCAAATTACTGATAATTTAATTGTTCATTCTGATTACTTTCTGATTCTGTTCATTCTTTTCGTTTTCTAGTTTTTAATCTTAACGCTAGAGTCAACGATCTGCGTTTTCGCAATCATGAGTTACTTTTATTTAAAGAGGTTTCTTTTTGACAATTTATTTTGTTACTGTGAGTGAAAAGCAATCACAATCACAGTAAATCAACAAACAAAGGGAGTTAATCAGCGGCCGAAAGACGTCACATCAACACAACAACAAAGCTCTGAATCGCCTGCAGTAACTCTCACCTGGCATGCGAGTAAATACAAGGTAAACAATCTCCACTAAAAACACATCCTCAATCACATTGACTTAATTAAAGAAAAGAGCACAATCAGACAATCAGTCAATAAGCCAGCAGTTCTGTAGATATTTCGACCATGCGAACAGACTAAATAAAAGCACTTTGTAAATGTGCATGTGGCTGTGAGTGTGAACAACAGTAACACCTTGGAGCATTCTTGCGATCACATGCCTGCGTTGTAAATCTGAAGTTTGTTTAAGATGATCCTTGCTGAAAGACACCAGACCAAATATTTTCAAGACGAAACAGGTGCAAGCTCACACGTCTACGAAGCCCCCAGCTACCGCATGTTTTGCCTGTAACTCTATTGCTGAGCTCCCACTGGTAGAACATTGAAGGCAAAAAAATAAAAAATAAAAATAAGAACCAGATGAGGGCGGTGAATATAATTCTTATAAATAAGTTGTAGGTTTCTGAAACTGAGGAGATACTCCGGTACATATTCCCTGGAGTGATGCAGCGTTAGAAACTGAACGATACCTACAATTATGGACATCAGTATCGACGATAATCATGATCAGTCAGTGTTATCGTCACCACTACTATCATCATCGTTGTAATAATAATGACGTCGGTTATGAAGCAGACGACGATGAAATATTGATGATGATACTGATAATTAGTACGGTGATATATTGACTGTTAAAACGCATCATCTCAAGCGGCTTTTGTACAGTGTGTTAAGGCGCGCGAGCTGCACAAGCGAAATAACTACAAACCACCCAGTGCCACAGACCAAAGGCCACTAAATATCGTCAATATAGTTTACATATCACAGATAGGAGGTAGAATTATGTAAAGAAAATTTTGTTGTCTCTCTTTTTCTTGCACACGAGACATTTTTTCAAGTATCCTACTTTATCTTTTGCGGGACATAGGGGTCGCCTTTTCTGGGTCACCCGACAGCAGAACGGTTATCCCGTGCAGTCATACAACATTGGAGTGTCTGCAAATTGTAATGCTTTGCTCGGGCAAGTATACGAGACGCTTTATGCTATGTTTACCTATCGTACAGTAAGGAGGGGTGGTGAGGCGGGGTGGGGGTGGGGGGGCAGAGATATCCGATAAGTTTTCCAAAAGGAATTCCGGATATGTCCCCCGTTCTTCTTTGATTTTCAACTGTACGGGGATCTTCAATATGCCGCTCAGCCGGCAGACCGACACAGGAATCCGACATGCTTTTTGCCCTTGTCCGAGGGCGACACATACTTTTAAGACCTCACCCCTGACAAAGGAGGACGTCAAGGACAACACAGTAATGACAAATGCCCAAGCAGAAGCCGCTGGACAGACGACCACCTCACCTCAACTCGACTTCGTAACTTAGCTTCCTTTCTTCTTTCGTGGTGCTTTACGTCCACAGAAGTCTTAGGCCCATTAAGGAGGTGGGGGAAGGGGGAGATTATTTGCCTATCGCTACACCGTCACCACTAGAATGACGCCTGCATTAAGATGGGCAGCGATGAGAGCCATTTTAATATTTTATTACCTACGAGGGACAAAGTCACAAGACTGTCCACAAACCACAATCTTTTTGAATAGAAGGCAGGGCCGAAGCGGAACTGAGCCGAAGTCAGCCTAACGCCTTACCGCTAGACCAAACCGGCTCACTCTTAGCTTCTCAGGGTGGGCAGTAATAATACTAAAATCCTGACCACAGCAAAGGCTGCCCAGCGTCCGGGAGTTAGGAGCAAGCTGGATTTTTTAGCCCTTCCTCTCCCGTTCCGTCACTGAGTCTGTACCTCTCATATACCACAGACCACAGACCCCCCGAGTCCCGCCTAGCTCTCTTCCCTCCACCTTTCACCTCCCGGCCCACTGGGATGACTAACGGTCGCCGATCGATACGCACATCGCCATAGATCAACTCCGCCCAATTACTTACATTAGTAGCATTGACCACTCCGCGTAAATAAAGAAAACAATCTGTCTCAGTCAAAACGCGGCTTATGCGGCGAGGCTGGTGTCGTTCATTTTCAAGACTTAAGACATGTAACCGTTGGGCCGGTGTAAAAGTTAGCTATGTTCGGTTTCCCAGTACATGCTTTCGGCAATAAATACCGCTGTGATGTGGCATATCAAATCTCTAACGCCACAAGCGCAGCTATCTGACCTGGATAGCTCGCGAGAGCAAAGAAAGAGGGTACGAGATACTGCATATATATGTATCTGTGTTGTTTTAAAAACAGCTGTTACAGGCAAATGATTGTACACTCAAAATCTCACACACACATACAAAAAAAAAAAAAAAAGGTTCTAGTTGACCCCATAAGTTCTTATGCAGAAACGACTTAAATAACGACAACGTCTCTGTCTTTAGTATATCTGCTGAAGCTTACAAAAAGAATCCCAGTTCCTAACTTCCAGAATACTATCGTGATCTTAAACAGAATACTGATCCTAGACAAAATATTACGCATATTCATATACCATTAGTACAGTCAGTATTGGCTTGTCAGTGGAACGCCTACTCGCCGAACAAAATAACCACTTCATTTGCGTGGCTTTGATTATGACACTCCATCACATAAAAGATATCCGCTCGCCCACACACGCCTCTGGAATCAGAGGCCTCATTTTCTCCGCTCTTTGATAATAAAAATCTATGGGATGTCCGCCTTAGGACAAACAAAAATCAGATATTCATAGATATCATTACAGCAGATCTTTGGGGGATTTTGTTTGTGGTTTTTTTTTTTTGGTCACCTACAAGCAAATTGCAGTTTGATGTCTTTGACACAGCAGAAAGTCCATGGAGGTTCTGTAAACTGCAGCCGCACGTTAGTCTCGTTGCAGTGTAAACCATGCACTAGCCTCCAGTTCCAGAGCCCCAGAAGGATCTCTTGCCTGACATTTTCCCATCAAGCATGCCCACGTCGTCTCAAAAGTACAATTAACACAATCTTCCCATGTTTTATTCTGTCTCCACTGCTTCATCAAATCTCGATTCCCTGTGGGAAATGCTGCCGTGCCAGACAACTCAATAATTTGGGATAAAACCCATGATAAATTCAATTTGTTTTGCGCCCAGATCTGTTTCTCTTTCGCCCACTCAGCTGCAGCGGTCCCTGAATGGTAACGACCTTTTAGCCCCCTGGGTGTCTGCCGTTGCTGTGAATGCTAACCAGAGGTCTGTGTGTTTCATTCAGCACGACTGCAAGCTTCTCTCTCTCTCTCTCTCTCTCTCTCTCTCTCTCTCT
>OY757541.1:38886150-38907438 GCA_963584105.1 Alviniconcha strummeri
TGACACTTAAGAGCTTTCACCGATGAACTGAATGATGAAGTCATTATGGTAGTTGCTCTGTGGAAAATAAAGACGGGGTCTCTTTGGGTAGATGCTCTGTGAAAAATAAAGACGGGGTTTCTTTAGTCGTTTGTTCACTTCAAGATTAGTCGCATCATGATGCATATTTCGTCTGTTATGTGCGCACCGATTTCTGTTTGTGTGCACGAACTTAAGATATTCGCTTACAAGTCCGGACTAAAGTGGATAAGGAAGAACCGAAGATGCACCTCAGCCTGTTTTAACCAGGAGTCGAATTCACACTTGCTGCTTTTAATAAAAGATTGAGTGCGTTAGACCATTATATCAGCATGACCCATGCAGATATAAAGAACACGGCTGCGATGGATCGACGACAGTACCGGGGCATGAAAAAATACTTTCGTCTTCTTCTTCTTTCTTTCTTCTTCTTCTTCTTTTTTTTTTTTTTAATTTTTGATCGCGTTCTTCTTTTTTCTCCTCCTTTTCCTCCGGTGCTCAAGACGGTTCTTGTTTGTTTAGTTTTTTATCCAGAGTTTAGAATAGCCTGACACCTAACTTGCACAAGAAACCGCTACGTGGAAAGAGCCCGCTTCCTTCTCCTGTAGCGTAGACAATGCCAGAGGCGGAGCCTCCCCGGAGCTCCCATCCCTCCCGACACCAGCCTGATCTCCTGGCGGTGTGAGCGCTTTTATCGGCCCCATGTTACTACGTGCAGTCTCAGCAAGAGTCAACACTTCCTTATCAAAGAGGAATTAATTTTCGACCTTCACCAGTTGCAAAAAGCGCGCGGATGCAACGGTGATTAGAAATTTTATTCATAAACAAGCACATTGCTCAGGCGCTTCGTGCGCTCCGCAGATAGCGGAGAGACTTGGGGCAAGTCGAGGAGCCATCCCCTACCAGCTAGTCTGCACACACCGGGAAGGCAGAGGAGGATGGTGGCAGAGAAGGGAAGGAGTAGAACGGTGGAGGAGGAGGAGAATGGTGGTGGGTAGCGGAGGAGGAGGAGAATGGTGGAGGAGGAGGAGGAGGATGGCTGCATAGAAGGTGAAGGAGAAGGACGGTGGCGGAGAAGGAGGATGGTGGCGGAGGAGGAGGATGGTGGCGGAGGAGGAGGTTGTGGTGGTGCGTAGCGGAGGAGGAAGATGGCGGCAGAGAAGGAGAATGGTGGCGGAGGAGGAGGAGGATGGCGGCAGAGAAGGGAGAGGAGAAGGATGGTGGCGGAGGAGGAGGAGGATGGCGGCAGAGAGAAGGAGGGTGGCGGAGGAGGAGGAGGAGGACAGTGGTGGCAGAGAAGGAGGACGGTGGCGGAGTAGGAGGAGGATGGCGGCAGAGAAGGGGGAAGGAGAAGGACGGTGGCGGAGGAGGAGGATGGCGGCAGAGAGGAGGAGGGTGCGGAGGATGATGATAGTGGCAGCAGAGGAGGACGGTGGCGGAGAAGGAGGAGGTTGGTGGCGGAGCAGGAGGATGGTGGCAGAGAAGGGGAAGGAGGAGAAGGATGGCGGAGAAGGAAGATGGCGGAGGAGAAGAAGGAGGAAGAGGATGGCGGAGGAGGAGGAGGATGTGCCGCAGGAGAAGGAGAGGATGGTGTCAGAAGGAGGAGGAGGATGGTGGCGGAAGAAAAGGAGGATGTGGAGGAGGATGGCGGAGGAGAAGGAGGAGGATGGTGGCGGAGGAGGAGTAGGATGGTGGCAGAGGAGAAGGAGGAGGGGAATGGTTGTGGCAGAGGAAGAGGAGGATGGTATTGGCGGAGAAGGAGGAGGTGGTGGTTTGGATGAGACTGAAAGAACGCTAAATGACATTATGATATTTACCAAATGCGTTCTTGTCACGTCCGAAATGTCGGGTTTTTACGACTATATTGTACTATTTGTCAAAATAAATCACGACAAAAACAAGTATTTGTCAGTCAAATCTTCGATCTAAACAACTTTCATCTCTGGCGGCAGCGGTTTTATTTCCGTCTTATCAGATACATACACTACGATTCATTACTCGAAAATGGCTGGAGCCAAGAGAATATCCATGGCTGGCGATCCAGCTAGCATTCGACTAGAAGTCAGCAACGCGTTCCATTACATCCACTTTTCACGTCATTAGATCCAGCAGACACGCCAGAAAAACGATGGAAGACAATCTGATTTGATCCAATCATGCGTCTTATCTCTCCATCTAGCCTACCTCTTAAGCCCGTTCTTAATTGGGCGAATGTTTCTTCGCGAACCTAGTTGGAAGTATTCGGCGAAGCTAGTTGGTTCTTAATTGGGCCAACTTTTCTTCGTGAACCTAGTTGGAAGTATTCGTCGAAGCTATATTCGGGGTCCAAAAACCTTCGCTCAACATGTTCTGGGAACATTCGCCCTATTGGACGATCATTGCCTCTGATTGGCTGAGAGCAGAGCTCTCCTGTGAATGAAGAAAAGACAAAAATAAAAATGGATGACGGTATCGCTAGGTTCTTCACTCGCTTCGAAGGGAATTTGTTTATTTGTTGACTTGTGGAAGGCGCAGCCTTGTCTCGGAGACCCAGAATGAGATAGTAGTTAGTTGAAGTACCCTGTGAGGGATGATTAAAGTATATTGACTTGACTTTAGCCTACATTTACGATCATGCTGTCTGATGCGCGTCTGCCGCAAGTTCGGGCCGAAGCTTGCATCTTATTACAAGCCGGTTGAGAATGAAGTAAAGTTTGGACTGTCCGAACCATATTCGGCGAACTAAAAGTTCAATTAAGAAACGAATCATAGTTCGTCGAAATGTCCGAAGTATGTTCGGGAAAACAAACATTCGCCCAGTTAAGAACGGGCTTTTTGTAGCCTGAAATGAATAAGCAACGCAGACTGGTAGTACATATATTGAAGAGGATTACAACGGGAAAGAAGCAACCGGTCTACAAATCGCCAACTGGCTCTGACTGTTGTTTGGGCAGCACTGTTATGCATGCATGTCGAAAACGTCCACTTGAAAAGACTGAGTGCGAGAGTGCTGATCATCGGTCATGCGAGGACGCGATTCACGACCATTCACATGGGTGTCAGCAATGTGACAGAAATGCTGGCACACCTTTCAGCTTGCACAAACAAATCAATTTCCCTTTAGGAACGTCAATGGTTAATTACCACAGGAGCCGAAAGCATATGACAGAGGTGACTGAGGGATGTGATTTACCAGAAACAAACCACAGGAGATGAAAGCATATGACAGACTGAGAGATGTGATTTTCCAGAAACAAACCACAAGAGATGAAAGCATATGACAGATGTGACTGAGAGATGTGTATTTCCAGAAACAAACCACAAGAGATAAAAACATATAACAGATGTGACTGAGAGATGTGATTTTCCAGAAATAATAAAAAAATATATAAAATAAAACCAAAAAGAAAGAAAGAAATGACAAGGAGGAAAAAGAACAAGAAAAAAGCAGAAAAAAAGCAGAGGCGAACGAATTAGCCTGTATTCTCTCTGTCAAATTCGATTTCAGCTCAATTACTACAGTGGTTATCCTTAAAGTTCATCGCACGTTCTTGCATCGACAGATTTACTCTGGTGTGTGTGTCTGTGTGTGTGTGTGCGTGCGTGCGTGCGTGCGTGCGTGCGTGCGTGCGTGCGTGCGTGTGTGTGTGTTCTACACTGACATGCCGTGATAAATTAATTATGCTCTATCTCTTCTTCTTTTCAGCCATGCTGTTGTGGTGGTTTGGGAAATTGGACAGACCTGACAGTCACTGTTATAGGTTTCATTGATAGACATGTTTCCACAGATTTTTGGTCTAGCGAGTTAGTGTTTCTACAGACATGACGGTGCCTGTCTAGCCTTCACGTGCACTCGCACTAAGATCGTTGCAAATGTTAAAGATCCTACGACGTCCATCTTCCAGTCAGTGAAAACATAACGGATAGTATTTACGAAAACACCCAGACAACCACACTAATGCTGCATAATAATCTGTATGGCCATTTATGGTGCTCTGTGAAGGGGAAAAAACAGAGGAATACGGCAAAGGGGGTAACAGAAGGGTTCCGCGATGCAGATGTGAAACGTTTACCTCAGAAGAAAGAGACGAGTGAAGCGAGGAGAATTAATTGGTGAGGTCGATTGACTTCGAAAGTGATCGCAATATTTGACAGTCGATTTGTTTTTGCATGTGCGTATGCGTGTGTGTGTGTGTGTGTGTGTGTGTGTGTGTGTGTGTGTGTGTGTGTGTGTGTGTGTGTGAGCGTGTGTGCGTGTGTGCGTGTGTGTGTGTGTGTGTGTGTGTGTGTGTGTGTGTGTGTGTGTGTGTGTGTGTGTGTGTGTATGTGTGCGTGCGTGCGTGCGTTTCAAATACCGTCGATTTGCATTATACGAAAGACTCGGATCCAGAGTTGCGCCGACTCAGATAGCAGTAGCACACAAAATTGTAAATGCTCGTGTATGCACCCCCCCCCCCCCCCCCACCTCCCCGCCTCCTTTTTTCTTTTTTGTCAGATAGTATACTGCAGTTCCTTTGCTCACAAATGCAACCCTCCCGCACCCCTCATTTCTTTCTCCATCTGCTCCCTGTTCCTTTTCTAGTTCCTCTTATTCTGTATAGCTCAGTTCAAGAGATTGCTTGTCACATAATAATGTACATTTATCATGCGCACATCAACGCCCTGAGCGCTCACATGGTACATATTAACCTAAATACAATATTCTATACACACGTAGAAGACAGTCCTGCCAAAACAATTTACATAAGGCATTGTATACACACACACACACACACACACACACACACACACACACACACACACACACACACACACACACACACACACACACACACACTGACTTTAGCAGAAACTGGATACTGACATTAGTTGGGGCGGAAATACTGTGAGAAGAGGGTGGTTTTCAGTTTGGCTTTAAAAAATGAGAGGATTGAGTAGTATCCAAGGTCTTGTGGGAGTGAATTCCAAATGTGGGGTCCAAAGCAAGAGAAAGCGTGAAAGCCATGAGTCTTGCGTTTGTATTGCTGGATTTTCAGCATAGATGACCAGACCGGTGTCGCGGTGCATACGTGAACATTTTGTGAGCACCCGGCTTAAGAACTACTGAAAAGGCTCGTGTGCACCTACCTGCTCATGTGTTACACAGCGGAAAGGGCGAGTGGTTGGGTGAGACGAGGAGGAGGCGACAGTCGGGGGCAGGCCAGAATGAGAGTGTCCCCCTCAGGATGACGGACATACCGGGCAAGACGTAGGCCCTCTCAGAGCGACGGACTCCTGTCGAGACACTTCACCCGGCATCAGCGCTACGCCTCACGCCCGAACACTCTTTACGACGATTCCAGTTGGCACAAGACGGCGTAAATCCCATTGGATCACTTCTGACGGTTGTCAGTCGCGAAAAACAAATCTCTCGAAACTTTTTTTTTTTTTTTAATGCGTAGTCCTTTTTTTTCTTTTTTTTTCTTTTTTCTTTTTTTCTTTTTTGTTCTCCAAGGACTGAAGAGAAGACACAATCAAGTAGTTGTAAGCTGTCACATCAAGTTCAAAGAAAATTTGCGCCGTAAATTTTCCTGCGAAATTTCACTCGAAACTCCTGAGAGACGAGCGGCGGGGGTAAAAAGTCTCCCAAGGTAATCACACTAATGCAGACACACATTGGCAACGCATCAGCCGGGAGCCTGTTACTGCTGCAGTGGTAGTCGTAGTCGTAGTAGTAGTAGTCGAAGTAGTAGTAGTAAAGGGTGTAGTAGACTTGGTGGCCGGTGTTGTAGTGGCGGTGGTTGCATTGATAGCGGCAGAGACAGACAGAGGAGTTGTAAGCCACGGCGTTGGGGGCTGCGGCGGCGGCGGCGGCGGACCACACGTGGACGTTAGCCCAGGCAGCAAGCAGCAGCATCAGCGGCAACATGCAATCAGACGGCTGATGGCCCGCCTCTCGCAACCTCTTCCCATGCGTAAATGTTAGCAGTAAGACCGCCGTTCCCTCTGCTGGCTGTGATACACACCGCCCAAGCACCCCTCCCTCCGCCGCCTGCTCCAGACTAGGATTGAAGCCGCCACGTGATCCGAACGTTCCGCTGACTCAGATTGTAGTAGTAGCACACAAGACACCCATCTACAGATTTTTACACATTCTGGAAACAGATAAAACAAAATAAATACAGACAAGGAGCAAGGGGACAAACGGAAACAACAGCGAACGGAACGTCAGGGCTGAGACATTGCTGACTCGGATTGGAGTAGCACACAAGACACACATCTACTGAATCTAGAGACTTTTACACATTCTGGAGACAGATAAAACAAAATAAATACACAGAGGAAGGAAACGAGTGGAAACAACAGAGAACGAAATTCGAGGGCTTAAATATACCGGCAGGGAAAAAGAGAGATTGGTGGTGTGAGGGAGTTACCGAAAACCAGAGAGAGACAGAAACAGAGACAGAGAGACACAGAGATTTACTGAAGTGAAGCAAATAAAGAGGAGAACAAAAATAAAGAAGCAAATGGAATGAGACAAATATGCTAACAGGCATTCGAAAATAAAATGGAAACGCACCACGAAAGACATATGGAGAGGGGGGGGGGGGGACATAACGAAGAAATAAACACGAAGAAAGAAAAGACTGGCTGAACAAACAAAACACAAAAATAAAGGGGGGAGGGAGGAAGCGGCGCCACGCTTGCAGAAAAGCCATGGGAGTCTAAAGAGTAGGATCTGGTACAGACAACCAATTTCGTCATATGCCATTATATTACATCATTACATCAATGCCATCAAGCTAGATATCTAAGAACAATCCATGACACAGCACTTTTTGTCTAAAGAGGATTTTAGGGCAAATCAAGCTGAAAGAACTGAGAAAGGTAGAAACTAGAATTCCTGACATCATGCAAAGCATGCCAAGCTTTATTCTGATTTAATAACGCTGGGATAGCTCAGTGGTTAGAGCGCCGGACTCGTGATCGAAAGGTCGCGGGTTCAAGTCCCTGAAAGAGCGGCGGGAGAATTTTCTTCTCTAGGCTCATCTTTCTGTGCTGATTCTTATTTCGGTATCCGTTCCACCCCTGTGTTACCGCAGTAGCACGTAAAAGACCCCGTTCATTGTGGCAAAAGTGTAGGTGGCACGTTACAGCTAAACACGCACGCACCTTACATATGTGGCTTTGCGTGAGGTGACATGGTGCATAGTTGTATGGTGTATACAGAACGCGCCGAGACGGCAGCAGTTTTATGTGGCACCAGCCATGCCAGCGCTGTAAGTACACCACTTCGGTGGATATTCAAAAAATGCGCTATAAAACGCGATTCACTCTGGTAGAATTCTCGAGAGCGGAGAATAGCGCTATATAAAAGTGATCATCATCATTTACTCCAGGCTAAAAAGGAACCCTTTGAAACCTAGGATTCTCTGTAGAAGCGACTCAATTAATAATTAATGCCCAACCTGCGGCAGTTCTGCAGAGAACACTCAGATACGTTGTGACGTTAGTCAAAAGATACGACGGTACGTTCCAGTCGAACTGCTACCTATTTTCTTCTTCAAGAGGGAGGAGGAAGGGGAAAAGTGTTAAAAGTTCCTTCCGAAAGCGGATTATTTTACGACAATCGAGTAAGGGCGGACAGCCCTTAAATGTTTTTGTTTTTTTAAATAGTACCACATTTGAAAAAAATAAGAAAAAAATTGCCAGTCATTTAAATAGTAATTTGCATAAAATTGGAAGGCCCGTCCACTTCACACAACGCAATGGGGCCGAATCATCTACAATACTCACGCAGAAGCCTCAAGTCGCATTCTAACAATTGCACGTTTGTCGATACCTAAGTGGTCATTCAAAGAGCGACACGACCATTGGTGGTGTGAGTATTGGTGTGCGTGTAAGAAGACCGGGGGAGCAACATCTACAAGAGGGCTCTGGTCCCCAGAGACGACTTCAAGTGGCACACCCAGACAGGCGTTGAGTAGACTAGAAGCCGGGAGGGTCCACAGCAAAATGACAACCGGGAAAAGTTACCCTGGATACTTTGCTTTGACCGAAGCCTTCATAACAACCAGTCTGCGTAGCAGGCGAGCATGTCCGGTTTATTGTTCTTGTTTTAATATCCAGAACCAGCACTGAAACTGTAGTGAATATGCTATAAAAAAAAAAGATATATATAAAAAATTCTCTCTTCCGTATGGGTTAACCAACGGGCAATTGCTATTATGTATAAAATAATTAAAATAAAATAAACAAACTGTCTTTCCTGCTCCATGTAGCTGTATGCCGAATCTCTCGAGACCGATTTTTATCTGAGTGATATGGTAGACTAATAGGAGTAAGTAAGTAAGTAATTTGGTGTTTTACGCCCAGTCAACCATTACGGTTATCTCAGGGCGATACACATCTCATAATTATTATGTATTTCATTTTTAGCAACCGTTAAAAAAAAAAAAAAAAATGTATTTTGTATCGTTTTGTAGTTTGTCCACGAAACTGGCGGAGATGGAATGGAATCTGGTTCGACACCGGCATGAGTCATCACGGAGTTCTAGATACAAACACGACGACGGCGAATTACCGTCTCCAGAGTCAATCTCCTTTAATGCCGACTTGATTGCCGCTTCGACTGCAGACCGCATAGCCAAACACTTTCTCCATTTCCCCCCAATTCCCCTCTGGGTGGCTTCCAGACTGACACACACTAGGATTGCCATTGAGGCTTATTTAAGATGGTTAAACGTCGTTTTTCTCTAGACTACGCAGAGAATTATTGAGCTATCGAAGACTTTGGGGTTTTTCCTACAACTTCATGACAAAATAAATGTTTGGGGTCAAATGGTTTGTTTGGTAAATACCACGAAATAGTCAGCATTTATGATGCTGTCTGTAGCTTATCCAATCACCCGTGTACATATAAAGCAAATACTGACGTTATTAAAACAAAACATCTTTTGAAAATATGAGTAAGTCCAACTAAGCGAGGAAGGCGGAAACGTACGCCTATACTTTGTTGCAGTTTGTTGGTAAGTTCTGCAATGGTCGTAGGTAGATATGGTTGAATGGCTCGAAAGATTATCGGAACTGCTATTTAGAGCATGTACTTTTGGTGGAGTTTATGTACCTTGTATTTACTCGAATACCTGGTGCGATTTACCGTAGGTGATTCAGGTCTTTACTGTTGTTTATGCGACGTCTTTCGAAAGCTAATTAACTTTTTTTGTTTGTTAATATGATTGAAATCACCATTATTTGATTAGATAATTCAATTGAAAAAGATCACCACCTCCAGCACCACCAACAACATCAACAGAAAGAGCAAAGAGATGATAATGATGTTCAAAATTACACAGAAAACGCAATAGCATCCGGGTAAGGAAAAATATATTACTAGCACAATGATAATTTTCCAGATGTCGTGCTTTTCGTTAGTTTCGCGGTTATTAACCCCATGTACAGCCTCTGCAGGAACGCAATAAAAAAAATATACAAAAATCCGTGCTTCAAAATTCTTTGTGAGGCTCCGACATTTCATGCATGCGCCATGAAAACAAAGAGGCAAACGAAACTGGTGTGAAATATTGGAAGACGGACAAAAATGCCTACACACAACAGACACAACTGGAAGTCGGTTCCGGTGGTTTCGACGAGGCAAACAGACAACGTTCCGTGCTATCATCTGTCGTCACTTCCCCCAGGATAAGTAAGGGTAATACAAATTTACGAGGTGGGGGAAATAGGATGATACCAGTCCTATTCCGCAACAGCCACTGGAATCCCGCATGATGGCAAGACAAGTGATCAGACAATGTGCCAAACAGAGGAGGAATCGGAGGGCATGCTGGCAGTGGGGCTACACAACGACTAGGCGCTGTGTGTCTTTCAGCTTGCCGACGGCATAATCACCGAGTGATGACAGAACGTCTCTCTCTCTCTCTCTCTCTCTCTCTCTCTCTCTCTCTCTCTCTCTCTCTCTCTCTCTCTCTCTCTCTCTGCCCCTGTCTTGTAAGTCTCTCTCTTGTACGTTTCTCTCTCTCTCTTCCCCCGTCTTGTAAGTCTCTTTTTCTGTCTCTGTCTGTCTCTCTCTCCGTCTGTCTCTGTCTGTCTGTCTGTCTGTCTGTCTGTCTGTCTGTCTCTCTCTGTCTGTCTGTCTGTCTGTCTGTCTGTCTGTCTGTCTGTCTGTCTGTCTCTCTCTCTCTCTCTCTCTCTCTCTCTCTCTCTCTCTCTCTCTCTCTCTCTCGTAAATTTTCACAGAGATCGAGAGAGAGAGAGAGAGATAGCAAAGGAAATGGGCAATATTGTTTCCCTAGTCAACAATTAAAACAATTCATCAATCAATCAAATTAAAAGGAAGAAGAACAGTCAGGCAAAAAGAAGACGGAGAAGCAGAAGAACAATAACAACAACCATAGTGCTTAAGCAAAACCCCATAACTTTATTTTTTAAGGTCGTATTGCAGAATGTAGACCTGGCAGGTTCTTCCGGCCTTGCATAGCCACTAAGTCCAGCTGTGCCTGCAACTTTTCAGCATTGTCTCTGCATACATGCGCCTCTGACTTGGACTGGTCTTTTGGTCATGGTCACGTACGTCCAGCTGTCTGCATCTTTACAGCCCTGTCTCTGTATACACGCTCCTCTGACCTCGTCTGTTCTTCTGGCCGTGCATGGCCACGTTAAATCCAGCTGTACCTGCAGCTTTTCAGCTCTGTCTCTAAATACACGTTCCTCTGACCTGGACCGTTCTCCTGGCCGTGGTGCTGTTCCGTGCTGTCTCTACATGCTCCTCTGACCTGGACTATTCTTCTGGCCATGGTCACGTAAGTCCAGCCGTCTGCTGCTTTTCAGCTCTGTCTCTGTATACACGCTCCTCTGACCTGGACTGTTCTTCTGGCCGTGCATGGCCACGTAAGTCCAGGTGTGCATGTAGCTTTTCAGCTTTGTCTCTGTATACACGTTCCTCTGACCTGGACCGTTCTCCTGGCCGTGGTGCTGTTCCGTGCTGTCTCTACATACCCCTCTTACTTAGACTGTTCTTCTGGCCGTGGCCACGTAAGTCCAGCCGTCTGCAGACTTACTGTTCTGTCTCTCTATACACGCTCCTTTGACCTGGACCGTTCTTCTGGCCGTGGTGCTTTTCCGTGCTGTCTCTACATGCTCCTCTGGCCGAGACTATCCTTCTGGCCGTGGCCACGTAAGTCCAGTCGTCTGCAGCTTTTCAGCTCTGTCTCTCTATATACACTCCTTTGACCTGGACCGTGCCACCGTAATCTCGGCCGTCAGCATCTCCTCCTCGGTCGTCCGTCCATAAACGTTGTCGCCTATCCTCATTCGGCTCTTCCCGCAGCGGTCCATTTTAGCTGGGTGGGTTTAGACTTGAAGGAAAAAGCCCATTCCCACGATTTGGACATTTCCATTTCTCCTCCGTCGGACGGCGTCTGCGTCCTGTTGGTCAGCGGTTTGACTGAGGTGGTTTGGTACGTAAAATGGGGGCGGTTCAAAAAAAAAATTACAGATTTATTTTAGTTCAGGCTAGATGTATGGCAAGTTCAGTTTCCTCTCATCGGGAAAAAGACATCGGGAAAATGGAAAGAGAGAGAGAGAAGAGAGAACGCAGTCTACGACATGTAGACGTATAACTCCGCTACTCACTTAGCTCAGGTCAAAATTCAAGGGCATTCAGTACCCCTGCATTACCGTCCCGGATGAACTCAGTGTCGTTTTCAGTAGTTCTTTCTTCGTTTCCTTTATTTGGATTGTGCTTGGCAGAGTTGCAAGAATGAGAAGCAAACCTGATCGGCGAGCACACGGTTCCAACAAGCAACACAATTTGCTCGAATTCTACATGCTCAAAACGTTTGCTTTTTCAACAAGCTTCGATTTTTCGCCTGAAAAGTCAAACATGATTCTTTTTAATAACGGTTCCAGACAAAAGGAGTTACCTCAATTTAAATTCGATGGTCAAGATTGACTATATAAATCCGAGATAAAATTCTTTGGAGTATGCCTTACGACAAAACTTAACTGGAAAAGGCATTTGGAAACAATGCTATGAAAGGCAAGGAAAGGTATTAATGTGCTGAAAATTACCATTAAGAATCCTTGGGGTCAAAACGTAAAGACTCTTATTCACCTGGCAATATCTCTTTTAAGACTTCTCGGCTCCGAAGAGCTATCTGAAGAAATTGCAAAGTCTAGACAGTAAAGCAATTAACTTGCTCTAGGAATGCCAGTACATGCGACTACATTGGGGGCATAAGGAAAAGTGGGCATCCTTCCATTTGATGAAATACGAAAATGTGCAGCAGCTAATACATTGTTAGAGCTGCTTCCGTTGCAAATCATACAAAAATTGAGGCTGAACTGACGTCTGATGAACACTTTTCAAAAAGGGTACATACAGTGTGTGAGTGTATGTCTCTGTGTGTGGCGGGGTGGACTGTGACAGCTACTTTAGTTGTGTCACAAAGTATGCGAGAGTTTCTATGCAATGTCTTGTGAGTATCCCCGAGCGAGTATACACATTTAGGGTGTATGAATTTGTTAGAATATGCGTGTGCATGTGAGTCTGCATGTGTGAGATAGAGATCAGGTGAAAATAACTATGTGTATGGATATGTATACCAATGTATGTTTGTTTTTGCGACTGAAAATACGTGTGTCCTTTTCTTCTTCTTTTTCTTGAGGTCTGTTATTGTTTTGATGTAACATGCTGACATGTTATTATCTTGATAATTGTAAGGTCAGTCTAACAATTTACAAAGACTTACGTGAAAAGATTTTAAATAAAAAGGAAGAACTTTTCCAACACCAAAGGGTCTCACGCCTAGGTCTGAACATCATCAGTTAAATGTTAGACTTTAAAGAGCAATTACTATGAATGACTGTGACAGCAGACGAAGGAAACAACACGGGAACACCAGTGCAGTCTGGAGATTTTAAGAGAAGTTCGGCTTTCGCCAGTAGGATAAACAAAGGTGGTTGTCGTGTCTGATCACGTAGACGATGGACCCAATACAGGAAAACATAGTGCTTTATCGCCGTAGCAGATCAGAAACATACAAAACCTCGGAATCAGATAGCACGTTAGGGTCAGCATAGTTGCGACTCACGTGCAAACCAGTGGAAGCGGCACGCAGGGGCAGAGAAAATGCTGCGTTAGAAGGTTAGTGACCACCACTACGGCAGTTCTGAAAGGCATCCGGCAATGAAAGAATCATCCCTGCACTACGCTCCGATTTGACCCCCCTCTCCCTCCTCCTCTCCCTCTTCCCACAGTCTCTCACGTTTACAATGGTCATCAGTGTTAACACGTCTACAATGACATCAACGGTAACAATCTTCTATACAGCTTACTTTCATGTTAACTGTAAGCAACAACAATCACAAACAAGCTTAGTCAACTCCTTATCAAAGCGGGAAGAATTTCGACATTTCTTTAGAACTCCCCCATGATCTCGAAACTGGTCACCAAAGGTGATAGTATATACAATCATACAAGGCGGTTATGGTTATCATTATACAAAGCGTCAAAGGTGTCGCTTAAGCAGCATCAAATAAAACATCACTATGGGTTCTAAACCCCACCCTCCCATAGTTACGGCCACGCAAGCTTTCGATTTGACCAGCATCTTGTTGCCTACTGTGTTGATAATAATAACTAAAGTATTTATAAAGCGCAAAATCTTGTCCATAGAGACGATTCTAAGCGCACACGCGCACGCAAACACACACACACACACAAGCACCCGCACACACTACGAGCATCCTGACTATACAAAGCTTAATTTACACACAACTTAAAACGGGCAGCAAACAGAGACTTTGGACTGATAAACAGCAGCATGGAACGGGAAACATGGCCATTGTTTTTGAAAAAAGAAATGTTTTGAGGTTTGACTTTCACGAGTCCAGAGAGGGTTTTTATCTCTCTTCTGTCGGAGAGGAATTATTACAGGGCGTACGTCTCGAATGGTGATTTATTAATATATCATGTTTCGAAATGTATCAACGGATTAACAAAGTAACTCTCTCACAAGTGATGGTTTATAGCCTAGATCGTTTTTGCTTCCATCAGCGATTATGTATCTGCCCTGCCCAAGAAATGCATTTATACTGTCATTTACTGACGACTCGTCACTTGACCACGTTTTCATGCAAATATTTAACAGTCTGGAAAGGAATTGCTACACAGATATTTCGGTTAGTGAGTTGGTAACTTGTGACTATACCACTACAATCAAGTACAATCACTACATCACCACACTTCACTGAGTTAAAAACGATATACCACCACATCCAGTTTGAACGAAACTGAACAGTCTCGATCACCAAAACGATATGAATAACATATCAACAAAACAAAGCACTCTTGTTCCAGTATACAAGCACGCCGTATTTCAGCAGTTTGACAGATTCACCTATTGTTAATTTTACTACATGCAATGTCGTTTGTATTGTCGCACTGACACTACCAGTCGCTCTGCATATTTAACTTGGGAATCGATGCAATGTCAATTTGTTGAAAACAAAAACTATTATTTTGTTGATATAATATTATGGAACCGTACTGATATTTTTGCAGACTATACATATATCGTAGATTAAAGACATTCTTCGTGGACCACCCAGTAACACAAGCAAACACAAGTTTAAAAAAAAATGTGAATCTCAGGTATCCCAAACAGCCAACCGGACACACAAAAAAGCTCTGTGTCATTTTCAAAGCCTGGCGGCGAGGCTTTCCTGAGTGAAAAAGGTATTCAATACACTCGAACCGAAATCAGTTGCTAATCTTCATTCCTAACAAGATCAAATGTATATATCACAAGGTAGCTGGAGAATTTGACAATACCAAGCAAACTGTGAGGAGCTGGGAGAGCAGACCAAGGCGTCCCCAAGTTATGAATTTCCTGCTGGTGGCGCCTGGCTAAAGTAAAGCACCACGAGCGTCTACAGTACAAAACCCCTTGCCTGAGACGTCAACAGTTGCGTCAAGCACTCGACGGCCGCTTTGCAGGAGGTGTAGTCAGCCGCACGGCGGGAGGCTGTGGAGATTATCCGCACCATGCTTGAAGCAAACACTTGCTTTTCAAAGCTACCAATTGGAAGCATTTCCATATCAAGAACTGTGCGAAGGTCAAGAGCTGGGGATATCTTTACTAATACGTCTACTTGAACGATTGAATCTATGGTCTTCGTGGGATGCAGTCACACAGTGTAACTGCGATCCCTCTGTACACAGTCTCTTGTACCAGCATCGTGCGGCGACTTACTCCAATTGATGTTCCTGCATATGTAATTGGCGAGCCGAGATCTTATACCAACAAAACATGGACCCCACAACCCACCACCCCTCACCCTGCAATCTACCAAAGAAGAGCGAACTCGAAGTGGTCACCCTTCTCCAGTAGGAACATTTGATAGCTTTGATCATGCGCGGGCTGTTATAGCAAGAAGGCGTGGTCCCGCCCGCCCCAAATCAGAAACGATTCTGTGAGGGAAATGTCCCGTTTGCCGCACTGATGGCAGTCATCACAAAAAGAAGACACGTCCTCTGGGTTCAAAAGGCATCCGATATGGGCGATTTCAACAACTGCTCATTTTATAATACAGTACTGGCATTTTATTTGTCACGTACCTTTGAACGTTTTCGATGTGACATTTCAACTCGGGTGGCCCCAATTCATATGGAAAATGCTCACAAGGGATTCCTCACCACATACGCAAGTAGTTAAGTAACAATCTGCAAAGAAAATTTGCCTTGTGTCAGTGTTGCAATGACGGTTGCCTTGGGGAGAAGGGGGGGGGGCGTTTGAAGAGTTCGGGTCTGTGTCAGTGCACGAGACAAGAGAATCTTCACCTTAAAAACGGTTGTCCCTTAAAAATAAAATGAAAATTTAAAGAAAGAAAAAGATGGGAATTAGAAAAAGGGAAAAAGAAAAAAAGGGTGGAATGAGGGGAAGAATGAAAAGAGTTATACATAGAGAAGAATAAATAATAATAAGTCTTATATAGCGCTATATTACGTGAAACCATTCAGAGCTTACGGCGCTGTACATTGTCAGGAGAAAAATTAAAATCGTAAACGTCAACAGAATATGCAAATACCCTGTACCCTGTTTGCATACAACACTCAAACATTCCTAAATACGTACACAAAAAATACATGAAGCTAGTTCACCTATCCTTCACTCTCTCTCTACAAATGTACATTAAACGTTGATTCAAAAAGTGCACTCAGCTAGATAAATAATTTTATGAAAAGACTGTAAGGAAGAGGTGGGTGGGTTTTTAACTGAGACATAAAAGATGACAAGGACGAAGAGAAGCTGATCTTCACTGGCAGTGAAATCCAAACGACTGGAGCCTGGAACATTGTGCACCAGCACTTTTGGGGTAGACACCTGGGACAATCAGAAGTTTGTAAGATGGGGAATGAAGAAATATGGAGGATGAGTATAAAGATAAACAGCGGGAGAAGTCGTGTGGTAGAGTACCATTAAAGTACCGAAACAAAAGAGCTGGCAGTTTAAAGACAGCGTTCTGCAACAGGATGCCAGTGGAGTTTCTTCGGGACAGGTGTGACATGTCCATGACGTTTTCTGCGGAAGACCTGTCAGGTAGCATTGTTTTGTATTTTCTGCATTCGGGCTATCTGTTAAGAGGTAATGCATGTCATGAGAGAATTGCAGTAGTAAATCCTACAGCATTCATAAACGAGCACGTTCATCGGCCTAGAGGCCTACGTTAATGAAGGGACGGACAGAATCTCAGCGACAGCGATAGACGAAACTGATTTGATCACACATGGAGAATCGAGAACTCACATATCCTGTACTTTGGGCTGGAGAAAACTACTGCCGATCTCCAGGTGCCCGGTGCCTGATGCTCGAAATGCTAGTGCGTGACCGATTGTAGAACAAAGAACCAAAACGCAGAACTACAAAAAGAGAGACGATACGTTCGATTGTATAGTACATGTGAACGGCAGGTGATGGATGGTGCTTGGGCTCATACTTCAGTACAAGTGTCAAAGTACTTGTACGCCTACCTCCAAGAAACGAATGCATATTTACATATAACTATTTTCCCCTCACGCTAATGATGTACCTAGTTTGAGACAAAGCGAAACGAAAAAAGGAAATTCCAGATTAGCACGTAACAATGATCGACATCAAGCTTCAGACACCTGTGATTCTTTTGTCATGGGCATGCTTGAGTCAAGGAAAATGAGCGAGAAGCCAAATTGGCGGGCAAAGCAACCATCCCAAGTGGTAAGTATCTCGGAAGGTCTAAAATGTTGAGAAGCTTGAGACACTACCTGCGGGTACTCAAATCGTCAGGCAGAGCCCATGATCTGGCTAGAAATTACAAAAGGGCCTCTGTACATCAGATCAACACTGGAACTGTTTCAAAGGCAACATTAGGAAATATAAGAAATGGCGTGGGACGTAGCGGGGCTTTTCCCGACCACTAAGCTACCACCTTGTACTCAACTGAACTAAAGTGAGCTAACTGAACTGACGATAATAGTTAAGACACGTTAACTACAAGCACATAAATGGCCAAAAGAAAATCTGACGTAACCTCGGTCGACGAAGAATGTGGTAATGGGATTCCAGTGTCTACAATTTCAATAAAGAGCCAAGGACCTATTCTTTTGCGTAGACTAACGCGACGGACAGCGGCTTGGCGTGTAGCACAAATAGAGCTCCAAGGCCTAAAACGATCTCTCATCTTTGCTGCGGAAACAAGTCATGGTAGTCCAACTCTGACCGCAGATACCGTCCCGAAGTGGTATTTGTGTCCTCTTAAGCTCAGCGGGAGGCCAGGGGGACACGAGGAAAGAGATAAACGTTCCATTGATCCCTGGGAGGTCTGAGATTTTCTGGCCTGCAGAACACAGGACGGTGTAGAGACACTACAGAACCACGGGATGCTTTCTGGGTGACCAACGGGGAAAAAATGACTGACAGTCTGCATTATCAGCAGGGCCATCCACAAATCCTGGCTATCCGTCCACAGTGCAAGGGCCAAGAGAAATCGATTGTCAGTAGCAACGTGCACGTCCAAAAATGACAAATCAATGAACCGAGCGGTGAATGGTAGCATGGACAGTTACAGCCATCTTCAGTCATGCCGGATGGCTATGAACCGCAAGATCTTTCCGCTGACAAACTGTTCCACCGTTGAGAACCACACATCTTACACTCTCGGCTGTGTCTTGACACTTGTATTAATATGGAGATTAACACAGGTCCGGAAAAATCCACTTTATGCTTAGTGTAAAAAAGTACATATTAAAAAACCCCACTGATTTCAAGGCTATATATATGATGCAGGTTGCACCTTAATTTTGTTCGCACGCTGGCAAAAATTATGATCAGATTACACATGTTCCACACTCAGTTATTACACGTTCGTTGGGTGTGTGTGTGGGGGGGGGGGGGGAGGAGTGACACATGGGAGAAAGAAAGGTGGAAGGAAAGTGAAATATCAGTTAAACCACTGAAACTGTTACTACTCACAAATATTTGTAGACACGGTGACGAAATATGCAGTTTTGTAAAATTTCTATGTTCAGAGAGGCACAGTTTTGTCTGGCGTTTCCTCTCCCGAACGACAATAAATTCATGTTACTGAACAAACACTGCCCAGACACAACACGACATGCCTTTCACTTAATTTGTTGACATCACATTCCAGCTGCGAAGTCTGTTAACGCGATGATAAAACTGCACATACTACAAGAATCGCCGAAGCTGATTTCATACTAGTCTTAGTTTTACAATCGTGTCAAGCGCATCATCGGTATTTAAAGCTGCGATAAGTGTAGCGCTAAAGTTTTACGAAGATAAAGCCAACTGTAACACGGTGGTGTTGACCTAAGGATCAATAAGGTGGGTTCGTTTCTCTGCGCACATGTACACTACTATAAAAAGTTTCACTTCGCATTCCGACATCTACTGTGCCTTCTTTGTTGGTTTTGTGTCAAATATAGACGTGTTTTGTTCCCAAAAGGGGGTAGTAGGCTGCTGTCTGCCCAGAAGAGGGGGGGAAACTGCTTTAATGATTGACACATTTTTAGCATGTCTGGGTGTTCAGTGATACGACTGTAAGCCCCCGTAAACCCTGGCGGCGGCAAGGACGGCGACAGCGGACGGCGCAAACTACTATTTAAAGAATGTGGATGATTCGTCCAAACCACACAACAAAAACTGCAGTCAAAGCCGTCCTCCTCGCGCCTCCACGACCCCTACCCCTCCACCCCCACCCCCTAACCCCCACCCCCTTTTATTCAACTGACACTCAGGAATGAGAGAAGAATGCAGCTCGTGCATTCTGAAGTTAAAAATGGAAAAGTTTTCGTCATGATTCATTAAAAATCAAACCTGCGTGGAGAGAGAACAACGATTGGAATGGATAAGAACGGAGGAGGAAATGGCTTTTACTCTTCTGTCGCTATCATAATTTACGAGAGCGGTTGAAGCTGAAGGAGGAAGTCACACTTGGACTGAAAGTCTCCCGCTTAAAGGAGCTGTATGCGCGCTACAAAGCT
Source organism: Alviniconcha strummeri (assembly GCA_963584105.1). NCBI lineage: Eukaryota > Metazoa > Mollusca > Gastropoda > Provannidae > Alviniconcha > Alviniconcha strummeri. The sequence goes on from OY757541.1 coordinate 38,905,688, forward strand.
TTTTCCTCCCCTTAGAAAGCGTGACGGTAGTAGTGGTGGCGATGGTAGGGGTGAGAATGTGTGTGTGTGTGTGTGTGTGTGTGTGTGTGTGTGTGTGTGTGTGTGTGTGTGTGTGTGTGTGTGTGTGTGTGTGTGTGTGTGTGTGTGTGTGTGTGTGTGTGTGTGTGAGTGCGTGCGTGCGTGCGTGCGTGCGTGCGTGCGTGCGTGCGTGTGTCGTTGATTGTTGTTTTGTGGGTTTCTTAATATGGATTCGCTTAGTCGTTGCCAAAGAGCAGTTGGCATGTTATCTTCGTACTTGAATTGGGCCATATTCTGGTACCAAGACTATCTCTTCTGTTTAAAAAGTGAGTTTATACAGACATGTAATTTGAAACAGGTTGAAGCACAGGGTGTCTTTGCAGCAACAGTCAATAAAGATGTCACAGGTGTAACAAGGGACACAACGGACACCTGAATCGCCCTAAGATAATTCACGCCAGACATGCAAGGAAATGAAGCTAGACAGAAAATATAAAAAATCCCGTGAGGTCACATCGTCAAAAAAGAATGCTTCAGAGTGTACATCGTTACAATTTACCCTACAGTTTCGATTTCTGTAGTAGACCTTCACTCCCGACAACCCCTGGCACTACATCTAGTAGCGCCTTTACAACTAGATACACCTCAACTCCATTCCTTCCACCCAGCTCCCGCAAGAAAACCAGCACTTCACACTAATAATTATCATCTTTTCTTCTTCTTCCTCTTCTTGTGTGTGTGTGTGTGTGTGTGTGTGTGTTAAAAAGGTAGACAGTGAGTAGTGTTGTGGAATGGTGAGTGCGTGCAATGATACTTGAGTGAATGAAGCACACTGTGTGTGTGTGTGTGTGTGTGTGTGTGTGTGTGTGTGTGTGTGTGTGTGTGTGTGTGTGTGTGTGTGTGTGTGTGTGTGTGTGTGTGTGTGCGTGTGTGTGTTAAAAAGCGGAACAGTGAATGGTGATGTGGAAACGGAGAGTGTAAAGCGTGCAATGACAATTGAGAAAATGACTCGTGCCGTGCACAACCTTTTCAGTATACAGTGAGGAGGTAGTGCTGAGACAAGAAGCCATTAATCTTCTTCCTTGGATGTAACAGTACCTGGGCTTTTAAAACAAATCCTCAACGTGACGAGTATTTTTTGTCTGCCTTCAATGCTTTGAACAAACGAAACATAAAACAAATCCTCAACGTGACGAGTAGTTTCTGTCTGCTTTCTATGCTTTGAACAAACGAAACATAAATATACCATTCAAACGTTTAAAAAAAAAAAAAAAAAAAGCACACAAAAAGCAAACATACGTATGGAAACAAATGGAAAATGATCGGATGCAAAAAGGCTCTTTAACAGAAAATTATGCGAAAATATACAGCCAATGACATTTTGATCTCATCAACTCGCTCAAGCAAAAAAAGAAATGTTCTTTCTGCGTGACAATGACGTAGATGCAACTTGTGGGACCAGAACATCCCAGAATGCTCATTCAGTGGCATGTTTCGCTGTTGCTTCTTTTTGTTTCTTTGTTTGCTTTGTCGCTTGCTTTTTTTTTTTTTCTTCTTCTTTTTTTTTTTAGCCTAGTTGCTAAACTAGCAAAAGAGAGCACTGGCTGTCGTAGAAAGTTCGTCATTCAAACAGATTATTTAATTTAGCGGTGCTTCCTTTGGAATCTGTGTAGCTATTGGTTGGGGATGGGTTAGGGTTGTGTTCTCGGATAGACGTTTTGTTTCGCCGCTTT